>CM076569.1:368029854-368605699 GCA_034641835.2 Pinus albicaulis
GGCCATTTCCCATTATTCCTCTTAAGGCTCTTAAGGTCCTGTTATTGGTTGTTTTGGTAGAAAAATTATTGTATTCGTGACATACCTTGCATTTGAAGGGTAACCGCTCATAGTCTAGTCGTTGAATGTGCAAAAATTTATCAACCTTTAGTTTCACTGCTTCAAGAAGACCTTTGGCTAAGTCAATATCCATGAAAATCCTTGCACAAGAAGACATGTTTTCCTTTGGATCACTTCGATCTATGTTATTTCTGATTTCATTTCCTGTTGTTATTACTGAGTCGTCTCCTAATAATTAAGTGGGAGGTGAGGGGGATGAAACCAAACTGACACTGCTTTAGAAATGTAAATATGTTATAGCTGCTACAACACCCTCCAAAATTTTGCCCCATTTAAAATTTCTGAGCCCCTGATCTTCGATAAAGATGGAGTCTGATCCTGATTTTAGTTGCCAGTCACAAAGTTGCAAACCTCATTAAAATCCAAAAGTTGTGACCCTGCAACCCTACGGCCCCTCCAGGTCGCGAGGTCGCAAGGTCGCATATCAATCTAAAACCCGAGAGTTGCGACTTTGCGACCTTGCGACCTTGCGACCCCAGGTCGCGAGGTCGCACGACCCGCAATCCTCATGAAATTTGTGACTTGTGACCATCATTAATTGACCGCACGTGAAACCCCTTTAGAAATAAAAGGGTCGCATAGGTCGCATTCGACCTGCGCGACGAAGCAAGTTACGCCTCTTACAAGCCAATTGGAGTGCATTTTTCTCGAGTAAGTTGCCTAATCCTCTTGTTGTTTCCTTTTTGCTTAATTATTGCCAATCCCACCCTTTTTCCCTGGCCTATTTATCCCTACCTTGGCCTCAGTCAAGCTCCATGACAACCCTCTACAAGATTTACTTTTCTCCCTAATAACATAGACCTTTGTTCTTGTTTCTCCGAAGCCACTCTTTCCCAATGACTGTCTCAACCGCCTTTCCTAACTCCCCTAGGGAAAAAATTAGGGCCCAGATGTGTTACTTATCATTCGTATGTGCGTTACTTTGCCTTTTCCCCCCCAGAGAGCCCTAATCTCTACGTAAATCATAAGCAGACCCTAGCGTGACCTCGCGACCGTACGACCCCACGACCTGGTCGCTGAGTCGTGAGGTCACCAAGTCGCTCACCACCTAGCATCATCCCTCCATGCGACCCTGCGACGTAGCGACCCAACGACCTAGTCGCCAGTCGCGTTTCTCTGAGAATCTACCTCGACGCAACCTAGCGACCCAACGACCTGGTGGCAAGTTTCCAGGTCACGTTTCTTTGAAAGTGTGAACCAGCACGACTTAGTGACTCAGCGACCTGGTCGCAAGGTTGCCAAGTCATAGGTCTACCCATTTCCTTAAACGTTTAAGCAGAGGTAGAAACAACCTAATTATTTATAATTATGTCATCCATCTTATCACGGGACTATTTTATGAATATGCCAGGGAACATCAAAGCTGAGCTCGAGTGTGTGTCCATCCCTTTGGCCTTAAGCGATATGGGGCCCCCGGAAGTTTGGAAAAGAAACAAGAGTCTTGAGGTAGAAATTTCAGAAGAAGAGATACCTCCTTCCCCTCCCCTTATCTATGGAGACACTGCTTGTGTGTTCGAGAAAGGAGATAACATGAGTTGGAATCAGGTATACCAGGTGTTCACGAAGCCCAAATTTCCAGAAGACCTCCCAGACCAGCAGGTGTATGTTCAGGTCAAGATTTATAAACTACACTATGCAGGGGCCCATCCACCCATTTTTCCATACACAGAGATGATTGAATGGATATAATTGCAAAAGGTCGACTCTAGAATCTGGGTCATTCGAGATCATTCGGGAAAGTCGTTTTCAAATATGAAGGGGTAGGATGCAGAGGTCTATTATGCATTCCCCACCCGAGAACAGAATTTCAACAATGAATGGGATACTACTCATGAATTCCCCATACTCAAGATCTTGAGGGGATGGTGGGAGGACCCGGAAAATTTCAAGTTCAAGAAGGACCAGGAATATAAAATAGCGAGCCTTAAAATATTCTACAAGTTGGTGGTGACAATGTTATGCAAGATGTATGGCCAACAAGATGCCACCAATTTCAATGGTACTTGGGTTTCCCTCATGTACGCTGTTACTACATACGACACCCGCTTCAATTGGTCCAACCTAATAGTAGCAGCCCTCAGATCAAACATATCATCAACGCAAGCACCCGGTGAAGGATGTGCATCCAAATTTTATATGGTCTCCTATCTGTTGGACACAGTATGCGTGAGATGTAAGTTTACCTGTTGATCTCATAACTGGGATAGAGAGCATGGTAGGCTGATACATAAAGAGTTGCAGGTATTCTGGGCTTCCAAGTACAAGCAGGATATAGAGTCGATCTCACATAACTTAATTCCCGTACTCTACGAAAAACTGTTTGGGAAATATGCCCCACGCATGTGTAGGCGAGCCATGGAGATAATAACCCAAGTAGCCAACTGGTTTCCTGTCAAAGATATCACTTTCATTCAGATTTTCGGGTCACTCAAGGCACCCCACGCATTGCCCCAGTTCATCATTGACAAACTACTCTTGCAAGAAGTATGCTACTAGATGACGGGCGGGTTTTCAAAGGTTCTCACCAAGGGCAATAAGAAACCATGGCCCACCCTTCCGCTTACTATCGACGCCTACACGGTCAAAGATTTTAGGGAATTAGAGGAAGAGGCTGAGGAAACCAAGGGTTTTCATTTACCACCCATATCACATAGGTCATATGATATTGAAAGAATCGTTCCCTCACATTTCAAGTGAGCCAAGTTCAAGTGGAGTCACCAGCACACAGAATGCCCTGCCAAGGATCGAATCATGAACTGGTACAAGAAGGACAGGGAGGCTACACTAGAAGAATCAACTGATCAAGAGGACTAGGATAATCGAAAAGCAGAAGAAAGAACCAACACTCTAGGTGGAGCCTCATCTTCTAAAGCCAAGAAACCAAGGACTGATACAAGAAGTAGTCTCTCGAAGAAGCAACAGGAACAAAGAATAAAAGAGGCTAAGGCACAACAAGAAGCTGAGGAGAAAGAAAAAGTAGAAGAAATCAAAAGGACTCAAGATGCCCTAGCATAGCAGAAAGGGGAGGACAAGTAAAAGAAATAGCTAAGGGAAGAGCAGAAAAGGAATCAGGCAAAAGAAGCTTGCAGGAAAAAGGAGGAAGAGGAACAAAGGAGGAAATAAGAGGAAGACAAGGTAGAAGCTGAGCGCCAGTTAAAATAAGAGCAGGACAAGGCAGAAGCTGAGCGCCAGCTAAAAGAAAAACATGATAACGTAGAAGCTGAGCAAAGGAGAAAGGAGGAAGAAAGTCAGAAATCAAGAAAAGATTCCTCCAAGGAAGCAGAAGGCAACAATACACCTCCTCCAGAAACAGGGAAACAGATAGAGCTGCCACACATTGAGGTGCCTCAGACAACCCCCATGACCAATGTGCATTTTACTCTTTCGGAACTTGGCACCTCTGAGGAACATGAAGATGAAGTCTTGGATCTAACAAGGCTAACCTATGACCAGTTAACACACAAGATCAGGCAAGAAAAGAGAAGATGTCTAGCGCGGAACCCTAGTGCACCTCTCGTGGCCATAATGGAAAATGATGTAGTCTTGGATACCAGGACCAATCCAATTATGATTGCATCAGCTAGTACCGCCTTTGTAGCGGCCACAGAGGAAAACGTTAGTAGAATGAGGAGAGAGATTATCTCTTTACAAAACAGGTTGCAAATTTCTAAGCAGAGAGCAGCTAAGGATGAACAGGATAAGAAGGGGCTGGAGGAAGAAGTTCAAAGGCTATTGTTCACAAGCACCCAAGCCAACAACTTGCCACTCACCATTCAAAGGGATTTAAGCACTCTAGAAGCCACTATGAAATAGGTATACGAAGAGATGTTCACAATAAAACAGACAGTCGCTCCATTACTGAAAGCACAAGCGGAAACCAAACGGAGGAATGCACAACTAAAGGAAGCCTCTACTACTTTAGATAATATGCTGGAATGGTCAAGCATATACCCACAGGCTCCTGACACTCTGCCTAGGAAGGACTGGGTCTGCACCCAGAATGACAAGGTTCAGATTCGAATGAAGATACAGTCCAAAGACAAGCTGGTCAAGGATCTAGAAAAGGTAATGTATTCATATGAGAATCTGATCAGTGGGATCGATTCAATGGCAGAAACTCACCACATCCATTCTCTGGGTACATTGGACACTGAGAAAACAAGAGAAGAAGTTGCTCAGGACATTCAAACATTCCTGCAACCCATGAGACAAGCAGCTGCCTCTTAGGATCTCCCGGTCTCACAGCAAAATCTCATATACTTCATTGTTACTCCGGTCCGAATCTACACTAAATTGGCTTTTTTATCAAATCAGATTGCAGTGAAAAGGCGCACCTTGATCTCGGATGCTCTCGAATGCTTCCATAGACTGAAAGAAGATACTCCTCAGGTAACTCCTGTTGCTGCAGATTACCTAGCATGGAAAAAGTACCTCAAAGACCAATTGCAAGTGGACGTACCGGACCTCGCAATCACACAGTTGCTCCCTTGACCAAGAAAAAAGGGCACAAGTCATAGGTCGCGACAAGTGGGGAGTCGCAGGTCGCAATAGACAAAGAGTCGTAGGTCGCATCAGGAGTTGGGGTTGCAAGTCGCAAATGTCCCTCAAGTCGCAGAGTATGTCTATAGTCGGGAATGTGAAAAGTCAGGGACACCCAAGGGTCAATTTTGTTTTATAAATACTCCCTCTGGGAGATTGTAAAAGGATCTTTTTTTTGGGACTCCAAAGGACAAAGAGAATTGTCTAGCATTGAATACACCTTTCTGAGAATGAATACAAACAAATGTTTTGATTCCACTCTTGGATCTGATGAGGACTTATGTGTTAACACTATGAATATTTTTTTCTCATGTATCTGATATCATTTATGATTAACTAATTTTCGTTTTCTGCTTATATCATTTATACGTTTCAGCTCACTTAATGTGTTAATGATATGGGGTTATTTAATTAGAAAATGTTAGGAACTTCGTTATTAAAATTTATCTTATCTTTGAGAATGCTTAAGGAAGTGAAGGCTATTTTGACCATAAAGAACTATTTTTTTTGTGGTTTGAACAACTTCTACAAGCATGACCCTAATGATGTGCTGATAACAACATTTCCTTTGGCTACATGCTTTAACTCGTCTTGCTATTTGTAGTGTTTTATGTTCATTGAGGCTCATCAACCATTTGTCTTGTGTTGTTCGAATAATTGTGTGTTCATAGGTATGCAAGGCTTGCTTGTGTACAAGAAAAGAATATTCAGCGGTAGCCGGACCCACACCCCAGACGGGATCCCTACCACAAACAGTTTAGAGTCTAATTGGGACTTTATACCAGGGAGATCCCTTATTGTTGGCTGGACATTTCGTCCCGTCAACACAAGCTTTGGATAAAAGTCTGAAATCCATATATTTAGATAAATACCTCTTGTATCCATGAAGTACGTCCTGTTCCTAAAGATTAGATTTCTATATTCTTTGCTTTCAAAGTAGAAGGTATAAAACCCCGAGTCCACAAAAACAAGTAGAGACTTTCCCCTTGAATTTTGGAGACCATTTTCGTTCTATCCATTTGTGCATCGATTTTGGAGAGGGCCACAGGTTGGTAAACTTCCCTACCAAACCTCACTTGGAAAGAGAGAGTGTTGCCTTGCATGGGAAAGAAGGGGAAGGTGATTCTAGAATGGTATCCAAACATTTTACAAACTTAGATGCAGAAGGGTGATCATGGGGGGTGGGGGAAAGAGAGTAAACAATGGAAGAGAAGGCAACAACTGCAGGATTTGGCAGAGCGGGAGGGGTATTCCCCCCCTCGGAGAGGAATTCGGGGGGGCCATGGGAGCAAGCAAAGATCAGGGGATCGTGATAAGAAGAAGACAAGAGAAAATATCAAGAGAATTAGGACCTTTAAAACTATTATTATAAGATGAAAATGATCATTTACTTATTTTATACTTTATAAATAAGCATTTATAATCATTTTTAAAAACTTTTTGTTATATCTATGTGTGTGTAGATATGTTTTAAGATTTTTTTTACAGTGTTTATTGAAATATATATATATATATATATATATGGAGTGGGTACAATGGTTAATAACGTGCGTTTCCTCTTAAGAGGACACTAGTTGAAATCTAAAGGTAGATAGAGTATGTACACCTCCATAGAATTTAATAGCCAAATCACAATGCAGAGGCGGGTCCTTGTCCTACAAACAAGGGGGTCTCATACATCAATTTGGTATGTAGCTTGGTTGCAACTTAAGATTAGTTTAATATATAATAATAATAATAATAATCTAATTTTAAGGTCTCTCTCTCTCTCTGTACACACACACACACACACACACACACACACACACACACACACATATATATGTTGATGATGATTAACATCCACTAAGTCCAAAATGGTCAATAAACCTTAAGAATGTAAGTGATTAGTTAGAATTATTTAGAATTTTATTTCTATGCTAAAAAAGCATTAAGGGAAGCATTCCAAGATCAACATAGTTTTATTGACTTTAAAAGTCAAGAAGGTTGGTACTGTGACAAATATTTTGAAATTTCCATTTCACATAAGTTAGACAATCTAAGAGAAATTTCTTTTCATCTCCAACCCCACTTAATGTTGCAAATGTGGTAGGCTCTTTGGCATTTTAGGAATTGACCAACATCGAGTTTGGCTATTATTATTATTATTATTATTATTTATATTACATTATATTTTTTTAATAATAATAATAATAATAATTTTTTAATATTTGAGTATTTTTCTAAAAGTATCTATTTTAAAAAACATCATATTTAATTACTATTACTTTTAATCATTATGAGAAATTTGTATTAATTAAAAATATGTTTTTGGAACTTGCAGTTGAAGTGCATCAGAATGAATACTACAAGCAAAATTTTCTCAATGGTTCTAAAAAGTAGAGGGAAAAATACCATTACCCTTTCAATGAAAGGATAAAGGGTGAGATCCAATACTAATCCTACTAAATATTAAACACATTTTTTCTTGAGTACATGGGTAGATTCTTACAAATTTATTCCACAAGATAAATATAAATACAAAACATTTCTAATATCTGAGAGAGACCGGCCTCTCACTAGATCCATGAGAGGAAAAATAGTGTTGGGCACTAGATTTTGGGGAATTATTTATTTGATCTTTTCGACATATTGTTAAAGGAGGGGAGGAGCATTAATTTTTTTTTAAAACACCCAAATAGGAAGGAGAAGAAGAGGAAATATTGAACACCTCCTCTTCCTCCATTCTTGCTTGGGGTTCCTTCTTTTCTAAATTAGTTTTTTTGTAATTTTCCCTAGATAGAACCTCTTCCTCAATGAGTGAAATGATATTCTATGTTTAGAGTTGGATTAGATAATGGTATTATTTTTCATCCATATCAATGATTTTAGAGTGGAAAAAGTGGAGGAATCAACTCACATGGCCATTTTTACTAGCGGGGTTGAGTTTGGAAACTTTGGGTTTGAAACCTTTGGGATAATTTTGAGGCATAAAATGGAGTTTTTTGGGGATTAAACCTTGTCAGGATAGTGCCAATTTTTTTTTAATATTATACACGCAAACAAATTCCGACGATGCAATAATTTCCTCAATTAGAGTCTGTATGTAAAAGTTATGCAACTCAAAAGTTGACCTTCTGTTTTCACCACCATTATTTGATAGGATACCATGTCAGCCCCCATTATCTGAAGGGAAATGGGATAGCCACACGATAATGATAAATAATAATATATAAGAGTACATATTGTAACTTTCGTTAAGAGTTGAGAGGTTCAAACCTAACCATTAGTAGACTATTAGGCTACGTTATAAATGTGCCACTAGGAGGATAAGAGGTTCCATTATTTTTGAGGGAATTTTGTTCCATAGATGAGAAGAGTAGCCAAGAGGGATAGGGAGAGAGTACATAGAGAATATTTTTGTAGTGTATTAGCCCATGGGCCACATGCCTTACTTCCTTGTACTAGCAACTATTTTCTATTCAGAGAAAGCATGACCTCACCTTCTAGCTAGGTTTTCTCCCGAAAGGGTTTCCTAAGATATATCTTGTGTCACTCACACCTCAAGCGACCAACTAGAGGAAGGAGGATGCCACTTCTGGTGAGGAAGTGGATGCTACCATTTATCGACAACTAGTGGGTTCAATGATGTACCTTGTGAACACACGACCAGATATTTTCTACACAGTCAACCAGATGAGCCAAGATATGGTTAGGTCAACCAAATTATTCTGGAAGGAAACTAAACATGTTTTATGGTACCTCAAAGGCACTACCAAATTTGGACTATGGTAGATATGGACAAAGGGAGTGAAGTTGATGCAAAAAAACTGAAGGTCGCCCAAAGTAGAGTTTGGTCAACTATGACATGGCTCTGTCAGCCAACTCTTTTTATCCTCGTTCCCTCTTTCCCCGTGGTCTTCTCTATTATTCACTTATTCGGGTTTATTTGTCAATTTCAGAGAAATTGATAAATAAACACCATTCACGACTTTCGCTATTATAAAGTTGAACTATATAAAGTTCCCCCTCTTTTCGAATATATATTTCCTTTAAATGGCCTTTGGTTATACCTCAGACTTTGTGTTAAATAAACCAACAATTATAAACATGCGACTTTATGATAAACCATTGCCTGGACCCCACATTATATATACAACCAATCAATGTGTGCGTCGTACCTTAGGTTAAATGTCCTGCATCTTCGTTCAACAATCACCCTCCGATGCTCCTGCGCCAGATCGACGGCCTACGTGCATTCCGCTCGGCGTCCAACGTCGATTTTTAACGCGCGAAATGGATACGGAAAGCGGTTTTCCCGCGGGGCCACTCTGCCACGCGTCGATTCTTCAATGGAATCGCTCCCCCCTCCAGGAATACCACTTATGGTCGAAAGGTGGTGCGGAATGGGGCAATCCACCTTCCCAAACCACTCGTGGTTTCTTTGTACAGTGATTAACTATGGTTCACACCGGTTTGCGATCTCCTTTGTATATTTTGACTCGGGGTTTAGTCCCTGTTCTGGTCTTCAATTAACAATGAAACAAAGTTATCTCGTTATACGGGAATTTCGCCAATATTAACAGACTTCGCCTCCATACGGATTTCTTCACGGGAATTCAAAGACAGAGAACGGAATATCAGTACACAAACGCCTCACAATCAAACGAATTACCACGCAATTAACATTCCAAGGCAATTAGATAATCAACAAAGTAGAATTTCATTCAATTGGGGCAATCGACAATACACAAAGTTTATTGCAGGAATTTCTCTATTCTTCCTCCTTCCTTTGTACATCTGAAGGGTACAATTATATACATTACAGAGTGTGACTCTTCGGTTCCTCTATGAGGACCGTTTCGGAAACCAAAAGCCTAATTACAATTTATTCAATAACTGGACTGACAGCTAGACAAACTGAGCTATTCGACTTCCTCTGAATCTAATTAATCTAAATAATTACAATCAGCTAAGGTATTAACACCTAGCTATAATAATTCGAATGTTTCCAAACCCTCCTAGCCACAACATGTGGACAAAACTTCCTATACTGTTGGTTAGAGTCTAATGCCTAGCGGAAGTTATGTGGCTTCATCGTTACAGATTGGGTGGGGAGTCCATCAGACCGAAAGAGTACATCAGGTGGAATTTTCAATGTTGGGTCCACATATGTTTCCTGGTACAACAAGAAGCAAAGATCCGTGGTGCTCATCTCGACAGAAGAAGAATACATGGCTGCAAGTCAAGCAACAATATGTGAGGAAATCTGGATGAGAAAGATACTTGTGGGACTGTTTGGTCAAATGATGGATCCAACTATGATCTACTATGATAATCAGAGTTGCATCCTCTGAGAATCGTGTATTTCAAAATTGATCCAAGGATATATATATTCGGTATCACCATTTGTGGGAATATGTGTAGAGGCGAATAATGTTGCTAAAATAAATTACGACAGAGGAACAAGATGGTGGAATTTTGAAAAAGGCCTTGTCAAGAGGAAAGTTCAAGTTCCACAGGTGCAGCATAGGGATGGTTGATAATCCATTTCTTGTTGAGAGGGAGTGTTGAAAGCCGCAAAAAAAAAAATCTCAATTTAATTTTGCCTTGATTAAATTGAGAAAATTCGAATTTCCACATCAATAGACAACTTGGATGCAGTAAACTAAGGTGAAATGGCTCTTTTCACTTAGTTAGCTAAGTAAATTCGAGTTGGAGGAGTTAGATTTCAGTTAAGCACATGTGATTTATAACTAGTAGCAACAAAGGTCAATTATCTTAGGTTGTTTTAAGTTAAACTAGTTCTAACTATTGGAGGAACTAGTGGAAGGTCAGTTAAGCAGTGGGACTTCAGTCAAACTCAATGATCATCTAGTTAACTGATCAGTTAACCCAAAATAGCTAGTGCATGCAGATAATTCAAGTTCCCCAGTTGTGGTGGAGATTCCAAGGTAGTGTAACATCAATTGCAGACTAGTCTTGAGTGTATGGGTGTTGCATGTAGTCAGATGACCAACCTTGGGAATTGTGCATTAATTTTGGAGGAATATCCTAAATAATAGGGGCATAATTTCTCAAGGAATTGCACAAGGAAATAGAGGTTCAAGCATAGGAAAATATTGACAAAGTCTGGGTTAGATATTCTCAGTGAGCAGAGATATAGGTTATTCACTTGCAAGTTGTGCTCAATTGAGTAAAGCAATTGTGATACATCTCTATTCATCAAATTAATGCAAGCAAACATTGGGGTTTTTAGAATATTTATTTCCCCAAGAAAAATATTGTGTGTGTGTGTGTTATTTCTTATTGCATGTCTGAGATTATTGTTCTAAATTGTGAATTGATTTCGATAGAGCAATAGAGTAGGTTTGTGTCTTGTGATTTTGATTAAAACTTCATAAGCAGTTGCAAATCTACGTCATAATTTCTACATTATCCTCTTGATCTCCTTGTTTTTCAAAAATAAAGTCTTACACAATACACCATTTGGACAATTAGTTTCCTATTGAAAATCATTGAAGTGCTTTATCATGTTACTTGAAAGTCATTTATATGGTTCTTAGAATAACTTCAATGCAATAAAGTGTCCAAACTCTCATCCTTCTCTAACTTCTCTTATCACATTAAATAGATGAATGATCAGGCCTTAACATATTGGTACTGATTGAAGACTGCCACTCTCTCCTCTTTCTCTAGTTGCACATTAATAAAGTGAATTATGCCAAGGCCTTGATTAATATAAAATGAATACTAAGGGTGTTGAATATTTGTATGTTTTCAATGATTAATCTTGCACATCCTTTACAAGTTTGTACAGGTTAAGGTATTATCAATATATTGCATCACATTCCCATAGGTTTGGATTTCCATCACACATATCCAATGGAGTAAAATTGAAATTTTATTCATATATATCTTATTGATATGAAAAAATTTACTTTACATTTACATTGGAGATGAAATATTTGTTCATGATGAACCAACCCAAGGAATACCATGGTTTAGGATTTACAACTATGACTATGTTATGTTTATTCATTTTATTGCTTTTGAAATGAAGTCTCATTGGATATTGATATCAAACAATACAACCCAAATATACTTATTCATATGGTTCTTAATGGATACTAGTTTTTTGTTTTTTGTGACTAGGATGTAACACCATCACCAAAATAGATGCATTATGTTGCTCCATTATGTGCTAATGTCTCCTTTCCCTACTTTACTATAGTAGACTTTTCGTGTCTCTATCTCAAACATTCATCATTGGAATCCATTTTTCACTTGTATAATTATAGAAGAGTCCATTCTTCTTTTTTAATAGATGTTTTCCTCCTATCAATGACTTGGAGTACGTGTTCCATTTTTCAATCCCATTGGATGACTTCTTCATTGCACCATCTTTCACAATGATTTCTTTCCTAAAATAAGATTTAATCCATTTTTTTTTTTTTAGTTCTTCCAATTATTTTATCCTATTCTAACTTATCCATTTACATAGAAGTTTTCCTCCTATCAATGACTTGGATTACATGTTCTATTTTTCAATCCCATTGGATAACTTCTTCATTGTACCATATTTCACAATGATTTCTTTCCTAAAATAAGATTCATTCCAAAAATGTTTTTATAATTCTTCCAATTATTATATCCTATTCTAACTTATCCATTTACATACATATTAAAGAGTCTAGACTTCAAACATCTCAATATCCTTCCAAATTGGCATGATTAATTTGCCAATGAACTTGGTGATTGACTATGCTTCTTCATCCACCACTATAAGTTAGATTATATAGTTGTATAGATCTTGGATGTAGGCATCAAATGCCACATTTTCACTTTCTATCACACGTATCCCCATTGTTGTTATTATTCCTTCTAATAGGAAAATAAATATAATTTCTATAAAAACAATTTTGAGTTTGTCCCATGTCATGAATTTCATTGAGAGTATTCGTATGCACATAAATTGTCTCACCATACCAAACCTTCTCTACACGTGTATATTTGCAAATGCGAATTTTTTCATTTTTGAATTGCTACAATTCATGATAGGAATCAATTTGTGTCGACCAATTATCGAGTCACAAACTATCCATATGAACTTAATATGATGAAATATCCACCTTGGTTTCCACTTTGAAATAATAACACAAATTTGACAATGAAATTCCTTCTCTAATACTCAATTTTAGTTTGTGATTCCTCCAAAGAGATTCTCATTGTAGCTTCTAATGTTGTCATTAATGATGTAAATGTTGGAATGAATAGAAAATATTAGTCAAGTTTCCATCCCTAATTTCAACTTTTCTAATAAGACTTATTAGACTTCACCTTGTACATTGCAATTTAATGCAATTTTAATATTTTCCATTACTTTCATCTTGTAAATTGTATACAAACTTTAAAATATACATAAAAAAAATAATACTCCTACACCAACTTAATATAACATGTGCTACGAAACCAAAACGACAAATACATTGGACTCAATTGACATACATAATCACTAAATTATGCATGGGATATAATGAAGAAATTAATGCATAATATACCAATGAATTCAAATTAATGCATAATATACCAATGAATTCAAAATTCATTTATACATATTGGGTGATGACAATTTTGATTTTCATTTATTTAACAAATAAATAAATATGATATAACATGATACTATGAATTTTACAACCATTATCAATCAAATGTAATTTAACATCTACATACCATTTATTTAAGTCTTTTATATTACAAGATATTATATACATAATAAAATTGAGTAACATAATTATTATATTGATGTTTAGTTTGGAATAGTGTTTTAAATTTTAAATTTGATTATTAATAATTATTATGTGGATGATATAAATTTAATCTTGGTAGAATATTCTAGAATATTTTTAGTAGTAGTCATAGATCAAAGGTTGAGGTTTATCTTAAAAGTAGTCAATGTCATATGAACATTAAATTAATTAATTAAAAAAAAATATTATGAGTTATGGTTTGTTGGGCATATGGTATTAGTGAGGCATAGTATTGGTCCATGTTATTGTAACAAATCCTATTTACAAGTTAAGAGTCTTGTTACATATTTTGTTCAATGTGCGTGTATAATAATAATAATAAAGTTATAATGTAGTTAATTTTTATGATATTTTTAATTTTTGGTAACATGAGATATATGTTTTGATGCCCATCAACATTTACCAACCATTTAATTTACATAACTACACTAGTAATATTCATATCTTAAAATATATAAATATACAAATTGAAGAAAACAAAAATATAAAAATGAAATAAACCGTCTATTATAACTATATGGTTTTTGTGTATGATTATTTATTTAATATATTTTTAATACTAAAGCATGCACACCCAAAATTCCTTGTATTTTAAATGAAAAAAACAGGGTGTAAGTTGGTAGCCCATCACAATTATTCGAGATCATGTAATAAATATTATTAGTTGCTATTGGTAGATTAAAAAATGGACCTTTGTAATAAACATTTTAAGGTGTAGGTTGATAACCCGTCATAGTTAATTGATGTTATGTAATAAATGTTATTAGTTTCTATTGGTAAAATAAAAAATCGAAGTTAGTTGTTTTATGGTGTTTGTGGGTGATCTATTATAACTTTTTTTTTGGTTACAAGTATTGCTTATCATTTTTCTTTTTGAGTTTAGAGGCTCGAATTTACTACAATTATTTTGTAAGAAAGTTTATATTTTAGGTCTATAAATGGATTTATTATCAAAATTTAAATTGTTGAAAAAATAATATCAAGAATATATATATATATATATAACAAAAACAAACAAAAATCTTGTTAATTTCTTTTATAAATTGAAGATATTAAAGGTTATAATATTATAATATTACTTTTATTAATTAAAAAGAAATTAAAGAGTACAATATTATATTATTTTTATAAAAGTATAGTAATATAATGACGATAGTATTATACTAATGTTACTATTCAAGGTAATAATATATAAATATTAATTGACTTAATCACTAGAATTTCATTAAAATTTTTAAAATGTTTTTTCTTTTGTTTGCTCGGTTATGTGGGTCTTAACATGACATCACACCAAACCTTTGGTCTGAGAAATCACGACTGAGGGGTATCTAAGCCGTCAAAGTCACCCGGCCTCTACCACACCAACCCTTATCATGGCTAGATTTTTTTCCTTCGTGGGAATTGGAACCGATGACTTTTCATCACGAGTGTCTTAGCAGCACACTCTTCACCGTCGAACCAAACTTCCATTAGCAAAATTTTTAAAATGTTATTATTCATAGTTCATATTAATTTTATTATTAATATTATATTAATAATTTTATTGAAATGTTAATTCTGAATTATGCATGAGAGGGAGAGAAAGAAGAAAGGAAGGGGTAAGGATATTATGAGGAAAAGGTAAGGAAGGAAGGAAATGGGGTAGGATTTAAGATTTTTCAAGAACTATTAAGGAGGGGAATCCAACAATTGTTGATTTCAAGGTCAATGTATCTATTTAGATTGTTAGGGTTTTTTATGGTCTCCAAGACTTCTCTAAAATGTCTTTTTAAATAATGGTTTTCTCTGGAAATAATCTTAGTGTTCTCAAGGTTTATATGGTGCTTGGTATTGATGGAGTTCTCGATGAGGGAAAAAGAGCGAACTCGTTCATGTCTAATATCAATTACATGTTATGTTATCCCAATTTTGAAGGATATTCCAGCTACCCCAATGTAAAATTTATCACAAGAACATGTTATTTTGTAGATCCCTTGGTGTTGATTTGGGTCAATATGATCCTTGACGAATTTCATTTCCTGATGAATAGTTTTCATAAGTTTGAAAGCAATGGAGAAGTTCCTTTTTCTTAGAATTTTGGCAATTTTATCAGTCACATCTTTGATGTATGGAAGATAAATCCTTTTGCCTAGTGGTTGGGGCTCACGTGGTTGGAGCCATCTTTTCTCTGCCTATTTGAAATCTTTTTTGATTTCTTCCTCTTTGTAGCCAATATTATTGAAGGCTTTGATCAGATGGTTATTTTCTTGGTCAATGTGTTCAATGTTGGAAAATCTAAGGGCTCTTATGGCTAGAGTGTTAAGAACACCAGTAATTTGTGAGAAGTGATGGTGGGAATTTGCATGGAGGTAACTCTCAGTGTAACTATCCTCATAATATCCTTCCTTTTATTGGTACGCAAAATTGTGAGGTACCATGCCTATATTTCTATACTGGAAGATAAAATTGACATAATATATTTACGTGACAAGTGGTGAAATTGACCAATCAATGTCTTTGATGGCTATTTTTATCATGACAATTTGGAACTTGTCCTATATATTGTTATTCAAAGTATTATATTAAATATTATGTATTTAAATATGATGTTTTGGGCAGATATTTTTTAAATTAATTCATAAATATAATAACCCACATTGTAGCAAAATAATTCTTATTAAAAACTATGCAAACCTTTCATAAGCATTTTAATAATAAGAGAATATATATAACTGTTTTTTTATAAATAAAAGTGTGTCATAAAAAGGTAAAACTTAGAACACCATATATTATTATGCATATTTGGATATGTCAAAGAGAATTCCATTAAAAACTATTAACACTGAATTAGGGAGTAACCCAAGCCTAATGATAAATTTGTCTCCCATGAGTTGTTGATATATGATGTGGATAAGGCATATTTTCAAGATTACATAAAAACATTTACTTTTACAAAAAAATATTGGTATCATGCAAGCGTGTTGCATATATCTAATACTCTTTACTAATCAATTTTTTCTTTTAACTAAACAATAGAAGTTGTTCTCATAATTAAATAAGAAGCTAATGGAGGATGCTAGACCTCTCTTTACCATGTAAATATGATTTTTAAGGAGTAATTCTTATTCCAAGATGCAATTTTTATTTTTCATTATGTAATTTCATGTCACTCAATTTGTAATAAGTTCATGGTTCCCAAGCTGCCAACTCAGATTTCCACATGTCAACAAAGAATCAAAAGTCAAAATGTAAAGAGTTCTCAATCATCAAATGATCAATTTGTAAATAATGAAGTCAAAAAGAGAAAAGGTATAGTTTCAAAGTGTAAAGTGAAAGAGAAGAAAAGAGAAAGTGGGTCCCAAGGCCCAAAACATCAAATTCATCAAGTATAAAGACCACCATAAGACAAAGAAGAAGCTCATTTTCTATTGCAACCATCGAGCTCGCACTCCCTCAACTCAAAAAACCAATTTGCAGGGTAAAAATTTGAGTTTTTGGGTGACGTTGTGTTTCTGGAGGGTGGCGCTGTGTTTTTTGAACATGGGTTGTACTTTTGGACAACATCGCTGTGTTTTTTGCTGAAGGGCATTGTGCTTCTGGGTAACGCATTGTGCTTTTGTCCAGTTTGCCCAATAAGCACCAAAAATCTTCCAAAATACCTATAATCCTCCAGCAAATGCTCTTATCATCTTTTATCAAGTAAGTAAAACCATTTTATCACCTCCTTGCATTCCTAAATATCAATTTCTTGGTGTTTTTGTTTTCATGAAAAATTGGGAGTTTGTCTAGTTAAAAACCCTAATCCCATCTCCTCATTCCCAATTTGATGCCCATAAACCCTGCATTCCCTTCCTACATCACTTTAAACCCTGTCCCTACCCCTACAACACTATATCCCTTTCCCTAAATCCATTTCCCCCTAAACCCTAAGTCCTAGGTATTTAAAATTTCCTAAGCACCCATATCCAAAACCTGTAATAAAATTATCATTTCTAATTCCCTAAGCATTATAACCCTCTATCACCTTCCAAAGTTCAATAACTTGTTCCCCCATCTCCCTAATTTTTCCTAGACCTATCTCCACTCCCTAGACCTATCTCCATTCCTATTTCCTCATCCCTAGGGTTTCTAGATAAAAAACACCATGGAAGAAGACATAGATTACATGGAGGAAGAGGAGGATAGACAAGAGAGAAGGCCACATAAAGGAGGAAGAATCCTAAGGCTTGAGCCCACCAACACTAGAGAACTGATGGCTTCACCAATGACAGTCTCTTGCTTTCAATCTGTTGGTTGCCTTGATTTCTACAATATGATTGAAAGAGTTCAACACCACCCTATTTTGAGAAGACTTTTCATTTCAAACATCAAAGAAAATTAGGTGACCCTTGTAGGTGTAACCTTCACCATATCTACATCTATCATTGCTGTTGCCACAGAGATTCCAAACATGGGTGAAAGGTGGTTTAAATCCAAAGAATTGGATGATCAATATTATGAACCATTCATCAAAAAAAGGTACAAAAATGAGAGAAGGAGAGTTTTTCCTTTCAACTGCCTTCTTGATAGGTATATACCCATGATGAAGATAATCATGAAGTACTTCTCTTGTGAAGGAAGGTTCTACAGACTCTATACATATCATATTAGACTGCTTATGCACTTCACAAGAGTCAAATTTCTTAATATCCCATACTATCTATTCAGGAGCATTGACAAAATGGAATACATTGTACAAAGGAGAGATTATGACCAGTAGATGAACAACCTCTTTCACTACTATCTCATCAAGATCATTTTCCTCCATCATATTAACCAGTTGCATATGTTAGAGGACTCCTTCATTGCCAATGATATCTTCACATCTCCACAAGCTCAACATGTTGAAGATATGCCTTCTTCATCTCATCCTATTGATCAACATGTTGAATATAGGACTCCTCCGCCTCATTCTAATATATATATTCCTCCATATCAGCCCAAAACACCTACTCCTTCATCAAATAAACCTACTACATCCATTTCATCACCATCATCACCATTTCGGGGTCAGATTGGGTCACCTAGCAGAGCTATGGTCAACAAGCCTAAAAGGGCTGAAATGGGCACATTGGCTAGAACATATCAGAGAGCGTATAGGAAAGTGTTTTCTCCATGGAAAGTGGAAGGGACCTTGCCTTCTTCATCAACAAAGCAAGTACAGAAGGGAAAGGAAAAGATGACAGAGGCAAATGTTCATGAGGAAGTCAGCCATGAGGAGGAAGACCTCCATGAGATAGAGACAGAATTTGACCTTGTTAACTTGGATCAACAAGATGATTACGACACTTCATTGATTTTTAAAGGGAAGTATGCTCAAATTAGAGAGCTTCAGTCTAACTTAGAGAGATCTAAGTTTTTCACTTCTTTTCTTGAGCAAGAGAATAAGCAACTGAAGGATAAGAAAATTTTCATGGAGCTAGAGCTGCTTAAAAAAAAGAAAGGTAAAGCTATTATGCCACCTAATGACCTTGACCATGATGACATCCAAAGCAGCAAAAAAAATACCAAAAACAAGAGGTCTTAAAAGGGATTTACAACAATAGAGAATTGAAGATGAAAAACTAACTTTTGATGAAAGGATTGCCAAGGAGGTTGAGGATGACAGAGAAATATGGCTTGAAAGGGTCAACATACATCTTGAAAAACTCCTACACAAGGAAAACAAAGACAAAAATATTCTCATAAACTTGTCAAACAGGTACATCACAAGGAACAAGGTTTGTAGCATCAAACTTAAGCAAAAGTAGGAGAAACACAAGTAAAAACTAGCCAAGAAAAAGGAGGGAGACAAGCTATACATCCTTGTAGAGGCATCCCTCATTTATTAGAACACTTCATCAGGCTTCCATAGCATAATTTTGAAAAAAAATTAGGCTAGTTTTGAAAATTTTTGAGCTTTTGCACATTTTGACAGTTTTTGCATAGTTGCACTGTCAAAAGCGCAGCGCCCTTGGCTCTTCACTTTTTCTAGGGACCTCCAATGAAAAAAATAAAGGCATTATTGGATTCATAAGGCCGAATAAAGTCACCCTAGAAAATTTTCTAAGCTTTTTTGGGCCAACTAGTCAGTCAAAAAGTCAAAAAACACCTCAAAAAACATATTTCTCCCCTGTTTTTGAGGCCGGCGTTGTGCTTTTGACTAGTCTTGGGAGATTGACATTTTGGAGGGTCAAATCAAGTCATTTTTGAAAGTTAAGGTCAGTTTTGGAAACTAGACATGACAGGATTTCCAATGAGCTATCCTGAGCTCAATTTGGACACTAGGAACCCCTAAGTTGGCACTGCACTTTTTACACTGGTGCTGCGCTTTTTACCAATTTTCTGTGTTTCCCGAAATTTGCAAATTTTCTTAGTTTTCTCAGTTTCACCTTGGAAAATGATGTTTTTACCAAAGAAATTCAAGGATGTAAATGTAATAAACATGTTTTTAAGTTACCTATGGGTAAATACATTAGGTAAAAACCCTTGATGATATGTAATGAATCAGTTTCCAAAAAGTGAGGGATGAGTCAGTTTGACCTCCTGTTGAAGCCCCGAAAATCGGGTCTACAACAAGGGGGATACCCACCCGGTCCGGACCTTGGTTAGCAGCTCCTTTTCCGTTTGGTGTAGTGGGTCCGACTGGGGATAATGGGACTAGTTTCCCAATATGTGTGAGTGTGTGTTGAGAATAGATATTTTCCTTTATAAAAAGGTTCCTAAGTGAAATGCTTTTATTATATTTCTAATCTAATCATATGCAAATTGTATTCTAATTAAAATAGAAATAACTAATTCTAAACTAAACCCGGGATAACATCTTGTTTATGCGATCTAAAATGATTTCGAATAACAATTGATAATAAAGATCATTCAACTGCTATAAGAAAAGAATTCAATAAATATGAACCACTTCATATAAAAAGTTAGATGAAACAGTTGTGGAAAACATATCGCATAATAAGCTATTCATACATTAAGCATAAATAAATGGCTATCACTGTACAAAAGTGCCAAATGATAACTTAAACATTCACGCATCAATATATAAATAACTGAACATAAATATCACTTTTAACACAGAAGCAGAATAGTTAAGAGATAAAATTACCATTTATAACTGGTTCTACTCAGGAGCTAGAAGTAATAATGAATTATATCTTCTAAATCCAACATCTACTAAGAGTACAGAAACACAACATCAGTAGCAGATACTAGACACAGATATCAATAAATCTCGTTCCATTCATTCATCAAAACCTCCTTTGAAGGTGTAGAAGTGCATGTTCTGAGGATAATTTTTTGGCAAATTTCAGGACCCTTCTCTAAATGCATGAGAAGGGTTTAAATACTACTAACTAAATCTAATTATAGTTTATTACAAAAATTTAGGATTCGGTTTAAATGAACGTCCTTTTTATAGGAAAAAATAAAGTAAAACTAACACTAAAATTAAAATTAAAATTAACAACTAACTACTTATGAATTTGATCTTTGAATTTGCAAGCATTCAGCATTGATTTGAGAAGAGGGGGCTGGCCGACTTCAAATTTCAATTGTCCCGAAAAGACGGAATCACAAGTGTGGGCGCAATCTTCTTAGCGGAATTAATGATGCAATTAAGAGTACTGCATTGACTGTGTGGTTTTACTAGACACGTCTAGTAAGAATCCCAGTTTAATTTTGTCAATCCTTGAATTTCTTTTGCCTTCGCTTCATCTTTCTGTTTCCACTCTGTTTGCAATTGTTGTGCTTGTGGTAGGTATCCCAGAATGGTTTCTAAAATTAAATTAACCTTGTGCAAATGCTCATTTACACAATCAGTAATGTTTCTCGCCACTGTAGCTGCTTCCTCTGCTGCTTTTTCTGCCTCTCTGATCTGTGCATCCCATTTATTGAAGAGTATTTCTTTATGGCTATCATTGATAATTGATACTCCTACTCTTTTTCCTTCCTCTGTCTTTTTCCATGCAAAATAATTAGTAACTCTTTCATTAGTTAAATCATAATCATGTCATAATTCTACGACATGATTAGTGATTTTATCACTTTCCTGACAAAAAGAGTTCCACTGTGAGATTTTCTGGCATAATATATCTTGTTGTTGCAGTAGTTGATTATTCAAAGAAATAGATTCTGAGATGAAATCTGTAAGCTTGGGGTCGTCTTTATGCATCTCTTGCATAATCTGTATGTTCTTTTCTTTTTGGCCAAGCTTTTCTGATATCTAATCTACATTTTCTAAAACTCTTGCTGTAATTTTTCAAATTGTTTTTGTACTTCACTATTGGCATGTGCTTGTTGCAATTGTTGTTGCAAAACTTGTATCTGATCCTCTTTTTCATTTAATAATAGTCGTACCTCAGATGCTTTGTCAATAGTTGCAGAGGCATAAGCTCCTGTAATCTGAGATAATTTAGTAAGGTTTTCACTGGGGTCTGTAGTAGGATCTTTCAATAAAATGTCCAATTGTTCTGCATCAGTAGAGAGCACACTTTCTAATTTCTCTTCTTTCTCTACTTCTTTACTATAGCTTTATGTTGTGGGCTATAAAATATATCTAGAGGCGGAATCTCCTCTATTTTAAGTATAAGCTCAGAGGAAGGAGTAATGGGTATATGTTCTTTTTCTGTGACATTGCCACTTATTTCTGTAATCAAACCTTTTGCTGTCTGTACAGAAGTTTGTATGTTCTGTCCTTCAACACTAATCAAATCATTAAATGATTCCCATTCTTTATCTAACTGAGTGTTGATGGATGGTTGTTGTACATTAAGAGGTGTAAGATTCAACTGTGGAGTAGTTGAAGTCTGTTGTTGTGACAGCTCTTTTGATTGAGCTGTATCCTTGACTGAGCCTTCACTTTTATCCTGATCATATTTTTTAGAATGTTCAGAAATTTCTTTGTCAGAATTTGAATTAGACCTTTCTGAATCTGATTTTCCAATGACACTGACACTAGGAGTTGGTTCCCTTGCGGGTTCCAAGTGCAAATTACCCAAATGAATAATGGTTAATCTTCTTTCTCTGTATACTATAAACTCTTGAAATTCTTCTGGGGAGAACCGCGTTTGAGCTAAATTCAAAATTTCTTTAAATGAACATTTTTCTTGAAACATATCATCAAAAAGATCTTCTTCACCAGAAAATACTCTTACTTTGACAACAGTGGTGAAATCCTTGACAATACCATATGGATCAAATAGCCTTCTCAGAAACTTAAACAATTTTAAACATGTAACATTGCTTACTTCCTTAAATGCGTGACCAACATCAAATAATGAAAATGCTCCGCAGGATACAGGAAATTGTGGCCATATGGCTTTCTTTTTATCCTTTAATTCTTTTGTCAAACCTCCGTCTCCACAGGTTTGATATGCAATTTCCCGAGCTATGAGTTTATCCGGAACATACTTGGGCAAAACATGAGGAGAAGCAAAGCTCCCAAAAACCCTCACATAAGTAAACAGTTCTTCTCCAAACCATCTTGCGACAGGGAGAATGTCTACTTCTGCTTCAGGAGACAACCTTGGAGCATCCTTATTATACAACACTCTATACAGTGGCAACATTATGCCATGGAAAATCTTGTAAAAATGAGGAATGAATTTTGACTCCCACAATTCTTTGTGATAAACATGGATGGGCAGGGGATCCTGAATTGTCCATTGCCAACCCATTAAAGGGAACTTAGAAACAAAGCAGATTGAATCCATAACATAGGTAGATAGATAAAAAGGAGGATAAATCCTCTGAGACACAGTCTGTTTAGACTGGTAATTGAAAATAGCCGTGGCTAAGCTATCAGACAATATTTTGGCCCAGTCTACAATGGTGGCGTTAACAGCAGCATTCAATAAGGGAAGCCATTCAAGCAAAATCTTATTAATGTCAGGCTTTCCAAAAAGGCTGCATAACAAAGCAGCAGCAAAAAAATAAGGAGAGGTGAGTGAACTGGCACTGTACATACCGTGTTTGTCTTTCTTCAGTGGTTCATTTCTTCTGGTCCATTCTTTAGTGCATTCTGCCAAATTTGCATTTTCCTTGGCAAAATTCTCCATAAATTGTTTGTTTTAAGTTGCCTAAGGCTCCGACAAATGATACATAAGCCTCAAATCTTCTGGAGTAAATGACCCGATGAGTTCTTGACCTAGAGTTTTGAACTATCTGTCTATGATATCGGTGCTATCCAGCACCCATTTGACCATATCTGTATATGGAAGAATTCTTGGTCTTGCTGCTATCCGGTGCAAAAATGAACAAGCCAGCTCTGTAAGACATGATTCAGAGGAATTACTTGAGCCCACGATAGCCGCAACGTCCATTACACTTGGGTTTTCTTCTTCAAGCAAACTAAACATACCCTCCTAGGTGGTGATACCAGCGTCCTTGTTGCAAGCAGTGTCTACGTATAAGGAAGCCATCTCTTTATTTTCAGAACTCGGAGTTTTCTCTTTCTTTCCAGAACTCGTATTTTTCTCCTTCTTTCCCATAATGTTCTGAAAATTGCTTTGTATAGTCTCCTATTCTTCGCGCCTGCAGTTTTACGAATTAAGTGAGAATAATGACATGAGAAAGGTGACGGGATAGTTTTAAATGCTGAAGGCGTATGAAATATATTATTTAATCGTGAAATAACCCTTCGATCAAAACAAAATCCTTTTTCATTAATAATTGAAAATCCATTCATCAACTTGACATTAAGGTGCATAACGGGTCTCAATTTACGAAAATATTTTCTTCGTACAAGGAGCTTTCAGAATGTGCGATATTGCGATTTACGATTTGCTTTGCAATATCGCAAAATCGCAATATCGCAACTCACAGCTTTCGTAAATCAGAAAATCCACGTCATCGCCATATCACAAATCGCAACTTTCTGAAATCGAAATCTCTTAACATCGTGAAATCACAATATTGCGAAATCGCAATATCGCAAAATATAATATATGAATAATATCCGTTAATATGTTTTCTGCGATATGCTATTTGTGATAAACATTTTAGTGGGATGTCATTGGATCATGGTATCCCAATTTTGAAGATTATGCTTCTCTTAAGATATATTCTACTTTTTTGCGATGAATGCGATGTTTTCCTTCAAAGGGAGATTTTATTCTAGTCTATCATAAACTTAAGTTTACTTAAAGCTTTTCCAAAGAAATTTCTTTGAGTCCATGATAGTAAGTTTTTTTTTGAAAATGAAAACAAACACCAATTTTTTTTTTAGATTTTTAAACTAAGGGTCCCCACTTATTTAGTATTATTACTAATATTAAATAAGAAGGGGGGTTGTTGCTGGCCACAACAATTGGCGATTCACTTGGAAGAACCAGTTATCTCTGCTTTTCTTTTGAATTTTCTAAACTTTTCAAAACAGAAAATTTCCCAGAAAATCAAAATTTATTATAAAAAGACAAAGTACATTATGCTTTAATCTAAGAATGATATTTCATTTCTTCTATGATCAACTTTGACTATTCACTTTCTCAAGCTAGTCCTTGTATCTACATCAATCATTACTTGGTTTCAAAGATAAAAACAAAAGGCTTCTCTGTAAATCAGTTTTAAATATGCTCATTTGTCGTAGGTAGAGCCACTGCTGCCAGCAAGCGTCTATAGCCTCGACAGGGTTACCTGTTACCCAGCAATGATCTTGTGTCCTACTTATAAAAATATACAATTTTTAAAGAGAAATCCATATTCACACTTGTTGCTTTTATTTTCTTTTTTTATCCTTAAAGAACAATGTCTTGGTTTGGTAGCCAATTTATGACAGTGTCATTCACTTGATTTATAACTTTGTTGAACAAGCTAGCTCATGATGAGACCCCTTGTCTTTTGATTGCAATAATCTTAAGTCATTGCCCTATTGTGGTATGAAGTATTGGAAAAGTTAGAAAGCTATAATATCCATGATCATGATAAGTCGACTCGTGATGAGACCTCTTACTCTTTAAGTTAAAAGTGTATCATTGGATTATTCCCTGAAATTTGTAATTTTCTAGGTGGGGAGGAAGTCATTGTTTCCTTAAGATAGCTCTGGAAAACAATGATAGAGTTTTTTGAAAAGAACTTTTCTACAGAGAATCTTCATTTTGTTATAGATACCTTTCAATGGACTGATATAAAACAATCTTTCACCAAAAGTTGTTTTCATCAAAATTTTCAAAGTTGAAACTAATATTATATCTAGATTTAAAACTTTCAACTGTATATTTGAATAATAATGATCAATATTATAAAAAGAATTCTATTTATATAAGTGAAGAAATAAAATCTAAAAAGAGAACTTGTATCTTTTTCGTGACTTCGATATATAACCATTAACAACTGGTTTTATTATGACAAACAAAGAAAACTAATCTACAAAATAGAAGAATGATCTCCTATGGAAAATATTTTTTAAGGATCTGTCCATTAACAGGTAAAGATTCTCTTTTCCCTGTTAAATTCTGTAATATAAAAGTTGATGGACCTATGATCTCTGCAATTTGGAAAGGACCAAGCCACATTCTTTGAAATTTCGTATATTTTCCTTTTTCCTCATGAGCCTTGTCCCGTTTTAGAACTAAATCTCCTATCTGAAAATCCTTCCCAGTTATCATGTTTGAATGAAAAGAAGCTTTAACTAATTCTTGATGATGACCATGAGTTACTTTGGATTTTTCTCGTTGTTCTTCTAACTTAATTATTTCTATCTTCCTTAGTTGTAAAGAAGAAGTTGGTTCTTCATCAATATATTGGACTAAGGCTAGAGAAGGAATCGCTAGATGAGTTGGAAGAACCACTTCTCTCCCATAAAATAAATTAAAGGGAGAAGTGCCAATAGAAGCCTTCTGCGTTATTCGATCTGCCCATAAAGAATATATTAAATATTTATGCCAATTTTTATGATTTTGATCAATGGTTCGCTTAATGATTCTGATTAAATTTTTATTTGTGGATTCAGCTAACCCATTTCCCTGTGGATAATAATTGGCAGAATATTTAGGTTTGAAACCTCTCTTGAGTGCAAATTCAGTCATAGCATTACCAGAAAAATATGATGCATTATCAAACATTAAAGAAGAAGGTAAACCAAACCTGGTGATTATGAACCGATCTATAAACTCGATGATATGTTCAGCATTAACAGTCTTGAGAGGGACTGCTTCTACCCATTTCGTAAAATAATCAGTTGCTGTAATGATATACCTATGTTGTTTAGAAGAGTGAGGAACGATCTCACCTATTATGTCCAATCCCCATTGATCAAAAGGCTGCTCAATGTTGACTGGTTGTAATGGTAATGATGGTTTCTTTTGTCTTCCAGCTGCAGTTTGAAAATTTTGACATTTCCTTGCATAGTTATGTGAATCTTTGAATAATTTGGGCCAGTAATAGCCTACACGGAGGATCTTATGTGCAGTAGCATCTCCAGCATAATGTCCACCTGCTAGCCCATCATGAAGTTCCTGCAAGACTTTTTCAGCTTCATATTTCTCCAGACATCTAAGAAGAACAGAATCATAATTAATTCTAAAAAGAACATCATTTACAAGCTGATATTGTCTAGCCTTCAACCTTAGAGCTCTTTTCTTGGTGTGATTGAGATTTGGAGGAGCATATCCATTCTTCAGATAAAATATGATATCAGCATATAATGATTCAACATCGTTTAGGCT
This sequence comes from Pinus albicaulis, assembly GCA_034641835.2. NCBI lineage: Eukaryota > Viridiplantae > Streptophyta > Pinopsida > Pinales > Pinaceae > Pinus > Pinus albicaulis. The sequence continues at coordinate 368,056,970 of CM076569.1, forward strand.
TACCTCATATGTTTGTATCTCTTCAGATGGTTTTTCAGAAATAAGCGATGCTCCAGCTAGTATTTTGCAAAAACCTTGACCTCTTACAATATTTGTTGGTTTGATTTCTACATCATATTCTTGTAAGGCAGTAACCCAATTGGCTCTTTTCTCACCCACATCTTTTTGGACTAAAAGATTTCTTACCGCTGGAAACGATACTATGATTTTTGTATGGGTTTTGAGTAGAAAGGGTCTGAAATATTTAATTGCTTTGAAAACAGCATAAGCTTGTTTCTCCACATCTGAATAATTCAATTCAGCTCCCTGTAAATTTGAACTAAAAAAGGCAATTGGAGCTTCTGCTTTGTCTTTATTTGCTTGAGTGAGTATTGCAGCATAAGATTTATCAGAGGCAAATGTATACAAAATAAAAGGATCGAAAAAATTTGGAGTTGCTAAAGATGGAGCATTAATAATTGCTTGTTTGATCAGATTGAATGCCTCATATTCATCTTTTCCCCATTTGAAGTTTGAATTCTTTTTAATCATTGCTTGCAAGGGTGATACAATTCTCGAAAAATCTGGCACAAATATTTTTACAAAATTAATCTGACCAAGAAAAGATTGCATAGCTTTTTTGTTGTGAGGTAAAGATATTTTAGAAATTTCCTTGATTCTATCAGGATCAATATGAATTCCAGATTTTGATACTATGAATACAAGAAGTTTTCCTTCACTTAATGCAAAAAAATATTTTTTCGGATTAAGTGAAATTCCATACCTTTGACAACGTTGGAAGATGTGCTTCAAATCTCTAAGATGATTGCTTCATTTTTTGGAATATACAGTTATATCATCCAAATAAATTACCACTGATTTGTTAACTAATCCCTTGAAATAAATTTCCATAGCTCTCTGAAATGTGGCACCAGCGTTGATCAGAACAAAAGGCATCTTTTGATATGCAAAAGTGCCCCATTTGGTTCTGAATGTAGTTTCCAATTGATCATCAGGATGGAATAACACTTGATTGTATCCAGAGAAACCATCTAAGAAAGACATTAATTCTAATCCTGCAACTGCCTGTAATATTTTCTCCATAGGAGGCAAAGGAAAATTATCTTTTTGGCAGGCTTTATTAAGATTTCGAAAGTCAATGCAAATTCTAATATCTTCGTTCTTCTTTCTAACAGGAACCATATTGGAAACCCATTTAGAATGTCAAACGGGAAAAATAATCTTGGCTTTCAATAGGTTATTGAGTTCAAATTTGATTCGGTTTTATAGATTGGGGTGGATCTTTCTCAACTTTTGTTGGACAGGTTTTTCATCATTGATCATTGGGATAGTATGTTGGATGATAGAAGTGTCATAAGTTTTGAGTTCATCGTAGTTCCAAGCAAAGACACTTTTATATTGTTTCAAAAGATGAAGGTATGCTAACTTTTCTTCAGGAGCTAGGCCAAGGCCTAAGTTTATATTCTATGGTTTGGCATCAGTTCCTAGATTTACTAATTCATAATTTAAAGTCGAACTTTGCAATTTTGAATTGGTAGACCTTTTAAATCGATCTTTCAAATCATAAAGGTCTTCTAACTTGACTACTGAATTTGGCATAGAATTATTGGTGCTATCTTGAAGCAATTGTCTGTCATGCTGATCTTCATCAATTATCTGATTAGTGTAAGATCCTTCAGATGTGAGAAAATTTAAAATATCAGGATCATCATTGAAAATCCTCCAATTGGTAATGTTATCAGGAATCGAGGGTCTAAAGATTAATTCAATTGAAAATCGATCAGGACTAAAGTCTTCTGCAGGAATGATCTTAGAAGCTACATTAGCTAGGAGGTTTGAACTAGAATTCTGAATTCTGGGAATTGATAAAATATTAAATGCTATAAAATGTTCAGTCAGATCTTGGACTAAATATTGATAATGCTTTAAATGACCTGATAAACAATGTATAGTATTGCGTACCTATTTAATTACAATTTCCGAATCTCCAAAAACTTGTAGATATTTGATGCATAATCTGATTGCTTTATATAGTCCTTGGACTAAAGCCTCGTATTCTGCAGTGTTATTAGTGCAATCGAATTCTATTCTGCAAGTTAACATAATTTTGTTCCCCTCTGGACTAACCAAAACGCATCCTACTCCTGCTCCTTCATTAGAATTAGAACCATCAAAAAATAATTTCCAAAATAAAGATTTATTTAGAGGGGTATTTACAAAATTAATACATTTAGAACTATCTGTTTGAGAATAATTTTCTATTTGAGATAAAACATAATGTTCTAAATAAGGTGAAGTATGAGCATTGAAATTTCCTAAGAAAGAATCAACTGAAAAGTTGCCAATGATATTACTGTTGTATGCAACTCGTTCATTCTCTCCTTCCCTTTTTGTTACTATGTATTTCTTATGTTTTTCCCGTTCAACCTTTATCTGATTTGGTTTACCATTGTAAGGAAGCCACATATGCGACCAATCAGTTGCAAAATATCCATGAAGTTTTTCTGACCAATCTCTACTAAGAATTAAGCCATAAAATTCTGGAATATCTGCAACTAAAATATCAATGACTTGACATACCTTTGGATTTGATGACAATCTTATGGTAACCTGATTTAATTCGCCAATTACTTCAACTTGCGATCGATCTAACTGAACTATGCACACAGCAGATTTTTGTGGTTGAATGTTCAGCTTTGCACATATTGATTTTGGTAGAATATTAGATGAAGGTCCAGAATCCACTAAAAAATTATGCAAATTTTTATTGAAAACTTCATAAGTAAGAAGAAATGGAGGAGTATGAGATCTCGACCTTCCTCCAATTAAAGCGATATTTTCTAGATCAACTTTACTAATCGCATTAGCCGGAGGTCTTCCCATTTCATTTGAAGCTTGAGAAATCACAGGATCAGGCAAAGGTTTTTCTGGTACAACATGTAATTCTTTCAAAAGTACCTTTTGTTGGTGTTTTAACTTGCTCAATTCATAAAAAGTGATGTTAGCCCTAGTCTTCTTCATGTCTTCTATGATATTGCACTCCATTTCATCTGGAACAATCAGTGTTCTTGATGGAGTTGATCAATCTGTCTGGACTGGGCTGGTTTGAATTGCTTTAGATATCGTTTTCTTGGGTGCAACTTTATCCTTAGTCAATGAGCTTGCGTTTTTTGACTTAGGAGTAGTTTGAGGAGGAAAAAGTTGATTTATACTTCGAGTGCTAACTGGGGATGCTTCTTGATCTTCCTCATATAGAAGGATGAAATCCCACATACCTTGTACTTCTACGACTTCTTCTTCATCAGTAGTCTCTTCAGTAGCAGTTTCTTCTTCTTATTCTTCTGATTCAGCATTAGTTATAGCATTTGGTGGATTTGGATCAGTTGAAGGGTTTCTTCTAAAAGGCTTGAAAGACTTTTTAGAAGATGTTTCTACCACTTGTTTCTTAATGTCAACCATTTCGTTAGACATGGTTTTCAAAGCTTTCTACAATCCTTCTAAATCAAATGGATCTCTTGATTGTTTTTTCTTGGGGTCTTCCTTAAAAGTGACTTTCTTGGATTTTCGTTCTTCTGTTGCATTTTTCTTATCTAAAGAAATGATACGTTTCTCTACCGCTATTGCCTCCTTCATGTTTTCTGCTAAAGTTGTTTTATTAGCCCTATCAACAAAGATTGCTATGTTTGATGGTAAAGCAGAAATGTACCATTCACTTCGCACCTCGTCACTAGGCTTGGAAGCAATAGGAATTTTGTTTAACAATTTATTGAAACGTGAATTGAAATCTTTGACAAGTTCCTTTGAGTCAGCTCTAAGGTTAGACAGATCATTGATTATTGTCATTGTAGACCTATCATCACCAAATTTAGTCAAAAATTGATCTTGAAAGATATCCCAAGTAGTGATAGATCTAGATGGTAATGAAAAATACCATGATCCAGCTGCTCCTTGTAGAGTATAAGGGAAAAGTCAGCCAACAACATCTTCATTAATAACTCCATTGATATTTATGGACAGCATAAAATTTTTATATGTTCTTCTGCTAACATGCCTGCTTCAGGATTAAACTTAGGAAGCCATTTTTCAGGATGGGTTGGTAACTGACTCAAGTGTGCAAGCATTAAGACTGCCCTTGGATTATTCCATGGCATTTGGTCCATCGCTGAACTACTAATAGAATAAAGTGTAGAAGGTGATATCTGCAATTAAGAAGGTGAGTATATTACAATTATAGATGATTGAGAAGGTGATGTGGAAGTTCTAGTGGAGTGAGGGACAATGGTCTGAAGTGGAGGGATGGACGGTTGAGTTCACGGTGAAGAGGTCAAGATGGATGATGATGATGAAAGAGTCTCACTATCAGACCATTTAGGTGATTTTCTTGCTCTTTTCCTTGTAGGTAAAGGTAACTCGGTTGGCTGAATGCCAAGCTTTTCACTCTGTAATCCGGTAAGAGGATGAGCAGGATTATATTGCGAAGTTACACTTCCTTGAGATTTATCAGATCTTTGAGGTGATATTGAGAATCGCTAAAGTTTATGAATCAAATATTCAACTTTAGGAGATTCAATAGCAAATTCTTCTGAAAATTCAGGGTTTGTAGCAGTGTCTATTGCTCTTGCGACTTCTGGTTCTAGATTTACAATTTCTGAGTGCGATGGAGAAGTCGGGGGAGATGGTGAGGGTGTTTTACTCTCAGAATGGTATTTAGATTTAGATTTAATTTTCATTCATAGTTCGTGGCCCTCCTTCTAGCGCCAAATATGTTGAAGCCTCAAAAATCGGGTCTACGACAAGGGGGGTACCCACCCGGTCCGAACCTTGGTTAACAGCTCCTTTTCTGTTTGGTGTAGTGGGTCCAACTGGGGATAATGGGACGAGTTTCCCAATATGTGTGTGTGTGTGTTGAGAATAGATATTTTCCTTTCTAAAAAGGTTCCTAAGTGAAATGATTTTATTCTATTTCTAATCTAATCATATGCAAATTGTATTCTAATTAAAACAGAAATATCTAATTCTAAACTAAACCCGAGATAAAATCTTGTTTATGCGATCTAAAATGATTTCGAATAAAAATTGATAATAAAGATCATTCAATTGCTATAAGAAAAGAATTCAATAAATATGAACCACTTCATATAAAATGTTATATGAAACAGTTGTGGAAAACATATCGCATAATAAGCTATTCATACATTAAGCATAAATAAATGGCTATCACCATACAAAAGTGCCAAATGATAACTTAAACATTCACGCATCAATATATAAATAACTGAACATAAATATCACTTTTAACACAAAAGTAGAATAGTTAAGATATAAAAGTACCATTTATAACTGGTTCTACTCAGGAGCTAGAAGTAATAATGACTTATATCTTCTAAATCCAACATCTACTAAGAGTACAGAAATGCAACATCAATAGCAGATACTAGAAACAGATATCAATAAATATCGTTCCATTCATTCATCAAAACCTCCTCTGATGGTGCAGAAGTGCATGTTCTGAGGATAAGTTTTTGACAAATTTCAGGACCCTTCTCTAAATGCATGAGAAGGGTTTAAATACTACTAACTAAATCTAATTATAGTTTATTACAAAAATCTAGGATTCGATTTAAATGACCGTCCTTTTTATAGGAAAAAATAAAGTAAAACTAACACTAAAATTAAAATTAAAATTAACAACTAACTACTTATGAATTTGATCTTTGAATTTGCAAGCATCCAGCATTGATTTGAGAAGAGGGGGCTGACCGACTTCAAATTTAAATTATCCCGAAAAGACGGAATCAACAAGTATGGGCGCGATCTTCTCAGCAGAATTAATGATGCAATTAAGAGTACTGCATTGACTGTGTGGTTTTACTAGACACGTCCAGTAAGAATCCCAGTTTAATTTTGTCAATCCTTGAATTGATTTTTCCTTCTCTTGAGCTTTCTGTTTCCACTCTGTTTGCAATTGTTGTGCTTGTGGTAGGTATCCCGGAATGGTTTCTGAAATCAAATTAACCTTGTGCAAATTCTCATTTACACAATTAGTAATTTTGCTCACCGCTATAGCTGCTTCCTCTGCTGCTTTCTCTGCCTCTCTGATCTGTGCATCCCATTTATTGAAGAGTATTTCTTTATGGCTGTCATTGATAATTGGTGTTCCTAATCTTTTTCCTTCCTCTGTCTTTTTCCATGCCAAATAATTAGTAACTCTTTCATTAGTTAAATCATAATCATGTCGTAATTCTACGACATGATTAGTGATTTTATCACTTTCTTGACAAAAAGAGTTCCACTGTGAGATTTTCTGGCATAATATATCTTGTTGTTGCAATAGTTGATTATTCAAAGAAATAGATTCTGGGATGAACTCTGTAAGCTTGGGGTCGTCTTTATGCATCTCTTGCATAATCTGTATTTGCTTTTTTTTTTTAGCCAAGCTTTTATGATATCCAATCTGCATTTGCTGAAACTCTTGCTGTAATTTTTCAAATTGTCTCTGTACTTCACTGTTGGCATGTGCTTGTTGCAATTGTTGTTGCAGAACTTGTATCTGATCCTCTTTTTCATTTAATAACAGTCGTAACTCAGATGCTTTGTCAATAGCTGCGGAGGCATAAGCTCCTGTAATCTGAGATAATTTAGTAAGGTTTTCACTGGGATCCGTAGTAGAATATTTCCATAAAACTTCCAATTGTTCTGCATCAGTAGAGAACACACTTTATAATTTTCTCTTCTTTCTCTGCTTCCTTAAAACAGCTTTATGTTATGGGCTATAAAATATATCTAGAGGCAGAATCTCCTCTATTTTAAGTACAAGCTCGGAGGAAGGAGTAATGGGTATATGTTCTTTTTCTGTGACATTGCCACTTATTTCTATAATCAAAACTTTTGCTGTATGTACAGGAGTTTGTATGTTCTGTCCTTCAACATTAATCAAATCATTAAATGATTCCCATTCTTTATCTAACTGAGTGCTGATGGATGGTTGCTATACATTAAGAGGTGGAAGATTCAACTGTGGAGTAGTTGAAGTCTGTTGTTGTGACAACTCTTTTGATTGAGCTGTATCCTTGACTGAGCCTTCACTTTTATCCTGATAAGATTTTTTAGAATGTTCACAAATTTCTTTGTCAGACTTTGACTTAGACCTTTCTGAATCTGAGCTACCACTGAGACTGACACTAGGAGTTGGTTCCCTTGCGGGTTCCAAGCGCAAATTATCCAAAGGAATAATGTTCAATCTTCTTTCTCTGTATAGTTTAAACTCTTGAAATTCTTCTGGGGAGAACCGTGTTTGAGCTAAATTCAAAATTTCTTTAAATGAACATTTTTCTTGAAACATATCATCAAAAATATCTTCTTCACCAGAAAATACTCTTACTTTGACAACAGTGATGAAATCCTTGACAATACCATATGGATCAAATAGCCTTCTCAGAAACTTAAACAATTTTAAACATGTAACATTACTTACTTCCTTAAATGTGTGACCAACATCAAATAATGAAAATGCTCCGCAGGACACAGGAAATTGTGGCTGGATGGCTTTCTTTTTATCCTTTAATTCTTTTGTCAAACCTTCGTCTCCACAGGTTTGATATGCAATTTCTCGAGCTATGAGTTTATCTGGAACATACTTGGGAAAAACATGAGGAGAAGAAAAGCTCCCAAAAACCCTCACATAAGTAAAAAATTCTTCTCCAAACCATCTTGCGACAGGGAGAATGTCTACTTCTGCTTCAGGAGACAACCTTGGAGCATCCTTATTATACAACACTCTATACAGTGGCAAGATTATGCCATGGAAAATCTTGTAAAAATGAGAAATGAATTTTGACTCCCACAATTCTTTGTGATCAACATGGATGGGCAGGGGATCCTGAATTGTCCATTGCCAACCCATTAAAGGGAACTTAGAAACAAAGCAGATTGAATCCATAACATAGGCAGATAGATAAAAAGGAGGATAAATCCTCTGAGAGACAGTCTGTTTAGACCGATAATTGAAAATAGTCGTGGCTAAATTATCAGACAATATTTTAGCCCAGTCTACAATGGTAGCATTGACAGCAGCATTTAATAAGGGAAGCATTCAGGAAAAAACTTATTAATGTCGGGATTTCCAAAAATCCAACATAGCATAGCAGCAGCAAAACAATATGGAGAAGTGAGTGAGCCAGTACTGTACATACCGTGTTTATCTTTCTTCAATGGTTCATCTCTTCTGGACCATTCCTTGGTGCATTCCGCCAAATTGGCATTTTCCTTGGCAAATTTCTCCATAAATTGTTTTTTGTAAGTTGCTTGAGGCTCTGGAAAATGATACATAAGCCTCAAATCTTCTGGAGTGAATGACCCGATGAGCTCTTGACCTGCAATTTTGAATTATCTGTCTGTGATATCAGTGCTATCCAACACCCATTTTACCATGTCTGTATATGGAATAATTCTTGGTCTTGCTACTATTCGGTGCAAAAATGAACAAGCCAGCTCTGTAAGAGATGCTTCAGAAGAATTACTTGAGCCCGCAGTAGCCGCAACATCCATTACTCTTGGGTTTTCTTCTTCAAGCAAATTAAACATACCCTCCCAAGTGGTCATACCAGGATCTTTGTTGCAAGAAGTGTGTGCATATAAGGAAGCCATCTCTTTATTTTCAGAACTCGGATCTTTCTCTTTCTTTCCAGAACTCGGAGCTTTCTCTTTCTTTCCCATAATGCTCTGAAAATTTCTTTGTATAGTATCTTGTTCTTCGCGCCTGCAATTTTACAAATTAAGTGAGAATAATTACATGAGAAAGGTGACGAGATAGTTTTAAATGCTGAAGGCGTATGAAATATATTATTTAATCGCAAAATCGCAATATCGCAAATCGCAACTTTCGCAAATCTAAATCATCGCAACTTTCGCAAATCGCAATCAATAACATCGCGAAATCGCAATATCGTGTCATCGCAATATCGTGAAATTGCAATATCGAAAAATATAACATATAAAAAATATCCGTTAATATATTTTCTGTGATATGCGATTTGCGACAAATATTTTAATGCATAGTTATTGGATCGTGCTTATCACAATTTAGAAGATTCTGCTTTGCAAAAGATATCTTGTACTTTTTTTTTGTTGCGATGGATGTGATATTTTCTTCAAAGAAAGGTTTTATCTTAATCTATCGTAATCTTAAGTTTATCTAAATATTTTCTAAGGATTTTTCTTAAGTTAATGATAGTAAGTTTTATTTGAAAAAGAAAACAAGCACTAATTTAATTTTTTGGATTTTTTTTTTTTTTTTTTTTAAACTAAGGGTCCCCACTTATTTAGTATTATTACTAATATTAAATAAGAAGGGGGGTTGTTTCTGGCCACAACAAAACCATGGAAAAATGAAATGGGGTTTCCCTTAGCCAAATCAAGCTGTAATATGGAAATCTAATCCACTGAAAATGATGATTAAGGTTAGGCCACCTTCTTGAAATTAATAGATAGGAATACCAACAACCATTTTCTCTGCTAAAATCTCACCAAGATTTAGGGCTGCCTCCTCCTCTCCGAATTATATAACAATATCAATGTGCAAATGAATTAGATTTAAGGGAAATAAGCCCTTTTATAGAAAAACAATAATTTTTGTATTAGCTATTATGAGCAAACTGTAGCTTATATTGATGAGCCTTCAACACCATTAGAAAGCTCTCACCAATATCTATAATGGGCGACTCTTTGTTTTTGGTAATTTGAGTCTTCACGAAGAACCCATTTTTTCCATCAGGTCTCACTTTGTCACCTATCAAAATTGAATCTCTTCATATGAGTTGCATGTATTCTGGTACAACTTTTTCTTTGCACTTTTTGCCTTATGTGTCAAGTATTATCATGAGTATACACTATTTACTCATGTTTTTATGGTCCCCAATAGGTGTTTCCCATGTGAAAACATCATAGAATCACCCTTGTTCAATGGCACCATAGATGTATCACCCCTGCATCCATGGAGTCTGTTCGATGTCCCATTGAGTCTCGTTATACTATATCATCCCTTAATTCATTGCATTCATACCATTGTGCTAAAAATTGACCTCCATATATCTTGACCTATCTTTGAAAATATTTCTTTTGAGTAATTTAGCATCCCCTCTGGAATTTTATCAGTCGCTGCCCGAGAAACCTTCATATCATGCTATGACAAGGGAAGTCATAAGTCAACTAGTTTCATCATTCCTCCATCATAATCCATGGTGTTAGTAGATATTAGTCTTAATAATATGATCCTCGCGCCTTTTTTGAGGAAACCTCATTGCCTCAACTCTAACAGACCCTTTTCTATCGACTGTAGCACATATTTTTTAGGAGAGTGGTCTAGAGGGAAGTGCACCTTGGTTATAGCCTTCATCATTGTTCGGTGGCTCAAATAAATCAAAGGGAATCATCATTTCCATTTACCTTGGTTGTTTCTCATGTGCTAGACTCCATCTCATTATTGCATGATCAAGAATCGTACACTTGATGGTCCAGTGATCCACCAGATTATCCCAGTATTGTAGAAAATTGAATAACTGATATATTTTTCACTGAGATTCTCCTAATCACACACTATTTTAACTTCATGCACAATATAGAATCTCTTCCACCATTGATCATTAACTACGGAAATAAAAACAATCGCATGCGCACATTAAAACCATAAACAATCATACATATGAACATAGTATTTTATGGGAAAGCTTAAAGCTGAAAACCCCCAACTATCTGTATATTATATGTCATATAGATCATGTAACAATCATTATACAAAGCTCGTCACAAAGCTCTTAGTACAATCTCCAATTGCTACACGGTAATCAAGCTCGATCTAGCAAATCACATGCTCCAGTCTCTGTCACCTGATAGCTTGCCTCTAATGCGCAATCACTGGTGAAGAATGGATCTGATTGAACTCGAATTGGTCCAGCTTTGACTGCGCAATCCTCATTGGAATCTCAAATCACTGGTTGTTGCAAATCATGCAACAGAATAGTCACAACTGATAGTCACATTGCTCTTTCACCTACCTCTTCACTGGTCTCCACTAAAACTTTCCATGCACTGTAGTTAACTGATGTATTCTTTAGTTGATTAATGAGTTATTAGTTAGCGAATTAATTAATAATTAATTCACACCCCTCTCAGTAGTGTATCAATCATTTATACTAGATACAACTAGCTCATCGATGTTTAACTCAGTTAAACCGAACACAACTCCACCAAACTCTATCACATGAGTTCTAACTGAAGTATCCATGCAATAGCTCCACTTAACCCTCAGAAATAGTGTAATTCCTTCTGTCATCTCCTGTGCCACATCTGTGCACTTAACTGAAGTTCTCCAAGAGAATAAGATAATGTTTATAGTCCAAATATTATTAAGAGCTAATAATATTCAACATATCTATTTTTAGACTGGCAATCTAAAAATAGATTCTGTGCAATATGTCTAAAAATAGAAGTCCATCTATTTTTTTCCAACTTGACCAACCATCCACAAATAACATCCTGCAACTCATAGAATATGATCGACATGTCTAAAAATAGACTTTGCGCCAAAAATATCTTGCGGGCCCACTTAGTGAAGGCGACTTCTTTCCACTAAGCTCATCATCTTGTTGCAATCTCCACACTCCCTGTCAACAAGATAAGGATTATCTGCCACCCCTATCCTGCCTTTGTGTTATTCGAATTTTCTCCTGGTGAGCGCCTTTGTCAAGATATTAGCATCCTGATCCTCCGTAGGAATGTATGAAAGCAACATGATCTTCTGCTACACACAATTTCTGATATGATGATACCAGATGTCAATGTGTTTAGATCTATCATGAAATACTGGATTAACCAACAGTTTGATGCAACTCTGATTATTACAATATATCACAGTAGGATCTAAGTGTGAACCGAACAACCCAACTAGGATCTTCCTCATCCATATAGCCTCGCATGCAGCCAAACTCGTTGCCATATACTCAGCCTCTGCTAAACTGAGTGCCACGGATCTCTGCTTCCTGCTGTACCAAGAAACTGCTATCGACCCAATACTGAAAATCCCTCCAGATGTGCTTTTTCTGTCCGTTGGGCTCCCTGCCCAATCTTCATTCGTGAAGCCACACAACTTCACCTCATCCGATTGTCTGTACCATAGTCCATATCTCGATGTGCCTCTGAGATATCTCAATACATGCTTGCCTGCCTTCCAGTAGAGCTTGGTAGGCTTAACCATAGCTTGTGAAAGCTAGTTAACATCATAGCAAATGTCGAGTCATGTATTTACCAGATACATAAGCGACCCCACAAACTGTCGATAAACAGTGGCATCCACTACCTCTGCCAATGTAGCATCCTCTTTCCTCCATCCTCCAGGAAGAGGAGTGTCGATAGGCCGGCAGCCATGCATGTTGAACTTCTCCAGTATCTCCCGAGCATACTTGCCTTGAGACACAAATAGTCCATCACTGCGCTGCCAAATTTCCAATCCCAGGAAATAATGAAGGAGGCCCAAGTCCTTCATCTCAAACTCTTTTTCAAGATCAGCCTTGTATGAGAGTATCAACAGCTCATCACCTGTCAAAATAAAATCATCTACATAAAGTACAATGATCAGCAACTTACCCTCCACCACAATCTGCTATAGGTTCGGATCCGCCTCACTCTTGGAGAATCCAAGTCTGGTAAAATAACTGTCTATTCATGTGTACCAAGAATGACGTGCTTGTTTCAATCCATACAGTGCTCTCTTGAGCCTGCACACATGCGACTCGCTCTTGAAGATCTCGAAACCTTCGGGCTTCTCTATAACCACCTCCTCCTCAATCACTTCATTGAGGAACACAGTATTCACATCCATCTGATGAATGTGCCACCCCATCTGTGATGAGAGAGCAAGAATAATCCGTATGGAATAATACCTTGCGACAGGTGCAAAGGTTTCCTCATAATCGATCCCCTCAATCTGTGAGAAGCCTCAGGCAACAAATCTTGCCGTGTACTTCTCCACACTCCCGTCAGCTTCTTGCTTCACTTTGTAGATCCATCTCGAACCCACCACTGATTTCCCTTCCAGCCTTGGGACAATCTCCCATGCACTATTTCTAACAATCAAATCATACTCTTCCACCATGGCATCTACCCATGCGGGGTCCTCCACAGCTTTCTTGAAAGAGGATGGCTCTGTCACGATACACTTGCTCATAAGAGCCATGTATCTAGTGTATTGGTCAGGTGACTGTCTCTATCTGCGCTGTGATGTAGGTGCTCCTACAATCTTCTCTGCATCTTGAGCCAGTCTCTCAGCTTCTGTAGTGCGCTTTCTCCCTCTGATGGTTGGCGCTACATGAGTGGTTTCTTCCACTCCATGAACCTCATCCTTTGGCTAATCCAAATCCTGAGACTCATCCTTAGGAACTAATAGCTCCTCATCTGCATGCAAGTGTGGCTCCCTCTCAAGCGAACACTTCATGGCTTTCTCCTCGTGAAATTTGATATCCCGTCGCACAACAGTCTTGCGATTGTCTGGCAAATACACACGATAGTTGTGGGGCGTATTAATTTACCCCAAAAATATCCCAACCTCTGCGGTTAGCTCCAACTTCTTCCTAGCATCCTTAGTCACATGAATGTAAACATGTGAACCAAAAATCCTCAAATTGTAAATGTCAGGCTTCTTACCAGAAAATGCCTCCTTGGGTGTACTCATGCCAAGTATCCTGTGAGGACAATGGTTCTGCACATATACTGCAGTATTGCATGCCTCAGCCCACAAGTGTATGTGAAGGCCCTGATCATGCAACATCGCCCATGTAGCACCCACGATCGTTTTATTCTTCTACTCAGCAACCCCATTCTGCTATGGGTTATGAGGTGCTATAAGCTATCTTCGAATTCCTTCTGCACTACAAAAGTCCTTGAATTCGCCAGAGATGAATTCACCACCATTGTCACTTCTAAGAGCCTTCACCTGATTCCCTGATTCTTTCTCAACCAGTGCCTTGAACTCATAGAACTTTGAGTATGTCTCGCTCTTCCTCTGCATGAAGAAGATCCAGCATTTACGAGAAAATCATGAACAAATATCACATAGTACCTATGCTTTGTTGTCGAAGCTACTGATAAAGGTCCACACACGTCTGTGTGAATTCTCTCAAGGATCATCATGGAGTGACTATCCTTCTCGTGAAAGGTGGATTTCACAAAATTTCCCAAGGTACATCCCTTGCACTGATCTGACTGTGCAGGAGTACCCTTAGGAAGCCCAGTAGAAATATGTTGCAGTATCTTCAAAGCTCCATGGTGAAGGTGGCCCAATCTCCTATGCCACAACTCGCCATCATCCCAGCTCACCACTCCTTCTTCCTTGCCTAACATTGTTGCGTAGTCATCTACCTATAATTGATAAAGGTTCTTAACTCAAACCCCTATCCTCCGAGTTTCACCAGTTGGCTTACTGCACATGAAAGACTTTCCCTTGCTAAAGAAAACATCATATCCCTTGTCTTCTAACATGGCCACCGAGATCAAATTATTCTTCAATCCTGGAACATGCATCACTTCCTTAAATACGAAGGGTTTACTAGACTCCCTCTCAAAGGAAATGGTACCGATACCGGTCGCACTGTATCTACCATCATCGCCCATCTCTATGTGCACTCCAAGATCCTTCTCATCTAGATCACTGAACAAATATTTGTCTCCGGTCATATGAAAAGACGCACCAGTGTCAAGAAACCACACTGAACCCATCATACTTGAGACCAAGCATGCGATCAGTGAAAAATCTAGCTCAAACTACAAGGCTAAGGCCTCTCCAGCTACAGATCTAGCAACCTGCTTATTTTTCTTCTTCTGTGGACAATTAGTGGCGTAATGTCCATGTTGGTGACAGTGAAAGCACTTCACCTTGGACATGTCCTGCTTCTTGCCTTTCGCACTGGATTGAGAAGCATTCTTCTTGCTCTTCCCCTTCCTTGCTTTGGCAGCCAAAGTGAAATTTTCTTCATCTGAGTTCTTTGATGAAAATCTGTCCCTGGTACTTCGCCTTATCTCCTCTTGCACAAGATCCAACCAAAGTCGCTCCCATCCTGGCAATTTCTCCTGACCATTGATAGAGTCCTGATAGGAATGCCAACTCTCTGGAAGCCCAAGGAGAGCCAAGCTAACCAAGTCCTCATCATCTACAGTCACCCCCACACTTCCCAGCTCATCCCTGCATTGGATGAACTTTGTGAGGTACTTGGGCATACTGTCGCCTTTCCCCATTTTTATGTTTCTGAGTATATCCTTGAGCGCCAACTTCCTCTAGTCACTCTTGCTTTGGAATAAGTCTATCAATGCTTTCCAAATCAATAATGGAGAAGCCTTACCATGAAGGCTAGACACTATGTGATCCTTTACACCTTCCAATAGAATTATTCGACACTTTGTTGTCTTCTTTTTCCATGCGTCAACTGCGATAGCATCGCTAGAAGCAGGTTTTGGAATTTCTGCATCTATGAACTCCTTCAACCCATTGACATCCAGCACCGCCTCCATCCTATCCTTCCATGCAATATAATTCGAGCTTCCCTCAAGGGCATACTCCAATCACAATCCGTTAAAATACATCTCAACTTTGACACCAAGAAAACACTGCTGCAAATTCGAATTCCACCAGCTCAAAACTCAACCGCTTCAATGTTTTGCAATTTCTCCAATGACCAATATCGCTCTGACACCATGTAGAAAATTGAATAATTGATATATTATTCACCGAGATTCTCCTGATCAGAAACTATTTTAACTTCATGCACAATACAGAATAACTTCCACCCTTGATCATTAATTGCGAAAATAAAAACAATCGCATGCGCACATTAAAACCATAAACAATCACACATATGAACATAGTATTTTATGGGAAAGCTTAAAGCTGAAAAAACCCAACTATCTGTATATTATATGTCATAGAGATCATGTAGCAATCATTATACAAATCTCCTCACAAAGCTCTCAGTACAATCTCCAATTGCTACACGCTAATCAAGACTAATCTAGCAAATCACATGCTCCAATATTTGCCACCTGATAGCCTGCCTCTACTGCGCAATCACTGGTGAAGAATGGCTCTGAATAAACTCAAATTGATACAACCTTGACTGTACAATCCTCATTGGCATCTCCAATCACTGGTTGTTGCAAATCATGCAACAGTATAGTCACAACTGATAGTCACACTGCTCTTTCACCCTACCTCTTCACTGGTCTACACTGAAACTGTCCATGCACTGTAGTTAATTGATGTATTCTTTATTTGATTAATGAGTTATTAGTTAGTGAATTAATTAATAATTAATTCACACCACTCTCACTAGTGTATCAATAAGTTAGACTAGATACAACTAGCTCAACTATGTTTAACTCAGTTAAACTGAACACAACTCCACCAAACTCTGTCACATGAGTTCTAACTGAAGTATCCATGCAATAGCTCCACTTAACCCTCACAAATAGTGTAATCCCTTCTGTCATCTCCTGTGCCGCATCTGTGTACTTAACTGAAGTGCTCCAAGAGAATAAGATAATGTTTATAGTCCAAATATTAATAAGAGGTAATAATATTCGACATATCTATTTTTAGACTGGAAATATAAAAGTAGATTCTGCCCAATATGTCTAAAAATATAAGTCCATATATTTTTTCCAACTTGACCAACCATCCACAAATAGCATCCCGCAACTCATAGAATATGATCGACATGTCTAAAAATTGACATAGTCTAAAAATAGACTTTCCGCCAAAAACAGCCTGCGGGCCCACTTAGTGAAGGCGACTTCTTTCCACTAAGCTCATCATCTTGTTGAAATCTCAACAAGTATTTCTCGGGTGTGTGTGAGATTTTATAGACATCATGAGGGGGTGGCCCTTCAAGTATTCCCCCACATTCCTGAATGACATTAGATCATGGTTCAACCTCTTATGCAGTTTCGTAGATTTGACTGGCTTAGGTTTCGCTGATCGTAGAGCCCACAACATGCACTTCTCTTTCATATGGTCCATTTATATCTTTAGAGCTTGTTTTTATTCAAAAAGGATTCTTTGGTTGTGATCTCCCCCTCCTATCAGATTGAAAATTTTCATTGTATTTGTATTGGCCTCTTTCTTCCAGGCACATTATGTATATGGGACTCATTATATCATTGTATCATTTTTTGGCCCAATTGGTGCCAGCTTATCATCTATCATGTACAATTTTTCTCATACCCAAAATGTTGTGAGCACCATTATCATTTGTACTCAGTTTTCTCGGTGGGTATGGGTATTCCTCCACTGCCTCATTGATATCACATACTTACCAATAAAAGGAGACTTCTATTGGATAAGTATGTCTTCCCCCCTCCAATTTTAGTCCTTCATTGCATATCTTCAGCTCTCTCTCTCACTCTCTCTCTCTCTCTCTCTCTCTCTGTATATATATATATATATATCTAGATATATGACTCCCCTTTGGTGTCTCATGAAAGTGAAAACTACAATGTATTTCTCTCATACGATTTTCTCCTAACACTCTTACATTGGGGGCCAATCTGTTATCACCCAAAAATGTTCACCTAGACATTTCTTACTAGTTTGATCAAAATACATCATGTAGGATGAGGATTTCCATGGTAAAACCCACTTTCACGATAGGAAATAATTTGGCAAACCATTTTCCTAAATGATTTCTCATTCAAATGTAAAGAACCCCATGCAAAAAATTAAATAAATCATTATTTATTTATTACTCCATCTATATCCCCTATTTTTTGTTAGTAAATCAGATAGGAAAAAATATTCTCTTGTGTTGATAATTACTTTTGATATTATTGTAGTCTTATTAAATTTATTTATGTTCTTATTTATCTTTTCTTCATAAACAAATCATCTAATCAAAACATGAATATCAGCTACACCAGATATAGGCACTTAGCCTGGGCTAAAACCCCTTTATAGGGGAAAACCTAGTCAAGCTCTTCCACTAGAAGATTCAAATCAAACTTGAGACAATCCAAGACCTTAGACCAAACCAAAAGGCCTTCCTCCTCCACCAAGTCAGCCTTCCAAGATGATGAGCCAAACGGAAAAGTCAACATTTCTTTAATTCAACTTCAATTCATAATTTTGGCCCCCAACTTCAGAATTTTGGCCGTACTGCAGCCCTGCAATTTTGTCCTTCCCACAACTTTAAATTCTTCACATGTGTGAGATAGACACAAGGTAAAATATTCTTCTTCCTTCACTAGGGTTTCACTTTCTTCTATTTATGCTTTCTCCTTTTCTTCTTCTCTTTTTTTCACCTTTTTCCCTTCTTCGAGCTATAGATCGAACTTACTTGAGTGAGTATCTAAATGAGGTCAAGTAGCTTCCTATTTATAGTTTTTTTTTTCTCTAGTTTGAGGTTGACTTCATGGAAGAGCCTTAAATGACTGAATTTACATAAAAATAAATTTCTTCCTTAGTAGATAAATCCCAAGGGTTTGTTAGATGATGAAAAAAACTAGGACTCAAGACATAAACCCTAGAAGTCTACAATGGAGGATTTTAGCTATTAATAATTAACCCAAAAATGAAGCTTTTGTTGTAATAAGTCAATTTATTTTAATAAAAAAAATTAATTTTCTTTGTTTTGACCAATACAATTATGAATACCAACACTAGTTACATTCTTTAACACTCCCTCTTAACTAGGGAGGTATTCATAATTACATATATACATTGGTATATGGAAGATCTCAAAATTATGTGATTTATGAAGAGTCACAACACACACAGTTTTATAATTTAGATACCTGACAAAGGTATCTAATCGGGTTGGAATAAGGTGAGTTCTAAGATTCAATCTCTATAGGTACCACCAGGCTTCTTCTCTAACACCAACATAGGGATATTTGTGTATCCAAGGTCATAGTTTTAAGACCCGTGCCAACCTCCATACTTTAGGATCAATACATCTTCATAGGCCGACTAGATGTCCTCCATAGAATCTTGTCGCCCCAATATGATTCATCTCTCCTTATCAATTAAACTATATGTATCCACCAATTCAAGAATGCTTCAAAAATTCAACGTTTTTATGGAGAGATATGCATAAACACAACCCCAATTAGTAATAAACTTTCACTATACATATTTAACACAAACATTTGGGCTTATTAGTCATTTTTATGTTTCTTAGATTATATCAAACACATCTACTTGAAAGCTCCACTTCTTTAACTTTTCAGCAACACCAAACTTAGCCTTAGCACTTTCTTCCAAAAACATCAAATTTTTTTCACAAATTTATCAATTACGAATAACCATCAATATTTCTTCAGCTATTCTCTAATTTAAAACATACTCATGGCCTTTTCATAAGGCCATTAACTTCTTTTCAATCTCTCTCTCAACTAGGGAGACATACACTTTCCTTTACCAAAGTAATTAGAGGGTAATTTATTCAACCGTTCTTATTATTCTACTCACACAAGCTCTTCCTTTTTCCATCAAAAATTCATCGGAGAATTTAGACCTTCCAAAACTTCATCATTCCTTGACATTGTGGCATGTTCATGGTATTGAAGTTCTCACAGCTAACTCTCACCATCATGCTTCTCATTGTCATCAAATTATCATGAAATATGAGGTATGCATATTCATCATCTTTAAGACTATGTGCCTATAAACCTTAACAACAAGTAAAATCAAACACAAATATATATGTACAAAAGCATGAAGCATGTTTATAATAAGAGGATATTAAATCAAATTGTAGACATTCAAGACCTAAACATAGTTAGGTTTAATGAATCAAGAAATTTATCCATTAGACTTATTGTAGTAACATTTACTATGGTTTTGTTACAGACCATAGATTTCATCATCAAAACCAAATCATATCAATAATAGAAAACATTATACTTCTAAATTTTCATTATCATGCCCTAGAAAATCAACTACTGGGGTTTTATTACAAGCCCTATATTTAAAAAACTATATAATGAATAACAATAATCAAGTTATCATAGCAACATTTCATTTCTAGGGTTTCATTATTATTTCCTAGAGACTTATATCATTCTTATACTAGGGTCCTAAAATCCTAAAAATCAAATTCCAAAATTAGATATACAACAATTTTGACCATGCTAGGGAATTTTATCGAAGTACATATACCCATAGATCCATTTCTAGGATTTTATATTGACTATTAAAAGGCTTTAGTCATAAACCCTAAGAAAAACTAGGGTTTTTAGACATCAACAACAAACCCTAAAAGGCTAGGGTTTTACCATAAAATTAACAAAACCCTAAACATTAAGAGAGTTGGATTTTGATAAGATATCTAAAATTTATCAATAAACCCTAAGAATATTAGGGTTTCATCATTAATATACCCTGAGCATCGAAAGACTAGGGTTTTATAGTGAATCCTATGGTTAAGGTTTTATCAAATCAAAAGGATAAGAGATATAATGATAAGGGTAGATTCAATCACCCAAACAAGAATCATTATGATTCAAAACCCTAGACATAAGAGAGTTAGTACTATGAAGCAAATTTAAAAATCAGGAATTTTCATACCTTGTTCTGCAACAAGTTAAATCAAAACATACCTTGAGTTGTTCTTTAGCAAACCTTATAGAGTTTATTTTAGCAACAAGCCTAATTTCATGACATAAGTCTTTTATTGAAGTTTCGTTTAGAAAAGTTGTGTAATCTTGGCAAGCTTTCCTACTAGAAAATACAAAGAAAATATTATGATTATTTAATACAAATAAATCTAGTTGTGTGGAGGAAATCAAACACGAAATCAGAAACAAAGAATAATATACTTATATTTCGGTAAATGGCGAAGGCCCCCTCTTAATCCAGTCTCTCCGAGGGATGCCTACAACCTATCAAAACAATTTAGAAACTCCTAGCAAGAAATATTATATTTATGAATTCTAGAGTTTAAAACATAACATAAAACATTACAAAAGATAATATAGAAGGATATGCAAGGGATGACATCCCTAAGTAACTTAAGAAAATAAGTCTTTGACTTTGGATTCTTCAGTCTTGTTCTTATTTCGTGGAGCTTCATCAACAACATTTGCATGTTCTCTTTCTCTCTTTTTATTCCTTGGATTTTCAGGGCATTGAATCTTGTAATGTCCCATATTATGATAATTGTACCATTGAATCTTTTATATATCAAACTTTTTCTTTGGTCCTTTGAATTTCCTGTATCCTCCCTTGTTCTTGCGATTGCCGGAGCATGCATTGTAAGTGTTTTCCTCATTTTCTACTTTATTATTATTTGCTAATGATATACATGCTTCTTCTTGACTGTAAATGATTCCAAATTTGTTCAAAATATGGTGTGTCCTTCCAACTAATAATACATTATGTAAAATAACTCCATTATTTTGGTAGACCTAATAGTGCAACAATCACAAGTTCTTTTTCTAGTATAGCTTCATCAATGGCTTGTAGTTCATCTATGATTCAAGAGATACTCATAAAATACAAAGAACTAATATCATCTTTTGTCATCTTCATTGTTCTTAGTTCACTCTTGAGATTGGCTATTTCTCCAATGTTATTTATGGTGAATAGTTTGGAGAGAGATTCATATATCCCTTGAGCAGCGTCTATGTTGTATATGTAGGGGATTAGATTTTCCTTTACTCCATATACTATTACATTGATGCCCAAGATTTTTGTTTCCCTGTACTTTTCCTTTCCTACATCATATGTTGGTTTCATAACTTTTCCTAGAACAAAATCCAACACTTTTTTCTTAGCAAGGATGAGATTTATCCTCTTTTTCCATGCCCTATAGTTAGAGGCTCCTTCTATCTTATTTTTTGTCTTCATTGAGGTTGTCAAGGAATTTTTAATGTCTTCCCTTCTTGATATAGATAGTAGGATTTCTTCTTTTTATATGATACCTTTTCTTTGACCTTTTCAATATACCTTCAAGCTACCTTTTTATTTCCTCCTTTGCCTTAGCTCTGATACCATGTCAGAAAATCAGAAAGGCAACAATATTCTCTTATGTTGATAATTACTTGTAATATTATTTTAGTCTTATTAAATTTATTTATGTTATTATTTTATGTTCTTTTCATCAAGGAATCAACAAATAAAAACATGAAGATCAACGACACCAAATATATGTCCTCATCCAGGGCTAAAACCCCTCTATAGGGGAAAACCTAGTCAAAATCTTACACTAGAAGATTAAAATCAAAATTGGGGTAATCCAAGGCCTTAGAACATACCAAAATACCTTCCTCCTACACCAATTCAACCTTCAAAGAATATTAACCAAACACAAAAGTCAACATTGCTTTAATTCAACTTCAAGTTTGAATTTTGGTCGTCCTACAATCCTGCAATTTTGACTTTCCTAAAGATTCAATTTATTTACACGTGTAATATAGAGACAAGATAAAATAGTATTATTCCTTGGCTAGGGTTTCTCCTTCTTCACTTTAGGCTTTCTCCTCTTCTTATTGTTTATTTCACACCTTTTTCTCTTCTTCGAACTCAAGGTTCAACTTACGTGAGTGAATGTCCAAATGAGCTCAAGTAGTTGCCTATTTATAGTTGTTTTTGGCTCAAGTTTTAGGATGAATTGTAGAAATTTAGGCCAAATAAGTGGAGGAGGCCTAAATGACTTAATTTATATAAAAATAAATTTATTCCTTAATAAATAAATCCCAGGAAGGGTTTGTTACATGACAACAAAGACTATGACTCAAGACATAAACCCTAGAAGCCTACAATGGAGGCATTGACCTACTAATCATTGACCCAAGCATGAAACCCATGATTTAATAAGTCAATTTATTTTAATAATAATAATAATAAATCTTTCTTTTCACCAATACAATTATGAATACCGACACTAGTTACATTCTTCAACATTTTCCTCATGAGATAATTGTTAAATCATTATCTAATAATTATTTCTAATTCCTATTTGACCTAATACTCATAAAGTAATTCATAAATAATTTTTTATCTCTTAACTACTTTATCAATTTTATAAATAAAGATATTTGAAAATTTTAATATCTTTTCCTTCTGAAAAAATATCACATAATATTCACAACAACTAGATATTTTTTTAGTCAATAATATTTTATTATTTTCTAATTCTCAATCTATCTCAATATTTATTTATAAATACATTTTTTTCTCCTCAATATTCACGATGACCATTCTCATCGTTCCCATTATCCTCCTGAAACATTTGAGCTCCCATACTGAGTTCAAGCATCCATTGTTTTATTTTTCCCATCACAAACACATATTGAGAGAGAGTTGAATATTTTTGAAGCACAAGGTCATGAAGGACCCATCCCACTAAGGGGGATCTATCGATCCAAGTCTATAATCTCTCCTCATCAAGTAAAATATTCCCATTATTATTCATAAAATTAAATAATCCCCTATTCATTGGTTCTTCATTGTTTCATATGATTCTATTGGTTATTTTATTTGCGTAACATATCCTTTTGCTGGGTTTTTAATCTTTTTTTTTGCATATCCAAAAGGCAGTTGCATTTATCATTTTTTTTTTCAGGTTATAAGTCACCTATAACTTAAG
The DNA here is from genome assembly GCA_034641835.2 of Pinus albicaulis. NCBI lineage: Eukaryota > Viridiplantae > Streptophyta > Pinopsida > Pinales > Pinaceae > Pinus > Pinus albicaulis. Next base: position 368,080,594 of record CM076569.1, read on the forward strand.
TGAAGGGATTTTCATACAATTGCAGAGAAATTTCATACTAACAACATCCTTTATAGCATATCTAGAAATGGATAATGCCCAAAAATATTCAATATATCCAAATAATCCAAAAGCTATAATTGATAAACATATTCACATACATTATGCGATAGTACTAGAAAAAGAAGTAAAAATATTAGCAGAAAGGTAACTGTGTAGAAAAAACTAGGCTACCAACATCATATTATGCCACATAGATAGACCCAACAGTAAATTCATTCCTTTCTTGAAGAGAACAATTGCTTTTCCATTCAATTCCTTATAGACATGTCTAATAATAATGTTGTTGAAGGAGCTGAATAAATGTCTAACCCTTTGGTTTCAGTGCCCAATAATTGAAATTTCAAAGTTATATTTCCTATTGGTTCATTCCAAACTACCTTTGAATCCCCATATACCTATAAAATTTCCAAGCCTAAGAGTTTTTCATATGTTAAAACTCTCAAAAAATATTTAAGATTTGCTTTTGAATTAGAGCCTGCCCCACATTTTCAATATAGGTTATAAAAGTTTTGTTGCTCCAAGAAGATTACAACTCCACAACCATTGTTGTTTAAGAAAGCAACCCCATCAAAAAATGCAGAGGGACAAGCCGTCCTCATAGGATACTTTACAACACTAGGTTTATGAGAAACTGTCCTATGTGCCTTATCCATAAAATATCCCACAATATTATTAATTTTCTTTTAATAACAAGTACTTTTTCCTAAAATATCAAAGGGTTACTAGTTGTATAAATTCCCCATGCTATTTATATATGAAGTGATGCCCAATCTAGATGTACATTGTACCAATTTTTAAAGTAGGTTTCGAATATTTCCCATTCCATCTAAAGACGATATTAAATTCCTTCAACGCAAAATGTTAAATGGTTAAAGTAAATGGAAACTTAAGAATTATTTTTTATATATTCTCCCCCTCCTCCATACAAAGAGCACATATTCCCAATCCAATGAAGCCTCTTTTATAGAGTTTATCTGAAGTTAGAAATTTATTACTCAAATAAAGACACCATAAACCTTTTAGTTTCATAGGGATTTTACAATTCTATAATTCATAATACCTGTTGGCGAAAAAGGAGGTCTTCGAACAAGAGATAGGTTCAAGGTAGAGGCCAAAAAGGTTTCCGCAGTAGTCTAGCACAACACTAGAATTTTCACCCTACTCCAAGGAGCAGAGCGTCTCACCTGAGCCGTGCCGTGACCTTAGTAAGGTTAGGAGACAGATCATGTACCAGACAAGTACAACCATGAAGAATAACTAAAGGTACTTGGAATAGAAAATAGATCTCATGACTATGTATATGCCATTACTCATCAAACATGTTCAGGATGCTAAATTAAAATTTAAAACGGGGCATTCATTCATAGAAAGCAACTGATTGATGCTCAACACAGAACATTAAACAAAAAAAGGACCATATTTCATTATCAACATCAAACGAGATACATCACTCCGGAGAGTCTATTAGAATATGATTCAGTACAATGAAGAACTCATAGAGCTCTCCTACGACTCTGCTCTTCCTCTCGACCCTCTGCTGCACTAACTCTCTCCTCTACGCTAGTTGATTGCCTATTTGTTCTTCCGCCAATGTGACAGTAAGTATTTCCTTTTTTCCTGCTCCATTGTTTGCCATTTCCTCTTTATTACTGGGAGTTCTTTTGATTGTTCCTGTCTCCCATATCTGCCATCTGCGTTGTTCTCTGCAATTGTCGCGCCACCTATCTTTTGGCTATCCGCAACTCTGACATCTTCCTGTATACCTTTATTGCGCTCTGCCACCTATTCTCCACAACTCAAAACTATTTATTTTACAAAACAAAGGCCCCAACGGGCCCGTACCACACACTATTGACTCGTCCCAAGTCAATATTTTCCTGCTGCTACAGCTTCCATCGGTCTGTCGGCTTCTGACACTGACTATGTCTTCTCCATTTCTTCACTCTGTCCAAACAAAGGCCCCAACTCTAGAACCTTGCTCAATGCTGAATGCTTGAGTTCTGCGAACTCGGTGACTTCTTGCTGCCATTTTCTGATCAGTTGTTCGGTTTCAGTGGAAATTCTTTCAGTCTCAGTTCCACTTGCCACTAGCAGAAATTTTTTGAATACTTCTTGAATTTTGTCGTGACTTTGGCAGCCATCTGTTGTATTTCTTCTGATTTCTACTTGACTGGCTTCCTTAGCTCTCTGAGGACCTGCTTTATGGGAGCGGAATGCTCTTCTATGTTTTGTATTTTGGTTTCCAGTACCTCCACTTAGTTGTAGAGCTGATTTATGCTGACTGGATCAATGGCTTCTTTAATCTCTTGTGAAATTTGTTGAAGTTGTGCTGAGATAGGCTAGGCTCTCATGGTTAATGAGTTAGAGAATTCATGTAAATGCTTCAGTAGGTTGTAGGAATATTTTACTGTCGCCCCCAGGGTTTCCTTCATTCCGGTTACCTACTTTTGATTCTTGGTAACCTTCTCATCATATATCACGGTGGGGTTTGGAAATGTTGGTATGGTAGCTAGCGTTTGTTTGAGCTCTTGGTTTTCTTTGTTGAGATTCACACATGTCATTTTCACTTAGATAGACCTTTCGACCATGGAGAAGGCGAATATGTCCTCTAGCATCTTGTTATCTTAGGAAATTACTGTTTGCCAGAGGTCCTTGAAAATATTTGTTACCTTTTCCAACTATTTCTATAGACTTTCATTGTCTTCTTTTAGCTGATTGCGCTCTTCACTAAGCGCAATGATCTGTTGTTGTTGCCGCTCGAACATCTGTTGGTTGTCGGTGTGTAGCCCTTCTACCTGTTGTGCTGCTCGATGAATGAAATTGTATAGTTGTCCAATTCCCTAGTTCTGCATACTCTCAGCGCCGGACATGTCCTGTGCTGGCGGTCTCTCTCTTAGGGGTTGCCCGCTGGAGATTGACTTATCTAAGTGCTCATGCGATGATGCGGGTTGGTTTTTTTGTGGTAGCTGACGTTCTAGGCTGTTCATGCTAATGTTTGGTTGAATCTGTTGTAGTACTAGGTTGGCTGGCTAAACTGCGTTCAACCCATTTGGCGAGGGTGTTGTATCTGCAGTAAAAGATCCCCCTTGAACTAATAGTTCTAGGAAAGTGCCCTGCCCCACCAAAGTTTGATTAACATAAGGTACCATAGTCATACTCGAGTTAACTTCTACCTCGGTGTCTCCATTTTTGTTGTTTCTTAGCTTTACTGGGTCTGAGATAGTTGCGGAGGCGGATGGTGTGCGGGTGGATTGGTCTTTGGAAGTAAATGAAGTATGGGGTGATGAATGGTGAGTACGAGGTGAAGACGTATGAGTTCAGGTTGGAGATGATGTTTGAATATTAAAAACTAATAATGGATCAAACACAAGTAGCGCGGTGGTGACTTGGGTGGTAACCTCTGGCTCTTCTTGAACCGGTACTCCTGTATCCATGGGTTGGGTGTGATCTTCCTCAGTGAGGTCAACTATTTTCTTAGGCACCATGATTCTTTCTTTCTTGTCCTTAGGTGTAGCTACCGAGGGTTTAGGTGCCTTGCTCTTACGGATTGAGGTGACTTTGGTTGCTGGGGGTGAATTGAACATGGTGGAAGGTAGGGTAGTGACGATAGGTGTGATTGTGGATGGTGATGAATAATTTGAAGACTAGAAATCATAAAAAGAAGGAAACATAGTAGAAGCACTTGTGAGGGTTTGTATTACCGGATTGAATTCTTTCACCCTCGTGTCTAGCTAGTCCACTAATAGTTTTAGCTACAGTTGAGAAATTCTACTCATTGTTTCCTTTGGTGTCTCCCCTGGTACTGCTTTCGGCAACATGCCCTTGAACGAATAGTGAGGTACTCTGCTTTTGATCTCCATCCCAACCCCTGGCCATGAACAGACTTCGGTGTGGAATTCTCTTTCTTCAGCTTGAAACTTTAACGGTCTCATTTTGAATGTGTTTTTGTCCATGCAACTAGGTCTAGTATATGTCTGCTTGTGGGTGACCCCAAACCATATCTGCGCGGAATATCTGTCCAACAGGTCCCTCGAAATTTTTTTTGTCTTGTCACCATATCTATCATCTGCCTATAATAGAATGAGAATTCCTCCTCATCGACCTCCTTGGTGCAGGGATCTCTTGAGAATCTCCAGGGCGTAAACCTTAAGGCCATTGGCTGGTCATTTGTGATTTCCATGAACTGTATTACTCTAGGGTGATTCCATTTCCACATTGCAAATGCCATTACGAGGTAGTCATAAATAAACCCTCTCGCTTGCTTGTAATTATCCTTGTAGGCTTCAAACAACTCATTCAATAGGAAGGTACATGAGTTTAGATGTGCTCCCTAGAGGCAGTGTTCCATGACTAAAATGGTGTCGAGGGTGCATTCACCTTTCGTGTAATGTATCATCGTCTTACCCGCTATTAGATAGCAAGAAAATTTCACTGTTGGATTTTTGCTAAGGTCTATCTTCGCCTGCTTTCCCCCTCTTCTGGTCTCGTATTTCCTATAATAATCACAATCTCCTGCCTTCTTGGATCTCTTGGATACGTTCTAGAATGTCATCGATACATCCTTTCCTTATATTGATAATCTCGTAAGCCTACTAATATCCTCTACATGTATCGGTATTTCTCGCCCCAGCCACAATGATCTATTATGGACTCTGCTCAGCAGGAATTTCGTACACTGCGTTGCTGCTCCCATTGTTCCAAACACTGGGAGGTTCCCGAGGTTCAGTATTGTCAATTTCTGGATACCTCTGAACTCCGGATTCATTCTTGCCACCTCCCCTCCTCCCTCTGTAGCATAATTCTCTATGTATACATGTCTCTTCATAGTCAGGAATTAATATGAATCCATGAAATCTGTATCAATTAGCAACGCATTGTCATACTTTCCCACTAGTGATTCTATCCTCTGAACTCTCTCATCGAGCTCAGGCTCAGTGATTCATGGTGCTACCTTCGTCATGTTCGTCCTTATTTTGTATACTTCGAGTGTTGTTCCTAATATCTTCTTGTGAATTCCTGCTACTAGACTATCTCTTTGAACTTCCTCTAATGAAATTTCACTTGTTGCTACAGTTGTTTCTTGTTCTAAATCAAAAAATTTCGGCATTATCATTCTTTTCTTCTTTCATGGGGGTGAAGTAATTTAACTGGCATGAATGAGGTTGATAAGGTCCCATAACTAATTAATTTTTTCCTGTCTCTCCTGTAGCTATAATTGTGCAATTGGTTACCATGGTGATGTGTATTCTGAATTTGCTCACTATGTCTTCGAGATTTAGGTAGACATGATGGGTAATGATTATGGCTTAATATGGAAAATTTATTACGGTATGGTTGTTGCTAACTATGTCAGTTAATTCTAAAATCCAGGTAATCCTACGGATTGACAATAGTATGATGGGTTATTACGGTGGAATAATGTTTGACACGGCTGGCTTTCTGACATGGATGACACGTTAGACGATACCGCCCCCCCGACCACAATCGGTTTCGATGTGGTCTCCGCATCGCAACCGGTGGATTTGCTCTTTGTTTTATTTGATTTGTTTTTATTGGGATTCCTTTTCTATTCCTCATCTCTGGTGTGAGAGAGTTATTGACTCAATTTATTTCTATTCTACCCTACCGGCTCCTCTCGGTTGCGAGAGTTATTTGAAAAATAAATGATTAAAATTACTCGTGATAAGGCTTCACGCATGCGCCATTCACCCATCCCTGTAATATTTTGCCATCTAGTTGCACCAATCGAACCACGCCTGAATCTTTAATTTCAATGATATGGTATGGGCCCATCCAGTGCATTCTAAGTTTTCCTGGGAACATTTGAATTTGCTGTCATACAACAGAACCTTTCCTCCGATAGTGAACGTCTTATGGTTCTCAAACTTCTGTGGTTTTTGTTAATTATAGGATCTGGATTTTCCACAGTATCATAAAAAATTGGTCAACATTTCGAATCCCAACGGGGATCCATCTTCAAGACGAGAATGAAGAATGAAAGAAGGTCGCAAAAGGTCAAGGTATAAATAGTGACGGATTATGATGTTTGAGAGGAGATGACAATAGATTAATCTATTTAAATATATTATATTTAATTCTTTATAAAAATTAAATTCTAATAATAAATAAAAATATTTTATTAAATTTATTATTAGAATTAATAATAAATGTGAATGTCTTATTCTTGATGTGACGATCATGCCAAGACTTCTATCTTTCCTTCTGAACAGTCTGATGGAATTCCACTAGGAATCTCTCTTCTTCAAGATTTTGTAGCTCATGGAGGCATTCAGTGATTGAGTCCTCCTCTATCAGATGTACTATTGAAGTAATTAATTGACTTGGTATGATAAATTTAGCAGGTACCACTGCCTCTCTCTCATACAACAGCTGGAAAGGAGTATGATTGTGTAACCTTTTTATAGCTGTCCTGTATGCCCATAATGTTCCTGGTATCCGCTCATCCCAGTCATCCAGATTGGCATTGCATATCTTAGTCAATCCTTTTTCTAAAATCTTATTGAATGCTTCAACGGTTCCATTTTCTTGTGGGTGCTACGGGTTGCTCTTATGATGTTGCACCATAAAGTTATCTAACAGAGACTTGATTGTTGTATTGATGAAGTGTGTGCCTTGATCATTGGTTAGACTTCTGGGTAGCCAAATTTGCTAATGATATTTTCAAAAATGAATCTGGCTGTTGTGTCTACTGTGCAATATTTCACTAGTGCTACCTCCGCCCATCTTGTGAGATAATCTGTTGTGGTAATTATGTACCTTTCCTGTGAATGTATTGGCAGTGGTGCAATTGGTCCTACAAAATCAACGGTCCATTTTTCAAATGGCTGCAGTGCTCTTACAGGTTGTAGTGGCAACTCATCTCGGTGTGATGGATGTCTCGTTCTTTGGCAGACATCACATTTATTTACATATGCTTTACTATATTTATGAACTGTGGGCCACCATAACCCTGCCTGTAATATTTTTCTTGCGATGGGATTTGCACCAACATGGCCCCTCGCAACTATGCAATGACACTCCCACAAGATATCCTCTCTTTCATGGTTCATGACACATCTCCGCAAGACTTGGTTCAACCCCATCTTATACAGTTGTCCTGGTATCAGTTGATACTCAGCTTCTTTCACTACCAAATGTCTTCTTTTAGTCGTCGTGTATTCAGTTGGGCACTGTCCTGTTGTGAGATATATTGCTATTTCTTCTAGATAATCTAGGATGGCTTCTACTCTGAAGAGATCATCATCCAGAAACTGATCATATAGGGATCCCCCATTCTCTCCATTTTCCAACCTTGATAAATGGTCAGGACCTACGTTTAACCTTACTAGTTTCACTATCACTTCGAAGGTGAACTCCTGGAATAATAGGAGCCACATATAGATCCTTCCTTCAAGCACATACTTGTTAACCATGTAATTTAATGTTGAATGGTCTGTGAAGAATTTGAACATACCTCCTAGTAGGTAATGGCGGAATTTCTGAAGAGAATACACCATCACAAGAGTTTCTCATTCTGTTGTTGTGTAGTTCCTTTTAGCAGTAGATAATTTCCTGCTTACAAAATAGACTAGATGATAAATATAAGTTTCTCCTGGCTAAGCTAATAGTGCTCCTAATGCAATGCTGGAGGCATCAATATGGACATGGAACTGTTTGTTCCGGTTAAAATGAACTAAGATGGGTGCACTTGCTAACTTTTCTTTCAATGTATTGAGGTCATTTCTGCATTCGTCACTCCACAAGAATTTCTCTGACTTCCGCAACAACTTTTCCAATGGTGCAGTTATCTTGCGTAGTTACGGATGAATCTTTTGTAGTACCCGGTATGACCGAGTAGTGATCTTAACTATTTGATGGTCTCTGGTGCTTCTATGTTAACAATGACTACTGCTTCCACACAGACACCCTATTTACAAACAACATGCCCTAGGAGCGTCCGAAAAGGTACTGCAAAGATGAATTTCTTGAGGTTGAGGGAAATTTGGAGTTGTCTACATCTGTCAAACATTATCCTTAGTAAAGTTGCATGATTTTTCAGTATAGTGTAAACTGTCTAATCATCCATGTATACCTCGAGGAACTTATGGATATAATCCCAAAATAATGCTATCACTATTCGTGAAAACACCGTTCGTGCATTTTTCAGTCCAAAGGGTATGACATGGTATGAAAACAATCCCCATTCAGTTCTGAAAGTGGTATTCTTCTTGTCTTTTTCTGCTATTCTTACTTGATGATACCCTGATAACCCATATGTGAATGAATAGGTTTCATTTCCTGCCACATTGTCGAGAACCTCATCACTAAACGGGGGGGAAATGGATCATGTATGCATGTGTTGTTGAGGCTTCTGTAATCAACACATACTCTAATCTCTGATTTTTCCTTCTTGCTTTGTATGACATTGCGATTGACCCATTTTTCTTCTTCCACTGGAAAAATCAGCCCTGCTTTCAGCATTTTATCTATTTCTTCTTTGAATTTCTCCTTTACCTTTGGATTTAAGAGGCAAGGCCTATGGTTTACTGGTATTGCGTTGGGCTTCAAGACTATGTGTATTCCCCCCATGTCCCCTTTTATCCACTTTAGTTCCACTACTGAGGATGGGAATAAGTCTTCATATTCATGTAGAGGGTTGAAGATTTTTTTGGTCGTTTATGTATCCCAGTAGTCTCCAATGGACGCTATTTTGGGTTTCTCCATTGTTCCAATGTTCAACTTCTTAGTCTTCAAGGGTAACAGGATCAATCCTTTTGTTGTTGTTTCTTCCTGTATATCCTGCTTTCCTTCTCTCTCTTCAAAGTATAAGTGTCGAAGATTCTATAAATCATCATCATCCATCTCACTATCTATTTTCTTGCATGCTACTGATTGTTTGATAAGCTTCTCCGAGAGTGGTTGTTCTTCGTCTTCTTGAATATTTGGAAAAAATAGTACTCTTTTGATGGCTTGCAGTGCCTCTGTAACCGGTTTTGTTTCTCCTTCAAGAGAGAAACATTGCATAAAATTTTCCGCAACTACTTGCCAAGTGCTAGTTCCTTTCTTCTTTTCTTCGGTCAAGTACCAGGCCTATGGAATTGTGTCCAGTGAATGTATAAAATTGTGCATCCACAGAGATTCTGAATACCCTACTTTCTTCCAGTTGTACTCACAATTTTCTAAATTATTTGTGGGATCAAAATCCCCTTGGTACTTCTCAATGAATTGTAGTCCTTCATCTTCCTTGAATCTAGCTCTTAGTGCTATGACAACATCTTCCCACTTCTGAAGTGAGTTGCAATGGTTGACCCACCATCTTGCCGATGTGGATTACAGTGCTACATCCATAAGAGGGACTCTGTGTTCTATTGAAACCTTTTCTTCTACTTTTGCAATAAATGTATTTATATCATTCATATTTGATAGAGTTGGGTATCCTCTTACCTCAGTTCCAATCTAGTTGACTCCTTGGATGTTAGCATCTTCTAGTATTAATCTAGTATCCTCCCAGTTTCCAATCATCCAAAGCTATTTCTAAACCCAAGTCTAAACTATGAACACTTCTCCAGCTTATGGTCCCTTCCGTTGTTGGATTGATATAGTCTTCTCTCTTCCCTATCGTCGTCTAGTAAAGGTGATCGAGAAGTTGAGCATCTTTTCTGTTGTCAATAGTTTTTGTATATCAAGGTCCTTGATATGGGTCAAGTGGCTAAGTGACCCTAACTTCCCCGTCTTCAAATATCATCAATTTTTTTTTCAATTCAATCACTGCATAGTTCTCAAAGGAACAATCTATCCCCAAGAAATCAGGATAGGGATCCTTGTCCCCCATGATGTATATCACCTCAAAATATGTATATGTTTTCACTCCAGCGACATCAACCTCGACCTCTTTGAGCCTTCCTATGGGAAAAATATAGTACTGATTTTCCATGCGAAGATGTATTGGTGAGTATGTCAACTTTGGCCTTCCCAGTTCTTCCCATGTTTTTCTTGGTAAAATGTTGACATTTGATCCTAGCATGGTGTCTTTGATTTGAAATCCCACGACTTGAGTATTCACATGGAATTCCTTTCTTGTTATTCTCTTGTTTCTTTTTATCCTTCTTATGTATTTTTTGGTTGAATCTCTTGACTCCCCTGGTTCTGCGTTTTCCTGCACCACCAATTCTAGATTTTTCTTTAGTTGTTCCAACATTGGTGCATTGGTTACAATTTTCAAAAATAATTGGAACCATTCCTCAATCATTGTACTTGTATGGGACTGCATCTCTTTTTCTATATTCGGTTGTGGAAGCTTAATGCCTTTACTCCCCCCTATTTGAGAAAAATTTTCCACTGCCTCCTTAACATATTTCTTCTGTTTATATGGTCTTAAAGCGGTTTTTGGAGATGTTACCTTCATTAGTTTTATCGGGTCCACATTCTGTGCATCCTCCCCTATTTTCTTTCGTCCCCTGGTTACTATGCCTACACTTTTCATAGGTTTAGCTTCTACTATTCTTGGTTCTGCATTCACCAGATTCGCTCCTCTCTTTCTGGCTCTTTCCTCCCACCTCTTAATTAATTTTGGATAGCCTTTAGTTGCATGTGCATTGACTCTGAACTGAGAGCACCATGGTCTTCTGGGTAGCAGACATTCCCTTGCTACATTCCCTTCTTGCTCACAATTGTAGTACCTTACTGGTCCTCTTCCTCCAGTTTTGCCTCCTCTCATTCCTCCTCCTCATCCCCTTCGATCTTCATTCACTCTATAAGATGGTATGTCCAATCATTCTGCCAATGCATTGAGGGCTTTACACTGCTCTGTATTATGCGTTGTAGAAGCACAAAATTCACAATATGTATTGTTTGGAATGCTGGAATATTTTTGCAAAATTGGGCATAGTCGCGGAGAATGACCAATGCCTTTGCATATTTCACAGTATTCCATTGCGGTCTAATTCTATTGAGCAGGGAACCCTGGAAAGCGGGATTGTGGTTGGTATAATCCTTAAGTGTTTATTTGTGCAACTCCCCCAACTGGTGGAGCCCCTTGTGCTCCTACTGCTGAAGCTCCCACATTTTTCCCCCGCAATCTCGAGCATTCCGTGGCCATGTGTCCCTCCATCAGACAATGAGTACACCACACATTGGGCCTTGCAGGTCGTATCAGTTGAGTGTATTTCATTTTTTCTATTAAATTGGCTATCTGTTGTTGTAGCCCTAGTATGGAAGGGTCTTGCACTACTACTCCTCCCCTGAAATCTTGTGGATACCCGGCCATAGCTTCTATCTTTATGGCTTGCTCTAGGGCATCTTATAAGGTATCAATCTTCTATTGTGTTATTGGAGTTCTTATCAACGGAAGAAGTGCATTAATAAACCAATCTCGTTGGTGATTCAGATTAGTCGGGTAACTTAGCTTCCCAATTTCATCCTTGAACCTTCTCCTCAGGTCCCATGTTGTTTCACCTTCTCGTTGTTTAATCTCCCACATCTCAGATAATCCTTGCTAATCTTTCTGAGGTAATTTAAATTATTTGACAAATTCTTTCTTTACATCGTCTATCACTAGGATTTGATGAGCTTCGAACCATTTAATGAACCAGCGAAGAGCTCTCTCTCTTAGAGTAGTCTGGAACTCGATCAACTTAACCACCTCTGGTGTCTGCCAAGCCCTCCATATCACTTCGTAGAGATACCAGTGTTTCTCCACATCATCGTTGACCCTCCAAGAGAATTCTGGGTATCAGGTAAACGATCCTGCCATATTTCTTTGTATGGGTGGTATTAAAGTAAAACCTCTACTTCTTGGCTACGAGATTGTATTTCTAGCACTGTAGCTATTAGATATTTGACCTGTAGAATTAACACTATTCAACTTGTTAAACTCCCATAACTTAACAAAAAATTTATCTAACAGCTGGTAGAGTACCAAGGGAAGGTTGGGACTAGAGCTACTTGAACTTTGGGGAATAGAATTACCTCGAATTACGGGTGTCGACCTCTCTCGAAATAGTTGCTCCATCGCAATATGTAACTCCACATTGGATATCTCCTTGGGGCGCACATCCTCCACATTGGACTTTTCTCCCTTTTCCCTTTGGGTTGGGCTCCTATACACTTGGCTAACTTCTTTGATAGTCCCTCCTATTCCTTGGGATCCCATCTGACCTTTCATTTCCTTTGTCATCTACAGCACCTTCTCCTCGTCCTGTTGACTACTTTCCTGCTTCTCAAACTCCTTCATTACCCTTTCCCGCCACTTCTCAGCAATCTGCGCCCTCCGATGTGCTCATCGCTCTCTCAATATACTCGAGGTTTCGACATCCATATCCATATTCCCCCTTCTTAATTACTTGTAGCATCTTTTCCCCAGCTCCTTCCCCCAGTACTGGAGGTTTAAGTATCCATCTCAGACTTTTTAAATGCCATCAAACCCTCGTCCACCATTAAAGCTTTGATCCACAATGATATTTCCTTCAACAGTTCTCCCTGTAATCTGGATCTGAATATATCCTCATCTTGAAAAGGATTGGTAACACTCAGCTATGAATTCCATGATGTATCCTTCTAAGGTAGATTGTACCCAGAAATCTACAGCTCGGGTCAAATAGGCATCTAGCCGAAGGAGTGCTATTAGATCTGTGTGTGTCCACTTGCGATAGACTCTACGTAACACTCCTGGAAGTGGCTTGACTTGTAGTCTCCGCAACCAATTATAAATTTCTTCAGGAAACTTTCCCTAGAAAATTTCGTACAGGTCACTTGCAGATTGAGAAAACAGGACCCGATCCTTGACAATCTTCTCCCTCTACTGTCGCAGCTCCGCTTGTTGCGATATGGACTGGTCTAAGTGGTTATCCCACCAGCTTCGTAGTTCTCTCTCATAGATCCATGATACCATGATCTAAATCCTAAATTAATTTTCAGGTCCTGGCAACAGAACCATTTGTTGGCGAAAAAAGAGGTCTCTAAGCAAGACCCAGGTTCAGGGTAGAGGCCAACAAGGTTTCTGCTGTAATCTAGCACAACGTTGACATTTTCACCCTACTCCAAGGAGCATAGCATCTCACTTGAGGTGTTCCATGACCTTAGTAAGGTTAGGAGATAGATCATGTACTAGACGAGTACAACCATGAAGAATAACTAAAGGAACTTGGAACAACAAAAAGATCTCACTACTATGTATATGCCATTACTCATCAAGCATGTTAAAAATGCTAAATTAAAATTTAAAACAGGGCATTCATTCATAGCAAGAAATTGATTAATACTCAACACAGAACATTAAACACAGCAATAACCATATTTCTTTATCAATATCAAATGACATAAATCACTCCGTAGAGTCTATTACAATATGATTTAGTACAACAGAGATCTCACAGAGCTACCCTAAGGCTCTGCTCTTCCTCTCGGCCCTCTACTGCACTAACTCTCTCCTCTACGCTAGTTTATTTCCTATTTTTTCTTCCGCCAACACGACTGCCAGTCTTTCCTCTTTTCTTGCTCTGTTGTTTTTCGCTTCCTCTTGATTACTGGGAGTTCTGCTGATTGTCCATGTCTCCCATATCTTCCATCTGCGTTGTTCTCTGCAACTGTCGCACCACCTATATTTCAGCTATCAGCAACCGTGAAAACTTCCTATCTACCTTGATTGCACTCCGCCACCTGTTCTCCGCAACTCAAAACTATTTCTTTTTCAAAAAAAGGCCCCAACAATGCCACTAGATAGGGGTTGTGAATATCAATTTCATTGCTATGTGTCGATAAACCTCCTTAATTGTAGACTTTCCTTCTTCAGTATTTTTTTTCCATATAAGGATATCTTCCTTGGAATTTAGACGAATTCCCGCCTATTGTAAATCCAAAGTACATTCCTTCCACATATGTTCCAAGTATCCAAAAAATACCAGGTCATTAATCGAAAACCAAATAGTGTCAACATTGTGCTCCCAATTCCTATTCCTAGCCTAATTAATATAGTAATAACCTATAATGTGTAATTTATAAATGAAAATTTTAGGTAAAGTAACATAGGAGGATCTAATGAAGAATTCTCCAACCCTAACCTCAAGCCATCTCCAATTTTCAATTTTATATTCTGGGTTATCTAATGTTTGATAGATAACATACATTGTGAAATCAAAGATGCATTATGAGTTCCTATGTTAGGAGCTCATTTCTAATCCTTAATGGTCATCTTAGAAAAATAACTATGCCTACAAAATTCTTGATAATAGCTTGCTTCAAACAAAACCCTCCATAGTGATTTGGCTGCAAATGCCCATCCAAACCAAAGGATTTTTTCTCAACCCCCATCATCCATCTAATTTTAGCCTCGATAAATCCTCTAATTTAGCCTAGTGAGTTTTATGATGTTATGCATTAACACCACGAATAAAACTAGCAATGATAGAATTAGTTTTTTGTAAAATTGAAGTAGGTATCTTAATAATGTGGAGCTAGTAGAATGATATATTCTATAGAAAATATTAACTGGCATGAGTCTACCTCCAATTTCTAACCATTTATTCACCTAGTTCATTAGTTTGTGACCAAATTTCTCTATCAACCACCACCAATCCCAGACAAAAAGTTCTTTTGGTTTGAGGAAAAACACTAAATAAGTGAAACCATGTGTAAGTTTAATCACTTTGAAACCAAAAAGATAAGATATATCCTAAAGTACCTCATTGTTAACCTCATGCATAGTAAAAATTGACTTATCACTACTGAGAAGTAGGCTTGTTTCCTTACTGAAAACATCAATAATCTTATAGTATCGCCTCCATTCAAGGAGTGTTCCCAACCCAAATAGAAAGACACCATCTACAAAAAGTAAATAGGAGACACAAATGTTCTATGAAACCTGAATTCCAACAATATGGACCATCCTTTTTCCTCCAAAATAATATGACATAAACATTCTATGATAATCATAAATAGTAGGGGAGATAAAGAGTGATGCTTGACACAATCCCTCCCTTGGTCACCTTAAAAAACATATATGAGACACTCTTAATAATGAAAAAAAATTGAACAGAGATAACACATGCCATAATCCATTGAACAACACCAAATGAGGGCCTAATATTAGTGAGATCCAATCATAGAAAACCCCATGAAATGCAATGATAATCGTTTACAAGGTCCATATTCAAAATAAGGGTAATGAGATGTTTTATTTTTGTTGTGTGTAAATATTCTTGTGCGATTACAATGGCATCATGTATTTTCTGACCCTTGAGAAAACCAACCTACTGCAGTAAGATAAATCTTTATAGCTTATCTTTGAGTCTGATGGAAATCACCTTAGAAATAAATATATATATAAGATTACACAAAGGAATGGGTAAAAAATCCTAAGACCTCAAATTCTTACATTAATATTAAAGAGATTGATATCACCCTTTTCTTCCTACAATCCTCCACAAATTGTATGAACTCCTCCCCCATCAAGTTGAAGAAGTGGATAAAAATATCCATGACCTAACAATCTGAACCTAGAATTTTTCCTTTGGAAAATTTCTTTATGATTGATTCCACCTCTTCCTTGCTAACATGCTTATTCTTGTAATCTAAGGATGTATCTTTCTTTATTATCAATTTACAACACTTAATTTTTAGCTCTTTATGATAGAAAACTAGGTTGTTTGGGAAATTATCTCGAACCTAATATCAATTTCCACTAAATCCTGGGAAATTCTCTTATTTTTTCTCCTTTCCCATTTTTTAACGACTCTCTTCAATCTTCTTAACCTATAACATGTTAATTCCATGTATGATACAACTAAATTAACAAATGTATATTTCCAACATTTTCTTACAACATGTTGAAATTCCTCCTCTTCCAACCAAGCATGATTTAATTTGAAAGGATGATTTAATAGTTACATCATCTTTCCACTGTAATAAAATTTAATTATGATTTGAGATACCCAGATGTTGAGTCCAAGATTTTCTGGTTCCCAAAAATTCTAAAAGATCAACCTTCATAAGAAAATGATGAAGTCGTTTTGCAATACCCTCCACCCCAACTCTACCATTTTTCCTTGTAGGTTTCATCGGGGATGGGACAACATCCAAAAGGTTATACCAGCTAAATAAATTCATAAATTAGTTATCCATAGGATCCATGCAGTTGTTTCTAGCCCAAGTTTCATCAGTAAAAGTGGTGAGGTTTAGGTCCTCTCCCAAAATTAGATCACCAACTACTAGGATCCCAATAAAAATTAATCAATTCCAAAAACAAATCACTCCTTATATGGCCCATAATAGTTAATGATATGTATTCCTCTAGAAATACCCCAGATTTGACCTGAAAGATATATGTAAAAACAAGATTTATATGAAGAAAATTTAGCCATTCAAGGATCCCAAAAAGTAGCTGGACCACCAGAAATTCCATGGGAATCAACACCACAAATATTCCATCCAGGACACAAACTTAAAAAATATGGAAAATCCTTGTTCATCGGAATGATGATATCTTGTATCAAGATCACACAAGGGTTATGATTATGAATCAAATGTCTCAAGGAATTTTTCTTTGAGACATTCCCCCGACCTCGAATTTTAAAATACATGATGATCACATGGACACATAATGTAAAAGTGATTCTCTATGAACCCTTGGAGAGACCTCACCAACATGTTGAGGAGAAATAGAATGGGCTATATTATTCTCTCACCGGTTCAAATGTTCATCACACTTCTTATTTCTCTTCTTCTTGTAGATGTCACATTCTTAGTGAGGTCTAGTGGAGTATTTTGATAAGGTGATGACAAAAAAGAAGTATATATCGGCAAGGTATAAATAAGGGCTAACTAATAGTCCCAATTTGACTTAGGAAACAAAACATATAGGTCAACTAATAATTTTGAAGAAGATGGTGTTGGAGAATCTGAATAAATGGCTCAAACAACGATCCAAATTGTATGTGTAAAGTCTGATTCAAAATAAGAACCACAACCATTGGAGAAATATTAGGGTCCAATATCTCCTTAGTTTTGATAACTATACAAGGAAAGAGGGTGGACAAGAATTCAATCGATGTTTGGTTAGAAAAAATTGATGAGTAGTCTGAAGCTCCATATTTAATCAAATTGTTTTTATAGGTAACAAGGTCCAAATCCCCAAATTTTCCCCCAACTCATCGAGATATTTATAATCATCATTTAAGGATGTATCTCTTAAAGTGGATGAATATAAATCAACATTTGGAATAAAATATCAAAGCTGAGTATTAGTACTTGGTAAATCCAAATGGTGAGAAGTAGACTCCCTCTTCTCGCTCATAGAATTATGAACCGAGTTTTTCTTCCAAGAACCTGATGATCACTCATTAATATTCTTCCACTTAAATCTCCAAGGACATTTATTAAGGAGGTTACCAGTTCCATGACATCCAATGTAATAGAACTGAATCCTCCAACAATATAGCCTCTTCTTATGTCAATTTCCATCCCATTTGAGATCCAATTCAGCCTTCAAATCCCATAAGAAATCAATCTTCACAAGTATCCATGCAACATTTTTATATGGTGCCATAAAGCTATGGTCATCCACAAATATAAATATGCCTATTTTATTACCAATACGTGTCATATCCTTTGTAGACCCGAGCTCAATAGGGGGCTTGGGAAGCTTCCCCCACACTACCATCCTCCTTAAAACCTCCAAAAATTGATTGAAGTCCACATGCTACTTGATAAGATAATGATAACACTTGCCACATACCCAGTTTTTTGTATAATATTATGAACATATGAACAATTTAAGAAATGAATCACGTACCAATTATTCATCAAATGACTAACCTTTGCAAAAAAATCCAGAATTGGTTCCATTGGTGTGCCACCCACATATTCATCTGTTTTAGTTCCACCTTCCTAAAATCGCATCTACCAACTAGCGTTCTCTTGCATAATCTTGAAAACCTATCAAACATAATGTCCCTCCAAAAGATGATTTCTTCGATCTCTAGAAAAAGCATAGAAACTTTATTGTTTTCCCCCTTGGAACAACGATGATTCTTCAAAGTATGTTTTGGATGGTAGAGTTGTGAATATAAACCCTCAACAGAGGAAGTAGGATATTTTCGAATGCTTTCAACCACTTCTAGAGTCACAACCCCCATTCTCCTTTTTGGAATTTTAATCAATCTCCACAAACTCGGTTAGTAGTAATAACTTGTCAGTGTCGATTGAGTCACGACTTCTCACATTGTTCAGTGTCACCATACCCAAAGAAAAATATTTTCACTGATCCTCCTAAAAGGGACACATGTCCTAACATAACCACATCCGATGACACCTATCTCCAAATTATACATACATAAGAGTATGAAATCCCAAAAGTGGATGAATAGTCATGCATGTAATTACAAACTCTCACCACCTTCCCAATATAGTTGCTTTCAATAAATGTTGAAAATGGAAAGAAGTAGAAAGTCCAAGGAGTCTTAAATGTACTTGTCAATGCGAAGGGTGGTCAGAGCCAAACAATGGAAGCAAATAGAAAATAAAAAATTATGGAAAGAAACCACAACATTTGTTGATAGAGAAAAATCAATGTAATAATGGACTAGAGATATTCTTAGACTAGTTAGCCTCCACTGATAAGATAATAAAAAATATCACCACCAAATATAGTGCATTACGAATAATCAGAAATTGTTTTCGCAAAATATTCCCTGAAAATTTCCCCAATTGTAACAAAACAACCTCCAAATGGACTCACTTAACTCCAACCCAAAGTAAAAGTAGGGAAATATCACTAAGAAGTATGGATACAAATGAAAAATTTCACCGCAGCACGAATCATCCAATATCAAGCTCTCCAAAAATATAACTAGAGCAACATATATGTAACATACCACCACAATTAATAGGAAATTTTAATAAAGAAACAAAACCAAGTTGATGGAAAGCCCCCTCAGCACCAAAACAAGAGATAATACAACAAACATGTGAAGAAATATAAGCTATTAAAAATTGAGCGGCTAACAGACTCTAGCCAAAAAACACTTTACATTAAGTTCATGGTCCTAGTCTTTGCTACATTATGGAAGTCCTAACATTCACTAAACTGAAGCTATGGAAAACTACAACATGAGACGATTATGCATACCAATACAACCCATGCCATTGGAGGAAGAGAGCAATTTTGAATCCATGGAATTCCACGTCTCCATTGAACTCAAAGATCACTTCAGAGATGTCTAGTTAAACCTCCTATCTCAACTCATGTGCATTTATCCAAATATATTTCTAGTTTTTCTTATGTGATAGGTGTGTTTATTTTGGAATGGGGGTTTAGAATTTAATTTAATTATCAACAATTATTAGGTAGACTATAGAGATTTAACCTCCTGATAATATTTTATAATATTCATAATAGTATACATAAATCAAATTAGTTATGTATACTTTCTTCAAAGTAGTTTTCATTATAGTCTTTTTAATTAAATAAGATAATTAAAAAGAAAATAAAATATATGAACACTTGTCATATGAAGTGAGTAATAATTTTTTGGGCATGTTGTATTGATAAGTCATGGTATTGACCCACGATATCATAGCAAATTTTATTTACAAATTAAGAATTTTCATGATAAAATGGGGGTAAATATTTATGGTTAATTTTTTTTTCCATATTATTTTTAATGTATATATGTTTAACATAAATAATAATACTATTTAAAATAAAATTTTAAGTATTATAATGTGTAATTTAACAAGGCTGCATGGCAAGCATTCCTACCACTTGTAGAAATTTAATACAAAATATATATTTTCTCAATTCTCCTGATCTAACAATTATATGCAACTATTAAATACATAATCGCTTCTACAAACTCTTTGTTGAATTTGAAACACAATCGCCAATCATAATATCATGAAGAAAGATCAATCACACATAACACAAGTAATTTATCTGGAAAGCATAAAGCTAAAAACCCCACTATCTTCTATTATGTATTATATCATGGATCATGAAACAATTACATACAAAGCTCTAATCCAAGAGCTCTCAGTACATGAGCTAACTGTCTCACACTTTGATACAAAAATTGACAAGTTCCTTAGCCAATTTACTGTCTCTAGACAGCCTACCTCCACTGTGCAATCCCTGATGGTAAAGAACCCCTGACTGAATGATTCTTTCCTGCCCTGACTGTGCAATACTCATAGGAACATCTAATGTGTGTGTGTTTTCATGTGTGCAACCAATAATGTCACAACTAATAGTCAAGCTGTCCCTTTCCCCTACATCTCAACTGGGTCTCCACTAGATCTAACATGCATGTAGTTAATAGTGGTAAATATTTAGTTGCATGTGAGGCCACTGATTATGAATTAATTAATATTTAATTCACATGATCTCTCACTAGTGTATCTTTAGTTACAACTAGCACAACTGAGTTTAAATCACTTAACTGAGTTAAACTACTTTACAACTTTCATAACTACACTTCCAATTCTGTTACAAATTTGAATCTATCGATTACAACTAAGTCCACTTGCATGTCCCATCAACCAACCACTCAACTCTAAATTCCTATAGCTAACCGATTTTCCACTTCAATTAACTATTTCCAAGTGGTCATTGAGAATAGAATATTTTTTATTGTCCAACTAATATTAAGGGATAATAATAGTCGACATCCATCTATAAATAGACATGCAATCTATAAATAGAAATTGCACATACATCTATAAATATACCTCTTCTAGAAATAGAATTTTCTCATGCATCTATAAATACACATCCACCTAAAAATAGCCTGTGTGGGCCCCACCTAGTGTAGGTGTTTAATTTTCACTAGGATCAAGGATGTTGTTTCTGGATGCCAATTTCATAGTTTCTTGTTGCAAACTTCAACACTTCCTCTCAACAAGAAAGGAATGTCTTTGCATGCAACATGAAACTCCATGCATGCGCCATGCAACCTTTCTGTGCAACACTTTCAAAACTGAATAGCCTCCAAACAACTAAATCAGTATAATGCATTTGTCATCAAAGTCTTCTGACTTCTGCTAGTACCAACTGCACATGTCTTCTGGATCCACTGCGTTGTTGACCTCTGCATCCATGCACTTTTCTCTTGCTGTCAAATTTGATCCGTACTCCAGTATCTGACATCGTCACTTTAATTTCATGTCCTCACTACATCTGACTGCATCAATCCAACTGATCGTGCTACTTCTGCTTTGTGGGCTCCTCGTAGCTAGGCTTGATTGATGAGATCCACACCATCTCAATGAATCCTGCCCAGAAATTTCTTCTTGGGATTATTCATGCATGTCACCCCACCTCTCACTTGGTGGTATAGCTGCATGCACTCCCTCTGCCCATCTAGCTCTAAATTTATCTGCATGAGTGGTTTCTCCCACTCCATGATCCTCATCTTGCAGCTACTCCACATCCTGAGGTTCACTCTTACCTACATGAAAATCCATCTCCCTTTCAAGGGTCAATTGCATGGCTTTCACACACTTCCCACCAGTAGGAAGCTCTGTATAAATCCCATCCGCATCAAGTCTATAGAGATTCTTAACTCGAATCCCAACCTTCTTGGCTTTCTCTGTTTCTTTGTGTCGCAGGAAAAATTTTCCTTCACTAAAGACAACATCATAGCCTGTATCCTCTAACATTGTGATTGAGACTAAATTTTTCTTCAAACCTGGTACATGCATTACATGTTTTAAATGAAATATTTTTCCTGTCCCCCTATGAAAGGTAATGTTACCAATGCCAGTCACACGGTATCATCCATCATCACCCAACTCAATATGCATCTGGAGATCTTTCTCCTCCAAGTCACTGAAAAGTTTCTTATCTCCCATCATGTGAAAGGAAGCACCACTATCCAAGTACCACCCCGATCCTAATGCACTTGACACCATGCATGCGATCAATGAGAAGTCAAGCTCAAATTGCGAGGTAAGGGCCTCACCAGCTGCAGCTCTACTAACCATCTTTTTCTTCTTCTTTTGTGGACAATTTGTGGCAATATGTCCATACTCATGATAGTGAAAACACTTCACTCTGGACATGTTGTGCTCGTTGCCATCTTCACCTGCCTCAGATTTAGAATGGAATTTCTTCCTCTTCCCCTTCTTCGACTTGGAAACCAAATCACAATCCTCTTCATCATCATGCTTTGATGAAGAGCCATCTCTCATGTTCCGCCTAAACTCCTCCTGCACTAGATCCGGCCACAGTCGTTCCCAATCCGAAAATTTTTCCCGTCCGTTGACAGAGTCTTCATAATTGTGCCAACTCTTAGGAAGTCCCAAGAGAGCCAAGCTCACCAGATCATCATCAAAAACATTTATTCCTACACTCCCAATCTCATCCCGACATTGGAAAAACTTTGTTAAGTATACCGGAATAGTGTTGTTCTTTTCCATCTTGATCTTCCTGAGTTTATCTTTGAGCGCCATTTTCCTATGGCCATTGCTGGTTTGAATAGATTCGTCAAAGCCTTCCACATAGCATATAGTTTCACTCTCCCATGAAGTCTTGAGACAATGTGGTTTCATACTCCTTCCAACAGAATCCTCCTCGCCTTTGCCACTTTCTTTTGCCTTGCATCAAGTAATGCAGCATCTGTCGAAGTAGGCTTAGGAAAATCAGTGTCAATGAATTCCTTCAAGCCAATATCTTCGAGCACCGCCTCCATCCTATCCTTCCAAGAAATTTAGTTCGAGTTTCCCTTGAGTTTCAATCCTTTGAAAGCCATTTCGATGTTGGATCAACTGTAGCACCAAGAAAGCCTTTGTGCAAATTCAAATTCTTTCCACCAACAAACTCAACTTCTGCTTCAAAATTGCAATTTAGTGTGCTCTGAAACCATGTACAAACTTAATAAAAAAATGTATTACCTAGATTCTCCTGATCTAACAATTATATGCCACTTTTAAATACATAATCACTTCTACAAAATCTTTGTGGAATTTTAAACGCAATTTCCAATCACAATATCATGAAGAAAGATTAATCACACATAACACAGATAATTTACCAGGAAAGCATAAAGCAAAAAAACCCATTATCTTCTATTATATATTATATCATGGATCATGAAAAATTACATACGAAGCTCTAATCCAAGAGCTCTCAGTGCATGAGCTAATTGTCTCACACTGTCATACA
This sequence comes from Pinus albicaulis, assembly GCA_034641835.2. NCBI lineage: Eukaryota > Viridiplantae > Streptophyta > Pinopsida > Pinales > Pinaceae > Pinus > Pinus albicaulis. Next base: position 368,103,788 of record CM076569.1, read on the forward strand.
AAAATTGGCAAGTTCCTTAGCCAATTTACTATCTCTAGAAAGCCTGCCTCCACTGCACAATCCCTGATGGTAAAGAACCCCTGAATGAATGATTTGTTCCTTCCTTGACTGCACAATCCTCATACGCACATTCAATGTGTGTGTGGTTGCATGTGTGCAGCCAATAATGTCACAATTGATAGTCAATCTGTCCCTTTCACCTACATCTCAACTGGGTCTCCACTGGATCTGACATGCATGTAGTTAATAGTAGTAAATATTTAGTTGCATGTGAGGCCACTTATTGTGAATTCATTAATTTTTAATTCACTTGATCTCTCACTTATGTATCTTCAGCGACAACTAGCACAACTAAGTTTAACTCACTTAATTGAGTTAAACTACTTTACAACTTTCATAACTACACTTCCAACTCTATTACAACTTTGAATCACTCAGTTACAACTAAGTCCACTTGCATGTCCCACCAACCAACCACTCAACTCGGAATTCCTATAGCTAATTGATTTTCCACTTCAGTTAACTATTTCCAAGTGCTCATTGAGAATAGAATATTGTTTATTGTTCCAACTAATATTAAGGGATAATAATAGTCGACATGCATCTATAAATAGACATGAAACCTATAAATAGAACTTGAAAATACATCTATAAATATACCTCATCTATAAATAGAATTTGCTCATGCATCTATAAATAGACATCCACCTAAAAATAGTCTGTGTGGGCCCCACCTAGTGTAGGTGCTTAATTTTCACTAGGATCAAGGATGTTGTTTCTGGATACCAATTTTACTATTTCTTGTTGCAAACTTCAAAACCACTTAGTTTAATTATTGAGCTTCTAGTTGTCAAAATGGCTTAGAATACTAGTAAAAATTTGGTTGAAGAAAAAAATGAAGCACTACTTACATTTCAATTCAACCTCAAACAACAATACACATTACACAATGTTTTATCATGACAACCCAGTTGTTGGACATTTTAAACCAATGTTGTTGAAAATACAAGTTGATAATATCTATAGTTATGAACCTAATTAATATGCTATGAGATATGAAAATATCTATAGCGATGGTTGGCATAGATAGAAGATGAGATACTATTAAATGTATTTGAACAAGTGTGTGAATTCAAAATTGTTTATGGTGAAATTTTATTTGAGTCCATTTCCTATTTGATAGAAAATGAATATTATTTTCCTTTCTTACGATAAATAATGGCACAAATGTTTTTGAACGCCACAATGCGTGATGATCATTTTGCAATTAAATGCAGAGAACAATATATCAAAATTGATATATTAAAAAATGTTACATGAGAGTAGAAAACATATATTGTGTATTTGGCATCACCATGTGAAAAATGAAACATAAAAGGTGGTCATTTTGTTTTTAATTGGATGGCATATGTTTTAGGTATAGATATATGCATATGGTCTACTCATATAAGTGTTGTGTTAACTAGATTCCACTCAAACAAAAGGACATCAAAAATATTTATACCTTTTTAGTATCATGTAAATAAACATGAGGTATTTTCATTTTGAACCATTGTAATAAACAAATGATAGAAAAATTAATATTAATCCAATTGACTTAGTAGTAAACTAGAAAGCATAATGCATTTGACATCACCATATGAAAACACAAACATAAAATGTGGTCATTTTGTTTTTAATTGGATGGACAATGTTTCAGGTATAGATATATACATATGGTCTACTGATACAAGTGTTATGTTAATTAGATTCCACTCAAGAAAAAAGGCATTGAAAATATTTAGACTTATTAAGTATCATGTAAATAAATATGAAATATTTTCATTTTAAACCATTGCAACAAACAAATAATACAAAATTGACATTAATCCAATATTATATATTAACAAAAGATATAGAAATAACAAAAATATATCTCTTCGATATACAAAAATTAAATAGGAACAATATTCCACTAAATTAAGAAATAATGACACCTGATCTAGATGCAGTTGGAGTTAAAAAAATTGAAAATTTTATAAGTGAAAACTTTGAATAATTAAAGCAAGAAGAAAAAGGTAAAAAAGCAAAGAGAATTAAATTTCATCATGAAAGCAAAGAACAATTTAAAAAACATACTTTTGACCTTTGTTAAAGAAACATTCAAAAAAATGAGAGTAACATGTCCATTTATTATTGCTCAATTTTCCTTTCCTGGTCCCCTTCTTTTTCTTTTGTGGGTACTCTCTATATCCTTGCTTCTTTATTTTCTTGGCCTTCTTTTTGGCTTTCCTTATTTTTATTATAGGATCATCTATAGATAGGCCATATTTGCTACAGATGGATTTTCTCTCTGGCATTCTGGATAATTTTTGCAAGGATTTATTAACTTTCATACTTGTTCACAGCCCTACAAGGACTCTGGTTATAATGTTGTATATTTCCCCCCAAGTACAGGATTCAAAAGGCATTTGGAAAGCCTCTTGTTGTCTGAGATAATAAAAAAATTTTGAGGGCAGGGCTGCAAAATAAACTTTTTTCCATATGATATTCTTGCTATCCTTGACTTCATATATTCTATGAACCCAATCTCTGTGAAAATCTCCATACTGAGACATTTATAGCATTTGAGGTTCATGAGAATCATCTCATGTTTATTTGCGAGCTCGATCTCACCTCCACACCAGTGTTCTAAAATGAGTGAATTCAATGCTCCAATCATATTACTTTGTGGACTCCCATCAAGATTATGGATGATGTCTCCCCCTTCATCTTTTAAAATTTCATTTTCCATCTTTGTCACCAATGTTGGTGATGTTTCTGTTTCCCAGCATCTTAGTAATGTTCCAGTAAAACACTGGATGATAGATTTGCACGCGGCTACCTCATTTTTTCCTTTGAGACTCCTAAGTTTGTATTCATTGAACATTAAATATATCATTTTCCTAATTTGGCCAACACTCAGGTTATCAATATTCCATTCTCTGTGAGATTCAAGATGGAATTTGTGCGTTTCTGGGAGCTTACCTTTTCCACTAAGGTCAAGTGCAGAATATCTGGTGTATTGTCTTTCAAGAGGTTCATAGATGGGGAACAGATATGGATATGAGCTTTCTGGGATTTCAGGTTCTTTGGACAAGGAATAAATATTTATGGGCTCAAATTTTTCTTATGTTGATTCTTTTGGAAATAGATGGGGAAACTTCTCAATAGGTTTTATAGGATGTTGAATATTTACATATATTTTAAGAAGATAAGAAGTAGGAATGGGTTTGTCTTTTGGGGATATATGCATTTTATAAAATCACTCAGTTAAATCTTCAATAAGCCCTTGAGTATAATGCATTCCAATCTCTACCTTCTTTTCAACATCTTCAATCTTTGATAGAGATTCTCTGACAAAACCCTTCAATACTATATTGGAATAATTTACATCATTCATATATCTATTAATGCTATTTACAGAAACTTGTAAGCTATCAAATTGTTCTTTGATCTCAGTAGTTTTAACACAATTATTTTCTAGTCCCTTAACTGTTGTGTTTGTCCAGTTCATCTGTTCACTGGCCTTCTGTATTATACCATCAATTCCAAGGGCATTATCATCCTTTAAAACTAAAGGAATTGATTTTGCACAATTTTTTGCTTCTCCCAAAACGATTCCTTTCTAGGGAGGAAAGGTGGCAGAAGTTTCAACTTTACTGCCATCAATGGCAGTCCAAGAGTGCTTTGCTGAAGATGATTCATCTTCTGCCATATGTATGTATGATGGTTCAAATTTCTTCTTCTATTCATAGAAATACAACCAAGTATTTGTCTTTGTCGTGTATGCTTTCCATTCTTCTGACATCTTGATTTTTTCTTGGTGTGGAGTACCAAGGTTGAAAGCATTTGAATCTGGATGAGTATATAGATCCCAATTTAGCATGTTCTTTATCCACTGGGTATCTACTGTATGATTTTTACATCCTTCCATAATGGAGAAACATTTATGCATCTTAGGCTTGGATGGATTTTTACAATCTTCAGTGACAATTTTCAAATGTGGACAGGGGAATCATCTCATCAAGCTGTTCAAGGTATCCTAGCCCATACTTTGGCATATTCATTGGTCTCATCTTGCTGAACATCTCTTTGAGATGCAGATCTTCATTCTCAAGTGAAGGAAGTTCATGGATCATCATTATATGATTAGAATCATGTGGAAATGGAATGTTTGAACATTTAGGATTTGGACAAGGAGTAACAGAATTTGTCGGAGGAGATTATCCGGTCCTAGGATGATGATTTTGATGGATGACAAGTTCGGCAAGGCTACTGAGATTTACTTTTCTTTTGAAATTTGGACATATTACTTATAGAGAGGAAAAATTTACAAGTTGAGAAAACTCAAACAAATCAACATGGGTACAATTTACAGATGATAGGTGAGAACTAACAATATCAACTTCCTGTGGATCTATATATAGGGATGAAGCTTTGCAGGCTTGATCAATTAATCTGCGATCTATAGTAGATCTTCTGGGAAAGACACGACAGCAAAGGAAGTGCCTTCTTCTATATTGGTGGAAGTAATACTTTGCAATGTAGGAGACTTTGGATTTTTTACAACCGGAAAGCTTAGATCTTCCCATTTGATGATTTGGTATTCTATATTTTGATTTTCAGCATCTGCTAGAACAACCACACTGGATTTGAATTCTTTTTTGGGGGCATGAAGAACTGTAGGATAGAGGGTGTTGGTATGTCTAAAACATCCACGGGTCTGGATGGAAATATTATTTCTTTTCTTCTTCATATCAAATCCATTTGTTTGGATCTGAAGTTTTAGGATATCTTTGATGTGTTCATCAAATGTATAAATAGAAAAAATTGGGTAGCAATCAAAGTATACTGATCCATCAGACAATGGAGCTACCATGCTGCCAATTAATGAATATGAATACTTATTGTGGGTCATGTCTCTTACTGTGGCAAGAACAAATGTATTCAGACCTTTTTGTGTTAGGGCATTGATCCCTATCCTTATACACCCTAAATGAAGATATTTAGTTCCTATCCTCTTAGCCTCTTTCTGGGGTTGTTTAGGATATGACAAAGGAATTGTTTGGACATAATTAGATTTTTCCTGGATCTGACTGATACTTTCTTTAATGGATATTCTGGTTATGGCTTTAATATGAAACATAGACCAATCTGCATAAACTTCTAAGGAATTTATGCTAGGTAGACACCATCTAGGTGCAAGCTGACTTTCTAGATATTCTAGTTCTACTGAGTTCATTACCCTTTTAGATGAAGGAGCAAACATATCTCTTAAAGCATTTTTATTCTGCATGCTCTCTGTCATCAATTTCTCTGAAAGAAACAGATCTTCTAGCATTCTCCATTTCTATTAGAATATAAATTTTATGAGTACTAACTGCAATGAACCTAACGTTAATACCTCTGATACCAATTTTTTGCAGGGGCTTCAAAGAAGCTTGCACTTCACCTCATCGGCCTTGTTGAGTCTCTTCTTTGTTAATCAATACATGAACCTTTACATGAACCCGTACACGAACCTCTAGTCTTTCACACTCTATCGTCCTTCACGCGGCCTCTTGCCTTTAACGGAATGGTGTTCCTTAGACCTCGGTGAACTTCTGGAAAACCTCAAGCGAACTTCTTGACTCACAGATACTAGCTCAACAGAAAATTTTAACACAAACAGAGCAAAGTACTCATATGTGGAATTATGCTTCAGAAAAGGATATTTATTTTATTAAGATCAAAATTTTTTTACAGAGAGATGTAGTTCTTTTACAGAGATTGACTGCTAAGGCATTTATTAGATATTTGCGACTTGACAAGGAAGAAGTGACCTGAAGGCTTCCTGGCATTTCATAGACTCGGTCTTAGAACTTTGACACAAAACCAGACTAAAAACCTAGGAATCTGGCCACTTTAGGTTCTCACCAGATCTCTCACTCTGATGCACAGGCTTCTCAAGTTCAGACTTCTAAAAGACAAAGGGAAGAACTCCTTCGTGATGCAAGCAGATCGAACAACAGTTCACAGATGCAGAGCAGGAAGGAAAAATCTCACACTTCAATCTTTCACTCCAAACTCCAAAACTCAAACTCTAAACTCCAACTCTGAATGCCTCTAATGAGCCTTACCCATTTCCTTATATAGGAAAGCTGAGGGGACAAACATTAGACAATCAGATAGACAAATTACTGTACTATTTTCCATCTTTCACAGAGATGTGGAGTCAAACCCCACCATATGTTGGAGAAGTGCTCCGAGTCTCCGATATGGAAAGAATCTAAGTACAGTTTTAAACAGTAAAATATTTACACTGTGGAAGCTTTTTACCAGAAATCCCACGAGAAAAATAGTCACTGTCAGTACCTGACTATAAATCACTACACAGTGGATGCTTTTTGGAAAATCCCACTAGAACCATAATTATTGATCTCCGAGAGGTGTGGTCACAGGAAATCGAAATCGATTGTATTTGACAGCATCCCATGCCTTGGTGTAGATTCTTCGTACAATCATCGGTTTTCTTAGCACTATTTGGTGTTTGATTTTAGTCATCACCAACCATTTAGTGTGTATTTTCATAAATTGTTCGAGGATATCATAGTTTACATGGAGAGTACCAACATTCTGCCATAGGGCCACATATACTACAGTTAGATTGAAAATCAGTTTCAAAATAAAGTGGATCCATAGTAGTTTTGTTGAGGTCGTAATCATTCCACCAATTTTTAATCCATTCACCTTTCCTGTTTCTTTGCGTAGTCCATGTAGATCCAAACTTGACTTTAGTGTAATGGGTCTCATTTTTCCCATCAACATTCATGATATCCCACCATAATTTTGTATAATCAAGAAAATTATAGATGGTATTTGGAAAGATAATGGATGTATTTCCTTGAGGCCACATTTCTGGCATGCCATGCCAAGTAGGAACCCTGGTGCGGTTTATGGAAAAATAATTGTGATAGACTCTAGTCTGGCTGCTTCCTTTTGTCCAGATGATGCTTATATCATGGAAATTTTTGCTCAAGGCTTCTTCAGCTAAATGTGCAGAAAGCATATTCCTTTCATATACCATGTCATGTATCCATTTACTACCTATAGGGTAGACCTTCCTTTCTGGAACTAGATGATGAATATCTGTATGAGGCTGAAGATTTACGTCTAAAATCTTTGTATTTCTTAGCTGCCAGGTAGGCTTCCATTTTGAATAGTATTCTTTCCAATCTTGTCCTTTTGGAATACTTCTCAAGACCTCCATATGTTGGGAAGGGTCCCACTCTGTTACTATCACCATGATAGTATCCTTTTGGCTTAAGTATTCTCTACTTAGAAAATCAGGCAAATAATTTTTCTCCCCTTTAATGTGTTCAACATCAAAGTTGAAATTTGAAAATAGAGCTTGCCATCTAGAAAATTTTTCTTTTCATGGTTTCTTGATATCTTTACTCAGCACCTTTTTTAGAGCAGATGCATCTGTTCTTAAAAGAAACATTTTATTAACAAGATGAATATCAAATTTTTCAATGTAGTTCCATGCTGCTTTGACTTCTTTTTATATAGTGGAGTAATTCTTTTCAGAAGGACTCCATGTTCCACAAACAAATTGTACAATTTTCTCCTCTCTCTCCTTTTTCTGCTTTAAGATTCCTCCCTAGCCGACATCACTGGCATCTGTTTCAACAATTTTAAAAGAATCTTCATCGGCAATATACAAAATTGGAAGATTTTTTACCTTCCTTTTAATTCTTTTAATTGCTTCTGTGTGTGTTGTCATCCATGGTTGTGGATGTTTCTGTAGTCTTTGATTGAGAAAATTTCTATCCTTAGCACAGTCTTTATAAAAGCTGCTCACATAATTTAAGCAACCCAAAAATCTCTGCAATTGAGCTTCTTCTGTGATGATGTCTGGGAATTTATCAGCAAATTCCAAAGCATGTTTTTGCAGAGAGATCTGCCCATCTTTGATTATGTGTCCTAATAATTTGATACTGGTCTGGAATAGCTCAATTTTTTTCTTGCTGAGTACCAACCCATTACTTTTGACCAACTGGGAAAACTTTTGAAAATGTTTGAAATGTTCATGGACATTTTTGGAGATATAAGAACATCATCAATATATAGAATTAACCAATCAAAATATGGTTTAAAAATTGTATCCATGACCTTTTGGAATTTGGATGGTGCATGTTTGAGTCCAAAAGGCATTACATTCCATTCATAGTGCCCTACTGGCACACTAAAAGATTTTTGACCAATATATAGAAGCTTGGGGAACTTCATACAATAAATTTTTTCTTCCCAACCCAACTACCTGCCTAAAGGATTTTACCCAATATCTGGCTGGAATGAGTTTTGAGTTTAGTACATTAACATCTGCTCCTGTTTCAATTAGTGTCCTAAGAGAAAACATTTCTCCTTGTATACATATATCCAGCATGACATGATGTTGCTGATATTGTATAGTCATAACTCTCATATCTCTAAAACCCATAGAGTCATCTCTTTTTCCTTCAAATATTTCAATGTTTGGGTTAGAGAAACATTCTTCTTCTTCAAATGTTTTTCCCTTTTCTAATTTAGAGACTTTTATTTTCAAGGAAGAGATTTCTTTTTTGAGATTATGAATCTCTTGGCTAACTTCTCCTAGTGTTAGAGAGCTTGCTTTGATTTTTATTGGCCTCTTTGGAAAGCTCTTATATTTCTTTCGAATGAAGCATCAATAAATAATGCTTTTCTTTCTGTTTTTGGGATAGTTTTGCTACTACTTCCCTGGTCTTTGTGCATTGTATTCAAAAAGGTTTCAAGCAATCCTTCTTTCATTTCTCCCTCTCTTAATGCTCTAATTTGGGAGAGTATTTTTGTCTCTGCATCATCTATGGTTTGTTCCATGAGAACTTTTTCTTTTTGTTTCTTTTCTGAAACGAAGTCTGCTTCATCAGAAAAACTTTCTGATTCAGTATCTGAATCGCAGTGGTAATCATCTGAGTCTATGCAATTGCATTCATTCATATGCATATTTAGTTATTCTTCAGAGGATTCTGAGGAAGGGCTTTCAGAGGATGATGAAGTACAACCAAGTTGTTGTTGTTGGACTTGTTCTCTGATGGTGAAACTAGGACAATTTTCAGAATTATGGTTCTTAGAACCACATTTATAGCACATGATTGATCCCTCTATTTTTACAGTCCTTTTCTTCTTTGTTAATTCTTGTGACTTCTTTCCTCTGTTTTTCTTGGATTCATCTACAATAGGACAAAAATTTGATGTGTGTCCTGGTTGACCACAAAGCCAACATGTTAGATTGTTCCATAGTTCTATTTTCATCATTTCTAGATGAATATCTTTTGACTGATAATAATTTGTTTTGGGGACATATTTATAATACCCTTTCCTAGTTCCCTTCTTTTTCTTTTGTGGGTACTATCTATATCCTTGTTTCTTTATTTTCTTGGCCTTCTTTTTGGATTTCCTTCTTTTTATTATAGGATCATCTATAGATAGGCCATATTTGCTATAGATGGATTTGCTATCTGGCATTCTAGATAATTTTTTAAAATATTTATTAATTTTCATACTTGTGCACAGTCCTACAAGGGCTCTGGTGATAATGCTGTATATTTCCCCCCAAGTACAGGATTCAAAAGGAATTTGGAAAGCATCTTGTTGTATGAGATAATCAACAAATTTTGAGGGCAAGGCTGCGAAATAAACTTGTTTCCATGCGATATTCTTTCTATCCTTGACTTCATATATTCTATGAACCCAATATCTGTGAAAATATTCATACTGAGACGTTTTATAGCATTTGAGGTTCATGAGAATCATCTGATGTTTATTTGCAAGCTCGATCTCACCTCCGCACCAGTGTTCTAAAATGAGTGAATTTAATGCTCCGATCATATTACTCTGTGGACTCCCATCAGGATTATGGCTGATGTCTCCCCCTTCGTCTTTTAAAATTTCATTTTCCATATTTTTCACCAATGCTAGTGATGTTTCTATTTCCCACCATCTTAGTAATGTTCCAGTAAAACACTGGATGATATATTTTTATGCTTCTACCTAATTTTTTCCTTTGAGACACATGAGTTTGTATTCAGTGAAAATTAAATCTATCATTTTCCTAATTTGGCCAACACTCAGGTTATCAATATTCCATTCTCTGTGAGATTCAAGATGGAAATTGTGTGTTTCTGGGAGCTTACCTTTTCCACTAAGGTCCGACGCAAAATATCTGGTGTATTGGCTTTCAAGAGGTTCATAGATGGGGAACAGATGTGGATATGAGCTTTTTGGGATTTCAGGTTCTTTGAACAAGGAAGAAATAGTTATGGGCTCAGATTTTTCTTTTGTTGATTCTTTTGGAAACAGATGGGGAAAATTCTCAACAGGTTTTATAGGATGTTGAATATTTATAGATCTTTTAAAAAGATAAGAAGCGGGAATGGGTTTGCCTTTTGGGGCTATATGCATTTTATCAAATCTCTCAGTTAAATCTTCAATAAGCCCTTGACTAGAATGCATTCCAATCTCTACCTCCTTTTCAACATCTTCAATCTTTGATAGAGATTTTCTGACAAAACCCTTCAATACTATATTGGAATAATTTACATCATTCATAGATCTATTAATGCTATTTACATAAACTTGTAAGCTATCAAATTGTTCTTTGATCTAAGAAGTTTTAACACAATTCATTTCTAGTCCATTAACTACTGTGTTTTTCCAGATTATCTGTTCACTGGCCTTCTGTATTCTACCATCAATGCTAAGGAAATTGTCATCCTTTAAAACTAAAGGAATTTCTTTTGCACAATTTTGTGCTTCTCCCAAAATGATTCCTTTATAGGGAGGAAAGGTGGTAGAAGTTTCAATTTTACTGCCATCAATGGCAGTCCAAGAGTGCTTTGCTCAAGATGATTCAGCTTCTGCCATATGTATGTCTGATGGTTCAAATTTCTTCTTCCATTTATAGAAAGAAAACCAAGTATTTGTCTTTGTCGTGTATGCTTTCCATTCTTCTGACATCTTGATTTTTTCTTGGTGTGGAGTACCAAGGTCGAAAGCAGTTGACTCTGGATGAGTATATAGATCCCAATTTAGCATGTTCTTTATCCACTGGGTATCTATTGTATCCTTTTTACATCCTTCCATAATGGAGAAAAAATTATGCATCTCAAGCTTGGATGGATTTTTACAATCTTCAGAGACAAAATTTTCAAATCTAGACAGGGGAAGCAGCTCATCAAGATGTTCAAGGTATCCTAGCCAATAATTTGGCATATTCATTGGTCTCATCTTTCTAAACATCTCTTTGAGATGCAGATCTTCATTCTCAAGTGAAGGAAGTTCATGGATCATCATTATATGATCAACATCATGTGGAAATGGAATGTCTAAACATTTAGGATTTGGGCAAGGAGTAACAGAAGTTGTCAGAGGAGATTCTCCAGTAATAGAATGATGATTTTTATGGATGACAAGTTCAACAAGGCTACTAATATTTACTTTGCTTTTGCAATTTGGGCATATTACTTGCAGAGAGGAAAAATTTACAAGTTGAGCAAACTCAAACAAATCAACATGGGTACAATTTACAGATGATAGGTAAGAACTAGCAGTATTAGCTTCCTGTGGATCTATATAGAGGGATGAAGCTTTACAGGCTTGATCAATTCTTCTGCAGTATATAGTAGATCTTCTGGGGAAAGACACGACAGCAGAGGAAGGGAATTCTTCTATATTTGCGTAAGTAATACTTTGCAATGTAGGAGGCTTTGGATTTTCCTCAACCTAATGTTCTCAAAATCTTAGATCTTCCCATTTGATGATTTGGTGTTCTATTTTTTGATTTTTAGCATCTGTTAGAACAACCACACTGGATTTGGATTCTTTGCTGGGGGCATGAAGAACTGTAGGATAGAGGGTGTTGGTATGTCTAAAACATCCATGGGTCTTGATGGAAATATTATTTATTTTCTTCTTCATATCAAATCCAGTTTTTTGGATCTGAAGTTGCAGGATATCTTTGATGTGCTCATCAAATGTATAAATAGAAAAACTTGGGTAGCAATCAAAGTATACTGGTCCATCAAACAATGGAGCTACCATCCCGCCGATTAATGAATCTGAATACTTATTATGGGTCATGTCTCTTATTGTGGCAAGAACAAATGTATTCAGGCCTCTGTGTGTTAGGGCACTGATCCCTAACCGTATACACCCTAAATGAAGATATTTAGTTCCTATCCTCTTCTCCTCTTTCTTGAGTTGTTCAGGATCTAATAAAGGAATTGTTTGGACAACATCAGAGTTTTCCTAGATCTGACTGATACTTTCTTTAATGGAGATTTTGGTTACTACTTTAAGATGAAACACAGACAAATCTGCATAAAATTCTAAGTAATTTATGCTCGGTAGACACCATCTAGGTGTAGGCTGACTTTCTAAATATTCTAGTTCTGCTGAGTTCATTACCATTTTGGATGAAGAAGCAAACATATCTCTTAGAGCATTTTCTTCTGCATGCTCTCTATCATCAATTTCTCTAAAATAAATAGATCTTCTAGAATTCTCCATTTCTATTAGATTATATACTTTATGAGTACTAACCTCAATGAACCAAACGTTACTGGATCTGATACCAATTTGTTGCAGGGGCTTCAAAGAAGCTTGCACTTCAGCTCATCAGCCTTGTTTAGTCTCTTCTCTGTTAATCAATACATGAACCTTTACACGAACTTCTAGTCTTTCACACTCTAACGTCCTTCATGCGGCCTCTTGCCTTTAACGGACTGGTGTTCCTATGACATCAGTGAACTTCCTTCAAACCTCAACCGAACTTCTTGACTCGCAGATACTACCTCAATAGAAAATTATAACACAAACAGAGAAAAGTACTCATATGCGGAAATATGCTTCAAAAATGGATATTTCTTTTATTAATATCAAATTCTTTTTATAGAGAGATGTAGCTCTTTTATAGAGATTGACTACTAAGGCATTTATCAAATATTTGTGACTTGACAAGCAAGAAGCGATCTAAAGGATTCTTGGCCTTTCACAGACTCAGCCTTAGAACTTTGACACAAAACCAGACTGAAAACCTAGGAATCTGGCCACTTTAGGTTCTCACCAAAGCTCTCACTCTGACGCGCGGGATTCTCAGATTCAGACTTCTAAAAGACAAAGGCAAGAACTCCTTCGTGATGCAAGCAGATCGAACAACAATTCGCAGATGCAGAGTAGGAAGGAAAAATCTCACACTTCAATATTTGACTCCAAACTCCAAAACTCAGACTCTAAACTCCAACTTCGAATGCTTCTAATTAGCCTTACCGATTTCCTTATATAAGAAAGCTAAGGGGACAAATATTATACAATCTGAGAGACAGATTCCTATACTATTTTCCATCATTCACGGAGATGTGCGGTTAAACCCCACCATATGTCAGAGATGTGCTCCGAGTCTCCGATCTGGAAATAATCTAAGTACAGTTTTAAACAATAAAATATTTACACTGTGGAACCTTTTTACCAGAAAGCCCACGAGAAAACTGGTCACTGTCAGTCCCTGACTAGACATCACTACACCTTAGATGATTTTTGGAAAATCTCACTAGAACCATAATTATTGATCTTTATGAGGTGTGGTCCTTGGAAATTAGAATCGATTGTATCTGACAGCATCCCATGCCTTGGTGTAGATTCTTCGTACAGTCATTAGTTTTCTCAGCACTATTTGGTGTTTGATTTTAGTCATCACCAACCATTCAGTGTGTCTTTTCATAAATTGTTTGAGGATATCATAGTCAGGATAATTATTTAGATCCCCAACCATTTTACATGGAGATTTCCAACATTCTGCCATAGGGCCACAGATACTACAGTCAAATTGAAAATTAGTTTCAAAATAAAGTGGATCCATAATAGTTTTGTTGAGGTCATAATCATTCCACCAATTTTGAAGCCATTCACCCTGCTTGTTTCTTTGCATAGTCCATGTAGATCCAAACTTGACTTCAGTGTAATGGGTCTCATTTTTCCCATCAATATTCATGATATCCCACCATAATTTTGTATAATCAAGAAAATTATAGATGGTATCTGGAAATATGATGGATGGATTTCCTTGAGGCCACATTTCTGGCATGTCATGCCAAGTAGGAACCCTGGTGTAGTTTATGGAAAAATACTTGTGATAGACTCTCCTCTGGTTGCTTCCTTCTATCTAGATGATGATTATATCATGGAAATTTTTACTCAAGGCTTCTTTAGCTAAATGTGCAGACAGCATACTCCTTTCATATGCCATGTCATGTATCCATTTACTACCTTTAGGGTAGACCTTCCTTACTAGAACTAGATGTTGTATATCTGTATGAGGCTGAGGATTTGCATCTAAAATCTTTGTGTTTCTTAGCTACCAGGTAGGCTTCCATTTTGAACAGTATTCTTTCCAATCTTGTCCTTCTAGAATACTTCTCAAGACATCCATATGTTGGGAAGGGTCCCACTCTGTTACTATCACCATGATAGTATCCTTTTGGCTTAAGTATTCTCTACTTAGAAAATCAGGCAAACAATTTTTCTCCCCTTTAATGTGTTCAACATCAAAGTCAAAATTTGCAAATAGAGCTTTCCATCTAGCAAATTTTTCTTCTCCTGGTTTCTTGATATCTTTTTTGAGCACCTTTTTTAGAGTAGATACCTCTATTCTTAAAAGAAACCCTTTATTGACAAGATGAATATCAAATTTTTCAATGCAGTTCCATGCTACTTTGACTTCTTTTTCTATAGTGGAGTAATTCTTTTCAGAAGGACTCCATGTTCCTGAAACAAACTGTACAATTTGCTCCTCTCTCTCCTTTTTCTACTTTACGATTCCTCCCCAACTGACATCACTCGCATCTGTTTCAACAATTTTAAAAGAATATTCATCAACAATATACAAAACTGGAAGAGGCAGTAACGTCTGGTTCATTGCGGTTAGTACCATTATGGGAATTTTGAGGTCTAAAATGGGCCTCCTAAGAAAAATGTACAACCAAAATTAACTTTATAGGAACCAATAGGATTCAATATGATGATGTCAACCATGGGGGATGATTCACCATTTTTTAAGTAAAAGGGTAAAAAGATTAAAAAATAATAAAATAATAAAACTACTTTTTCAACTCATATTTTCAACTTATCTTCCAAAGTTTTTACTAAAATTTTGAGCGTTAGTACTCATTGGATGCAAAATTTAATTTCTCATCCAAGGAGTACCCATGTTTCATACTTTTGATTGACCCTACTACACGAAAAAAGAGAAACACATGAAAAAACGTGATTTCAATCATGTTTTTTCATGTATTTCTCTTTTTTCGTGTAGAAAGATCAATCGAAAGTATGCAACATGGGTACTCCTTGGATGAGGAATTAAATTATGCATCCAACGAGTACTTCTGCTCGAAATTTGAGTAAAAAATTTGAGAGATAAGTTGAAAAACGAGTTGAAAAAATAATTTTTTCTTTTTTCCCTCTAAAATTTGATGATGTAATCAAATCTTATTTTATTATTTCCACTATTATTTTATAATTTCCTTAGGAGGCCCATTTTAGACCTAAAAATTCCCCTAATGTCATAAAATTTATAATCTAATAGAAATGGAGAATGCTAGAAGATCTGTTTCTTTCAGAGAAATTGATGATAGAGAGCATGCAGAAGAAAATGCTTTAAGAGATATGTTTTCTTCTTCATCCAAAAGGGAATGAACTCAGCAGAACTAGAATAATTAGAAAGTCAGTCTGCACCTAGATGGTGTCTACCTAGCATAAATTCCTCAGAAGTTTATGCATATTTTTAATATAAGGTTTTTTCATCCTCCTTATGACTCTCGTACCTCCACCTCACGTCATCCTCACCTCACCCTCCACCTTATTCCTCCACTTAACTCTTCCCTCCACTCACCTTTCCTTATCTCTTCATTTAATCTCTCACTCCATTCCTCCCCTCTCTCTCACGTGGATGTTTGGTTTTTAATTATTTAATATATAATAAATATTATATTTTTATTATAATTTTTAAATTTTTATTATTAATTTTTATTATAATTTTAATATAAATAAATTATAATATTTATCTAATATATTTATATTTTAAATAAATTTTAAATCATTTATTTTATTAATTAATTTTTGTTTATAGTAAATTCAGATTAATAGCATAATTGTAATTAATTAGCATTAATAAATTAATAATCATAATCTAGTTTAAGATTGGAATATAATTTAAAAATTCTGATTTTTAGCCCAAGTAACAAAAATTCTAGATTTTTGGCAATTTTAATATACCAACTTTAGAGGCTCATAAATGGAGTTTTAATTGACCAAATGAGGCCCACGACGGCTCATTATATAGATAAAATCATGGAGAACATTTCTAAAGTTGTTTCATTTCCAAATTTGATCATTTATTGGGTCGAAAATTCAGCAAAAGATCATGCTCCGAATTTTTAACAAAATAAATTATCTGAGTTTTATTTTCTGCATTTTAATTTGTCCACAACTTCTTATAAATGCAGATCCATTCATCAATGATATCCTTGGCCAATTATATCAGCACAAAAATCAAAATAAAGCTTATATTTCCTTTTTCAATTATTTATTTAATTCAGTTTTGATTGGAATTATTTTAATTTCTAGATTTTGCATTTTGATTTTATTTTTACATTTTAATTTTGTTTTGATATGTTTTTATAGAAAACAATTGAAGAAATGAGAAGAAGAAGCTCTCAATCAATGATAAGGCTCCAAAAATTGAATAATATTTTTTATTGAACCAATGAAATTTGATTGAACAAAACCACTCTTCAAACCAACTTTCTTATGAAGAAATCCTTTTGTAAATATTATAAATAGCAGATATCAAAATGTAATAGGGGCTTCTCTCCTCTGCAATTCTAGAATTCTTAATGGCACTATTGTCTAGAGGATTTAGAGGTATAGGGTGAGAGGAGAGGAATCTCAGATCTGGAGATTATTGAGGTTTTTCTTTTACATTCTGAATTATGTATAATGAACAGAGTCTTGCACTATTGTAGCTTTGATTTTGAAAGCAGAAGTTCAGGCATTGTAAACAACTATTAGATACTGAAGCTGGAGAAATGGACTTAATAAATTGGTATTTATAATACTATTATTTTAAATGCTGGTTTCATTTTATGATAACATGAATGTGTCAATTTACTCGCATATTTGTGCACTTCTGTCGGTATGAGTAATTTGCTTCAATTTATGTTATTATTTGTCTCTACTCTTATGGGTTGAATTCTAATTTATGAGTAACTATTTACTTAGAAATCTATATTATAAAACTGATTTATTGAATAGTGATATGTTGTGAACTATTTCCACATGTTATTGTTTAATTATTCAAGCTATTGATTAAATGATAAATATCATTTTTTGAACTACTTCTTGAGTGTTGTTGATTGATTATTTCAATTAAGAGGTCTCTAGATAGAATGTGTTTGGTATTCACAATATCAATTAATTGAACTACTTCGTTAGCTTGATATTCATTTAAAAAAACATATTTAAATCTCAATTATTTTAAAACATCTTGCTCTCTGTTGGGATAGATCTATATCTGCCTAATTGAGATATGATTAAAACAGTTTCTTTTGCTTTCATCTTAGAATAGTATTTCATTTAGATTAAATTCTACATCCCTAAAAATTCCTCTTCCCAAAAAGGCAGAACTTTAATTGTGGCTTGGCTAAGCCCAAATTAGCTTAAGGATCACTTTCTTGTCTGATTGGAAAGACAAATGATCTAATGTCTCTTTCCCATTGATAGATAAAAGTCATATTTTAAGCCAATGGAGATTGAGAGAAGGTAATTGGACCTATTTAAACCAGTCGAAGCCACCATTCCAAAAGGAAAAGGAACTGCATTAAGGTCCGGACCGGGTGGTCATCCCCCTATGTTGTTGTAGTGAATTTTGAGGTATCAACACACTAGAAGATTCAAATCAAACTTGAGACAATCCAAGACCTTAGACCAAACCAAAAGGCCTTCCTCCTCCACCAAGTCAGCCTTCCAAGATGATGAACCAAACACAAAAGTCAACATTGCTTTAATTTAGCTTCAATTCATAATTTTGGCGCCCAGCTTTAGAATTTTGGCCCTACTTCAGCCCTGCAATTTCTTCCTTCCCACAACTTTGATTTCTCCACATGTGTGACATGGACACAAGGTAAAATACTCTTCTTCCTTCACTAGGGTTTCTCTTTCTTCTCTTTAGGCCTTCTCCTTTTCTTCTTGTCTTTTTTGCACCTTTTTCTCTTCTTCGAGCTATAGATTGAACTTACTTAAGTGAGTATCTAAATGAGTTCAAGTAGATGCCTATTTATAGTTGTTTTTTTCTCTAGTTTGAGGCTGAATTTGTGGAAGAGCCCTAAATGACCGAATTTACATCAAAATAAATTTCTTCCTTAGTAGATAAATCCCAAGGGTTTGCTAGATGATGAAAAAAACTAGGACTCAAGGCATAAACTCTGGAAGCCTACAATGGAGGATTTTAACTATTAATAATTGACCCAAAAATTAAGTTTGTGTTGTAATAAGTCAATTTATTTTAATAAAAAAAAAAAATTATTTGTTTTGACCAATACAATTATGAATGCCAACACTAGTTACATTCTTTAACACTCCCTCTTAACTAGGAAGGTATTCATAATTACATATATACATAGGTATATGGAAGATCTCAAAATTATGTGATTTATGATTAGTCACAACACACACAGTTTTATAATTTAGATACCTGACCAAGGTATCTAATTGGGTTGGACAAAGGTGAGTTCCAAGCTTCAGCCTCTATAGGTACCACTAGGCTTCTTCTCTAACACCAACACAGGGATCTTTGTGTGTATCCAAGGTCATAGTTCTAAGACCTGCGCCAACCTCCCTAATTTAGGATCAATACATCTTCATAGACCGACTATATGTCCTCCAGAGCATCTTGCCGCCCCAAGATGATTCATCTCTCCTTATCAATTAAACTATATATATCCACCAATTCAAGAATGCTTCAAACATTCAACATTCTTATGGAGACATATGCATAAACACAACCCCAATTAGTAATAAGCTTTCACTATACATATTTAACACAAACCTTTGGGGTTATTAATCATTTTTATGTTTCTTAAATTATATCAAACATATCTACTTGGAAGCTCCACTTCCTTAACTTTTCAGCAACACCATACTTAGCCTTAGCTCTTTCTTCCAAAAACATCCATTTTTTTCACAACTTTATCAATCACGAATAACCATCAATATTTCTTCAAGTATTCTCTAATTTAAAACATACTCATGGCCTTTTCATAAGGCCATTAACTTCTTTTCAATCTCCCTCTCAACTAGGGAGACATACAGTTTCCTTTGTCGAAGTAATTAGAGGGTAATTTAGTGAACCAATCTTATTCTTCTAGTCACACAGGGTCTTCCTTTTTCTATCAAAAATTAATCGGAGAATTTAGACCTTCCAAAACTTCATCATTCCTTGACATGGTAACATGGTCATCGCATAGAAGTTCTCATAGCTCCCTCTCACCATCATGCTTCTCATCGTCATGAAATTATCATGAAATATGAGGTATGCATCTTCATCATCTTTAAGACTATGTACCTATAAACCTTAACAACAAGTAAAATCAAACACAAATATACATGTACAAAAGCATGAAGCACGTATTTATAATAAGAGGATAATAAATAAAATTGCAGACATTCAAGACCTAAACATAGTTAGGTTTAATGAATCAATAAATTTATCCATTAGACTTATTGTGGTAACATTTACTATGGTTTTGTTACAGACCCTATATTTCATCATCAAAACTAAATCATATCAATAATAGAAAAAATTATACTTTTAAATTTTCATTATCATGCCCGAGAAAATCAACTACTAGGGTTTCATTACAAACCCTAGATTTTAAAAACTAAATAATGAATAACAATAATCAAGTTATCATACCAACATTTCATTTCTAGGGTTTCATTATTATTTCCTAGAGACTTATATCATTCTTATACTAGGGTCATAAAACCCTAAACATCAAACTCCAAAATTAGATATGCAACAATTTTGACCACGCTAGGGAATTGTATGGAAGTAAATTTACCCATAGATCCATTTCTAGGATTTTATATTGACTATTAAAAGGCTTTAGTCATAAACCCTAAGAAAAACTAGGGTTTTTAGACATCAACAACAAACCCTAAAAGGCTAGGGTTTTACCATAAAATTAACAAAACCTTAAACATTAAGAGAGTTGGATTTCGACAAGATATATAAAATTTATCAGTAAACCGTAAGAATATTAGGGTTTCATCATTAAGATACCCTAAGCATCGAAAGGCTATGGTTTTATAGTGAACCCTATGGTTAAGGTTTTATCAAATGAAAAGGATAAGATATATAATGATAAGGGTAGATTCAATCACCCAAACAAGAATCATTATGATTCAAACCCCTAGACATAAGAGAGTTAGTACTATGAAGCAAATTTAAGAATCAAGAATATTCATACATTCTTCTACAACAAGTTAAATCAAAACATACCTTGAGTTGTTCATTAGCAAACCTCATAGAGCTTATTTTAGCAACAAGCCTAATTTCATGACACAAGTCTTTTATTGAAGTTTCCTTTATAAAATTTGTGTAATCCTGCAAGCTTTGCTACCATAAAATAAAAAGAAAATATTATGAGTATTTAATACAAATAAATCTAGTTGTGTGGAGGAAATCAAACATGAAATCGGAAACAAAGAATAATATACTTATATTTTGGTAAAATGGCGAAGGCCCCCTCTTAATCCAATCTCTCTGAGGGATGCCTACAACCTATCAAAACAATTCAGGAACTAACCTAACAAGAAATATTATATTTATGAATTCTAGAGTTTAAAACATAAAATAAAACATTACAAAACATAATATAGAAGGATATGCAAGGGATGACATCCTAAGTAACTTAGGAAAATAAGTCTTTGACTTCGGATTCTTCAGTATTGTTCTTATTTTGTGGAGCTTCATCAACAACATTTGCATGTTCTCTTTTTCTCTTTTTATTCCTTGGATTTTCAGGGCATTAAATATTGTAATGTCCCATATTATGACAATTGTACCATTGAATCTTTGATATACCAAACTTTTTCTTTGGTCCTTTGAATTTCTTTTATCCTCCCTTATTCTTGTGATTACTAGAGCATGCATCGTAATTGTTGTCCTCATATTCTAACTTCTTATTATTCACTAATGAGATACATGCTTCTTCCTGACTACAAATGATTCCACATTTGTTCAAAATATGGTGTGTCCTTCCTACTAATCATACATGATGCAAAATAACTCCATTATTTTGGTAGACCTAATAGTGAAACAATCACAAGTTCATTTTCTAGTATAGCTTCATCAATGGCTTGTAGCTCATCTATGATTCAAGAGATACCTATACAATATGAAGAAAGAATATCATCTTTTGTCATATTCATTGTTCTTAGTTCACTCTTGAGATTGACTATTGTCCAATGTTCTTGATGGTGAATAGTTTAGAAAGAGATTCATATATCCCTTGAGCAGTGTCTATGTTGGATATGTAGGGGATTAGATTTTCCTTTCCTCCATATACTATTACATTCATGCCCAAGATTTTTGTTTCCCTGTACTTTTCCTTTCCTACATCATATGTTGGTTTCATAACTTTTCCTAGAACAAAATACAACACTTTTTTCTTAGCAAGGATGAGATTTATCCTCTTCTTCCATGCCCTATAGTTAGAGGATCCTTCTAGCTTATTTTTTGTCTTCATTGAGGTTGTCACGGAATTTTTAATGTCTTCTCTTCTTGATATAGATAGTAGGATTTCCACTTTTTATATGATCCCTTTCTTTGACCATTTCAATATATCTTCAAACTACCTTTTTATTTCCTCCTTTACCTTAGCTCTGATACCATGTTAGAAAATCAGAAAGAAAGAATATTCTCTTATGTTGATAATTACTTGTGATATTATTTTAGTCTTATTAAATTTATTTATGTTATTATTTTATGCTCTTTTCATCAAGGAATCAACAAATAAAAACATGAAGATCAACAACACCAGATATATGCCCTCATCCAAGGCTAAAACCCCTCTATAGGGGAGAACCTAGTCAAACTCTTCCACTAGAAGATTAACATCAAAATTGAGGCAATCCAAGGCCTTATAACATACCAAAATACCTTCCTCCTCCTCCAAGTCAACCTTCAAAGAATATTAACCAAACATAAAAGTCAACATTGCTTTAATTCAACTTCAAGTTTGAATTTTGGTCGTACTGCAATCCTGCAATTTTGACCTTCCTAAAGCTTCAAATTCTTCACACATGTGATATAGAGACAAGATAAAATAGTATTATTACTTGGCTAGGGTTTCTCCTTCTTCACTTTAGGCTTTATCCTTTTCTTCTTGTTTATTTCACACCTTTTTCTCTTCTTCAAACTCAAGGTCGAACTTACGTGAGTGAGTGCCCAAATGAGCTCAAGTAGCTACCTATTTATAGTTGTTTCTGGCTCAAGTTTGAGGATGAATTGTAGAAATTTAGGCCAACTTGGTGGAGGAGGCATAAATGACTTAATTTATGTAAAAATAAAGTTCTTCCTTAATAAATAAATCCCAAGAAGGGTTTGTTACATGAAAACAAAGACAATGACTCAAGACATAAACCCTAGAAGCCTACAATGGAGGCCTTGACCTACTAATCATTGAACCAAGCATGAAACCCATGCTTTAATAAGTCAATTTATTTTAATAATAATAATAATAAATCTTTCTTTTCACCAATACAATTATGAAGACCGACACTAGTTACATTCTCCAACATTTTCCTCATGAGATAATTGTTAAATCATTATTTAATAATTATTTCTAATCCCTATTTCACCTAATCCTCTATTAATTACTTTATCAATTTTCTAAATAAAGATATTGACAATTTTTAATATATTTTCCTTCTAAAAAATTATAATATAATATTCACAACAGCTAGATTTTTTTTTTAGTCAATAATATTTTATTATTTTCTAATTCTCAATCTATCTCAATATTTATTTATAAATACATTTTTTTCTCCTCAATATTCACCATGACCATTCTCATCGTCCTCATTATCCTCCTAAAACATTTGAGCTCCCATATCGAGTTCAAGTCTCCATTGTTTTATTTTTCCCATCGCAAACACATATTGAGAGAGAGTTGAATATTATTGAAGCAGAAGGTCAAGAAGGACCCATCCCACTAAGGGGGATCTATTGATCCAAGTCTATAATCTCTCCTCATCAAATAAAACATTCCCATTATTATTAATAAAATTAAATAATCCCCTATTCATTAGTTCTTCATTGTTTCATATGATGCTATTCGTTATTTTATTTTCATAACATATCCTTTTGCGGGGTTTTTAATCTTTTTTTTTTGCATATCCGAAAGGAAGTTGCAACTATCATTTTGTTTTTAGGGTTATAAGTCACCTATAACTTAAGTAAAGGGATTTTCGTATAATTGCAGAAAAATTTCATACCAACAACATCCGTTATATCATATCTAGAAATGGATAATGCCCAAAAATATTTGATATATCCAAATAATCCAAAAGATATAACTGATAAACATATTCACATACATGATGCGATAGTACTAGAAAAAAAGGTAAAAATATTTGCAGAAAGGTAACTTTGTAGAAAAAACTAGGCTACCAACATCATATTATGCCACATAGATAGACCCAATTGTAAATTCATTCCTTTCTCTAAGAGAACAATCACTTGTCCATTCAATTCCTTATAGACATGTCTAATAATAATTTTGTTGAAGGAGCTGTATAAATGTCTAACCCTTTGTTTTCAGTGCCCATGAATTGAAATTTCCAAGTTATATTCCCTATTGGTTCATTTCAAACTAATTTTGAATCCCCATATACCTATAGATTTTCCAAGCCTAAGAGTTTTGCACATGTTAAAACTCTTAAAAAATATTTAAGATTTTCTTTTGAATTAGATCCCGACCCACATTTTCAAAATAGGTTATAAAATTTTTGTTGCTCCAAGAAGATTACACCTCCACAAGAATTGGTGTTTAAGAAAGCAACCCCATCAAAAAATGCAGAGGGAAAAGCCATCCTCATAGGATACTTTACAACACTAGGTTTATGAGAAACTGTCCTATGTTCCTTCTCCATAAAATATCCCATAATCTTATTAATTTTCTTTTAATAACAAGTACTTTGTCCTAAAGTATCAAAGGGTTACTAGTTGTCTAAATTCCCCATGCTATTTATATAGGAAGTGATGCCCAATCTAGATGTACATTGTACCAATTTTTAAAGTAGATCTCAAATATTTCCCATTCCATCTAAAGACGATATTAAATTCCTTCAACACAGAATGTTAAATAGTTAAAGTAAATGGAAACTTAAGAATTATTTTTGATATATTCTCCCCCTCCTCCATACAAAGAGCACATATTCCCAATCCAAATAAGCCTCTTCTATAGATTTTATCTGAAGTTAGAAATTTATTACTCAAATAAAGACACCATAAACCTTTAGTTTCATAGGGATTTTATAATTCTGTAATTCCTAAAGCCTGTTGGTGAAAAAGGAGGTCTTCGAGCAAGAAGCAGGTTCAGGGTAGAGGCCAACAAGGTTTCCGCAGTAGTCTAGCACAACAACGGCATTTTCACCCTACTCCAAGGAGCAGAGCGTCTCACCCGAGGTGTGTCGTGACCTTTGTAAGGTTAGGAGACAGATCATGTACCAGACGAGTACAAACATGAAGAATAACTAAAGGAACTTGGAATAGAAAATAGATCTCACTACTATGTATATGCCATTACTCATCAAGCATGTTCAGGATGCTGAATTAAAAATTAAAATGGGGCATTCATTCATAGCAAGCAACTGATTAATGCTCAACACAGAACATTAAACACAGCAATAACCATATTTATTTATCAATATAAAAGGACATACATCACTCTGTAGAGTCTATTACAATATGATTCAATACAACAGAGATCTCATAGAGCTCTCCTATGGCTCTGCTCTTCCTCTCTGCCCTCTGTCACACTGACTCTCTCCTCTACGCTGGCTGATTGCCTATTTTTTCTTCCGCCAACATGATGTTAGTATTTCCTCTTTTCCTGCTCCTTTTTTTACCACTTCCTCTTGATTATTGGGAGTTTTGTTGATTTTCCCTGTCTCCCATATATGCCATTTGCACTATTCTCCGCAACTGCCACGCCACCTATCTTTGGTCTATCCACAAACATGACAGCTTCCTATCTACCTTGATTGCGCTCTGCCACCTATTCTCCGCAACTCAAAACTGTTTCTTTTTCAAAAATAAGGCCCCAACAGACACTGACCACACGCTATTGACTCATCCTGAGTCAATATTTTCCTGCTGTTGAGGCTTCCGTCGGTTTATTGGCTTCTGAGGCTGACTTTGTCTTCTCTGTTTCTTCACTCTGTCCAAACAAAGGCCCCAACTCTAGAACCTTGCTCAATGCTAAAGGCTTGAGTTATGTGAACTCAGAGACTACCTGTTGTCATTATCTAATTAGTTGTTTGGTTTCAGTGGCGATTCTTTTAGTGTCAGTTTCACTTGCCACTGGTGGCAGTTTGATGAATACTTCTTGAATCGTTGTCTCATCTTCGGCTGCCATCTGTTTTATTTCTTCTGCTTTATGCTTGACTGGCTTCCTTAGCTCTCTAAGGACCTGCTTTGTGGTAGTGGAATGCTCTTCTATCTTATGTATTTTGGTTTCCAGTACCTCAGCTTGGTTGTAGAGCTAAGTTATGCAGACTGGATCAATGGCTTCTTTGATCTCTTGTGAAATTTGCTAAAGTTGTGACAAGATAGGCTAGGCTCTCATGGTTAATGAGTTAGAGAATTAATGTAAATGCTTCAGTAGGTTTTAGGCATATTTGACTATCATCCCCCGGGTTTCCTTCATTCCGGTTACCTGCTTCTGATTCTGGGTAACCTTCTCAGCATAAATCATGGCAGGGTCTGGTAATGTTGGTCTAGTAGCTAGCGTTTGTTTGAGCTCTTGGTTTTCTTTGTTGAGATTCGCACATGTAATTTTAACTTGGCGACCATGGAGCAGGCCGATATGTCCTCCGGCATCTTGTTATTCTGGGTAATTACTATTGGCCAGAGGTCCTTGAAAATATCTGTTAGCTTTTCCAACTGCTCCTTTAGACTTTCATTGTCTTCTTTTAGCTGATTGCGCTCTTCAGTAAGTGCAATGATCTGTTGTTGTTGTTGCTCAAACCTTGTTTGGAGACCGGTGTGCAGCCCTTCTGCCTGTTTTTCTGCCTGGTGAATGAAATTGTATAGTTGTTAGTTCCCCAATTCTGCATACTCTCAGCGCCTGACATGTCCTGGGCTAGAGGTCTCTCTCTGATGGGTTTCCCACTGGCGATTGACTTCTCTGAGTGCTCATGTGGTGATGTGGGTTGGTTTTGTTCCAGAAGCTAACGTTCTGGGTTATTCATGCTAGTGGTCAATTGAATCTGCTGTAGTACTAGGTTGGTTAGCTGAACTATGTTCAACCCTTTTGGCGAGGGTGTTGTATCTACAGTAATAGATCCTAATTGAACTAATAGTTCTAGGAAATTTCCCTTCGCCACCATAGTTTGGTTAACCTCGAGTACCATAGTTGTACTCGAGTTAACTTCTGTCTCTGTGTCTCCATTTGTCTTGTTTCTTAGCTTTACTGGGTCTGAGATAGTTGCAGAGGTGGATGGAGTGCGGGTGGATTGGTCTTTGGAAGTAAATGAAGTATGGGGTGATGAATGGTGAGTACAAGGTGAAGAGGTGTGAGTGCATTGAGGAGGTGAATATTCAAAACCGAGAATGGATCAAACACAGGTAGCACGGTGGTGACCTGGGTGGTAACCTCTTGCTCTTCTCGAACTGGTACACCTGTATCAATGGGTTGGGTTTGATCTTCCTTAGTGAGGTCAACTATTTGCTTAGGCACCATGATTCTTACTTTCTTGTCCTTAGGTGTAGCTACCGTGGGTTTAGGTGCCTTTCTCTTACAGATTGAGGTGACTATGGTTGTTGGGGGTGAATTGAACATGGTGGAAGGTAGGTCAGTGATGATACATGTGATTGTGGATGGTGATGCAGAATTTGAAGACTAAAAATCAGAAAAATAAGGAAACATAGTAGAAGCACTTGTGAGGGTTTGTATTACCAGATTGAAGTCTTTCACCCTCGTGTCCAGCTATTCTAGTAGCGGTTTTAGCTTGTTGTCAAGAAATTCTACTTGTTGTTTCCTTTGGCATTGTTAGCCACCTATAATATTTTGTCAAAGCAAATAGGTGGCTAAATATGTTTCTGAGCCTTCAAGAGAAACATTTTCTTTGAAAATATATCATTCTTGAGGCCTTCATGTGTCTTCTATCCTCCAAATAATCTTCACTTCTGTTTCCATTGATGAGCCCTACTGTTTTGTGAAAGAAGCTGTTCTAAAAAAGGCCTCCATTTTCTCCTTTTCACTCCCACAAAATCCCCATTTTACACCCATATTCCCTCCACAAAAATCCTATATAATCCTTCATTTTAACCTCTAAACCATCCTAAATCACTTTTAGACCTTATATTTTCCTTTTGTTTGGTCTAAAAATCCCTTCTTTTGCCTATCGAACCCCTCATTTGGCTTAAAAATCCATGTTTTTTGGCCTAAAACACCCCTTTTTGCATTATCAAGTCTCTTAGCCCCTACGGGCTTATAGCTTTAGCCCCTTTCCTCATATAACCTCAGCCCCGCAATCAAGCACTAAAACCCCAAGAAACCCCAATTAAAACCCTTTTCCCTTTGTATTTTCATTTCCACGTCGTGATTGAGTTAAATGCATATAGACCGTGGATCTGCACAAGATCAATGGCCATCAGGAAATCCGGCCTCCGTTCATCCTTCCAATCTATTTCACCTTTCCCCAACATAGATTTTTTAAACGAATTTGGACCGTTGAATCCACAAGAACAAACGGCCCAGATTTCGTCGCATTCCGCCCATCCATCAAACACCTCTTCCACCTTCAAAACACTTCCGCTCCATCTCTTAATCTCGACTGTTCATCTAAAGAATCCAATGGTCAGGATTCAACCCGACAGCCCGAGGCCTTTCCACTGTGCGCCAAGCCTGCACACGTCACTAAGGGTCCCACCAGAACCCTCCGCTTGTGCAGCTTTCCCCTCGCAATTTTTTCGCACCGTCCGATCAGCGCATAATGATCTGACAGCTGATGCTCTGTTTCGCAAAAATTTTGTGCCCGAGGTTTAACACCAGAAAATTTTGCAAAAAGAGCGGTTTTAGGAGGGACAAGTGTCAAAAGGTGTATGGAATCGCATTTTTTCGGGCAATCCCACTTATCACCCAAAATGCAATGCGAAAACCATCCCAGTTTTTAACCATACCACCTCCCCCTCCGCAATGGCATTTCCACTTTTAATCTTGGCCGTTGATCTCTTAGATCAAACGGCTCTCATTTAACCTCGCCCCCCATCCATTTTCCATTCACCCAACCTCCCAACGATTTCATCGAGCGATCTCTGCCATCGATTATTCTAATCCAACGGCCCATATTATATCACATCTTCACTCATCCACCATTCATCTAATCTTCCAGAAGACTTCATCGACGAATCTCCATTGTAGATCACTGTTGATTATTCTAATCTAACGATCCACAATGCACGATGCCCCAAACTCCATCAGACCATTTTTTCACCTTCTGTCATGGTTTTTCATCCATTTTTCTGCTGCGTACACCTTTTTCTCCTTGCTACTCCACCATCCTCATGAGCCTCTAAAGCAGCCTACCCCGCTCCCAATAGTTTTTATAATGTGTTGTGCTTTTTTTCCGGGTTTCAAAGGTGGTGAATTCACACTATTTTCACAGTCACAGTCATGGTGAAAAACCATCACAGATGTCGAAAATCACAAAAAAGGAGGTCACATAGAGGGTTTAAAGCATGTTTATCAAATATCAGTAAGATTTACCCTGACGTAAACCCTCCAGCGCCTCTGTAGCCTGTATATTCCACAAACAGGATGTCAGAATGTTTAAGGTGTATCAGAATAAGATTAAAGGGATCAACTTATTGTTTTCAAGGTTCCAGAGTTACAAGCATACAGGGCATAGATGAGGACCAGAAGATGATGAAGGAGGCCTAATGAGGCCTAAAAAACATAAAAATGTCATATTAGTGTTTCAAAGAAGTTGTATCAGTGATTTAGTACCAGCAGAACATTCCTTCAACTGAAGAAAGGACCAAATCACTACTACCATTCCCTATTCTTCATTAAGCTCCAGAGTAGTTATTATTCTAACCATAATGTCCTAAAAACTGTCAGTGCATTAGTTACAAAGTATGGAAGACCTGAAAGGCAAATCTTCACCCTTTCTTTTCACAGAGGATAAACAGAGTACTACAGCCATGAAAGTAAATCCAAAAACACACCCTCGAGGTTATTATCAATCTGACAAGGACCCCTAATTCATCTAAAGGGTAGTGAAAGTTAATGTAAAGATATTAAAACAGAATGGGGTTCAAAAACACTTCTCCATCCATTTTAATGGATAATTTAAAGCCCCATCTACCACTACTATCACTCCTTCACCTATAAGAACTCATGAGAAATATATTGTAAATGTTGGTTGGTCATTGAAAAAACACTGATTGTAAGTTGTTTTACTGAGTTAGAGTTCCGTGAGTAGTGGTTGTAAATAGGCTGGGAGATGATTTCTGGATGATATCAAGCTATTGGACAAGAATGTATGTGACTGGTTTTGCTCTTCTAATATGACAAGCATTTTCATTGGATCCTGATCTAAATCAATGGTGATGTGTTCTTTCTTCGTTATTGTTTTCCCTCTGTTATACATCTATTCCATTTTCTCTCATAAGAATCAGTGAGTTTAACTTAGGACATACTTCTGCAAGTGCCTTAATGTTTCCTGCACTTCTTATCTTTAATGTTTTCTGCTAATTGTGTATCTTAGAACAAATTCAACATAATTTAACCAATATAGAAGTTGGTTTATCCATGCTTACTGATGTATGAATTTAGAGTTTGTTTCCTTGATGTTCTTGTTTGGTTTTAGCTGAAATAATTAGGAAAAAGGGAGATTTAGAGTTAGCCCTATCCCCTAGGTTCCTTTTCCAATAGTTAGCCTTGCTAAGATCCCTTTGAGTTGAATGTCAAAAGCAGAGAAGGTTAAAATTCTTTCTCTGATCTTAGATTACACTCTGTGTTAAACTTAAGTGTTTTCTATTGTCTGAAAGTGGTCAGGAGGACTGCTGGATTGTTGTTTTCAGAGTTAGCCTCGGTAGGAGTTTAGATCATAGAGGTTAAGGCATGCCCTGTCCCTAGATTTACTCTAAAGTGGTCACCTTGGAAGGTTTTCCTTGTCATTCTCATTCTTTTCCTTATTGTTTCATCCCATACTATCATCTTAAGAGATCCTCTGATATAGATGACTAGCCCTTTGAAATCCTTGAATATTTGAATTGCAAGTAAACCCTTTTATGACCCCATTGCCCAAGGGACTTGTACTCTCTTTGAATTATCTTCCCATTGCCAAAAAATCCTTCTCTACTCATTCCTTTACCTTACATTGACCCTTCTTTCATGTTTCCCAACCAAACAAACAAAATCATAAACCTTTGTGCCCTATAACTAGCCTAATACCTTAACTTTAACTTCAAAGATATACATTTCTTTACCTTTATAGAGAGATCCCTCTCTGGATGCAAGAGGGCTAGATCCTGAGATCCCAAAGTGGTTTGATGTTGTCTTGTCATTTGGTACTGCCAGACCTGCCGAATCATAGGAACCACAACATAATGGCGACTCCATTGGCAAATTCTGAGTGAATTACATCTTAAAGATACCCTTAGGATCTTAGAAAACCCCTTGATTCAAGAATATTTGGTGTGTTAGCCAGTTGAGTCCCCAACATAATGGCAACTCCACTGGGGAAAAAATTTGAGTAGACAATTATTTTAGACATCTTTGAGAGCTCAGAAGACCAAATTAGCCTTGGTTTGAAAGAAATTGTTGATGGTGGACAACAGCCTGCTTCAAAACATCTTAAAACCCTCCACCTGGCAACTCCATAGTTCCTAAATGACCAAAATACTCCACTGGTGATCAGTAGGCCTGCTGATTATCTTTTTTTTCTCAAGACTCCACTAGGAGACCAGTTTCATCACAACATCATCCATATTAAAGGAAACACATAGGATTAAGCTTCTTTGTTTGAAGATAGGTTGCCTCTTAAAGATTGTTATACCTGGCTAACTTTCTTCGTTGAGTCTAACATACTGGCTTCAAGGAAAATCTATACTAGAGCTTATCCTGATCCAAATCCCCTTGAAATAGTTGACAATCCAGAAAGCATTCTTCGGAAATCATTCACATCTATGGATCCAACTATTGTCAGACCCATTCATAGAGCTAACTCAACACCTGAAAACTTTGCAGCTCTATCAAATACTCAATTTGACTTAGATTTGCCAAGTAATTTACCAAGAAACAAGTCCTTTAATAGTATAGATCAGACAGAATTTGAGCCTTCAAGTTCACCACCACAGAGTGGTCAGCATATTGGTAACAGAGAAACCCCTCCATCCACTCCTCCTGATATACATTTCATCCATAATTTGGGTCTCTCTCACCCTAAATCTGCTCAATAGTTTGTTGCTGGTCCAAGCATTTCTGTCATCCACATACCTGTTGTCCAAGCCACTCCTTTTCCCCCACAAAACACTATCATGGCAGCATGGTATGCTCCCCTAGTGTTACCACAGCCTCTGTCCCCCTTAGCAAATGACTATCAGTCTAAAATTCCCCATTTCACTAGAAAAGAATCTACCACAGCTCAACAACATGTAGATAGGATGGAAGATGCTTTTGATTACATGGAAATAGAAGATGAGACCGTCAAGATGAGAATATTTTCTCAAAGTTTAGGAGGAGAATTTAAAAAGTGGTTTAAAGGCTTAACTCCTAATAGCATCAATGACCTTCCCTCTTTACATCAAACTTTCATAAAAAAATGGAAAATCAAAATTAACCCTCTCCAAATATTAGCAGAGTATAAAAATCTTAAAAGAAATCAGGGAGAGAGTGTTCATGATTATTCCACCAGGTTTAACAATGTCTACAATGCTCTTCCACCACACATGAAACCTCCTCAAGGATTGGCCTTAGTGAAATACCCTGAAAGTTTTGATGTTGATATGGCTTATCAATTAAGGGAGAGGGATTATTCAACTTTAGAAGGCATGTAGAAAGGAGCTGTGAACGTAGAAGCAAACTTAATTGAAAAAAGAGCTAGGATGAGGGTTGAAAATAAGGTAACCTATAGGGCAGACACCACAACTTCTACATCTGATCCCAAATTTGATAATCTAGCCAAAAACATAGATAGGATAGAAAGAATGATGGAGAAGATGGTTGTCCAAGTCAATAATCAGAATAGAAACCAATCTCAAAACCAGAGCCGAAACTTTAGGAGAAACACTACTCCTAATAGACAGAGGGATTCTGACCAACAAGTCATACCTCCATTCCAAGAAAATTTCCTTGATGAGGATGAGGGGATAATAGAAGAATCAGAGGGAACTATTATAAACATGGTGGAAGTGGATAACCAAGATCACACCTTTTTCACAGAAGCCAACCAGACCTCATACACACATTGGGATGAGGGAGGGTTAGAATCTGAAGACTATAGGTTAGGATTTGAGAATGCCATCATGCAGGTCCGAGAACAATATGATCTTAGAAGCAAAAAGAACCCAGAATTTCCCAGACCAAAAACCTCTGAAATCACTATTAAGAAAAGACCTGAAAAGACTCCTAAAGGAACTGTTGAAAGCAACAACATAGCAGCTGAGAGTTCTGGAAAAAACAAGGACAAAGACATCCAAACCATTGATAAACCAATTCAAGAAACCAGCAGCACTAGAATTGCAGCTAATGCTCCTGAAAAAATAGCTTCAAACAGTGTACATAGTGAAAATCAGCTAGCTGATTCTGGCAATAAAACAGTGACCAACAAAACAGGATTGAACCTTTCAAAGAGTCAATCTCCTTTCAATCTAAAAAGTGAAATTTTCAAAAATCAAGATTTTTGCCCCTCTCATTGAGTTGGCCACCCAGGATGCATATGAATGTCAAATCTTGAAGGCTTTAAACTTAGGAGAAAATATTGACTCTGTCAACTTAAATGATGATCAACTAGCTCTCTTGTTTGGCCCAAAAATTGAAGGGAAATTTTAGGAAGGAGTAGTGCCTCCTTTCTATGTCAGTCTAAACATCCATGACAAGATCCTACATAATGTTATGCATGACTCATGGGCTTCACACAACCTCATGCCAAAAGTGATCATGGAAAAGTTAGGCCTAGAGATAACCAGACCATACAAGGATTTATATTCTTTTGACTCTAGTAGAGTGAAATGTTTGAGCCTGATCAGAGATCTGTGTAAATTTGACCCAAATCCCAGCCAAGTGCATGGTAATGGATGTTGTAGTGGCTCATGTACCTCCTAAGTATGGCATGTTGCTGTAAAGATCATGGGGTGCCAAGCTACAAGGTACAATGCAAATGGACATGACATATGCCACTATCCCTATTTTCAGCCAGCTTAGAAGACTATATAGGTAAGCACACATGAAATTTATGGTAAGTAGCCTAGAGAAACCAAAAAATTCCCCTCTTTACTCTGTCCACACAGACCTAGACTCCTTTATCCTTTACAATGATGAGTTTACAGATGAGCAAGAGCTAGAGAACAAAGATTTAAACAACAAAGTAGAGCCCACAAATCTAAACATAATGACAGCTCTGGATATAGATAAAAGCAAGGGAGAAACATCTGAACAATATACAGAATTAAAAAATCATAACCAAGACTGTAGAGAACCGATTACCCATCAGCCTGCTAACCTCAGGGAACAATATGATAGTAGAGGGGGAAATGATAATAAATCTGCAAAAAATCCCTTATGGAGCATGAGCTTTGATGGATCTTGCACTAAAAGGAATGCAGGAGCTAGGGTATGGTTGCACAACACTAAAAACAATTATGCTAAGAGTCATGCCTTCAAGCTAAACTTTAAATGCACAAACAACATAGCAGAGTATGAAGCTCTCCTTTTAGGACTGCATCTATTGAAAAAACTAGGAGCTAAAAAGATAGTTTTTCATGGAGACTCAGAACTGGTCATTAAACAAATAAATGGAGAGTACACATCCAAACATCCTAGATTAAGGGCATATAGAAATGATGCCATGGATCTGTTGAAAACATTTGTAGAATATGAGCTTGTGTTTGTCCCTAGAAGTCAAAACATACTTGCAAATGGACTGGCCTGTGCTGCAGCTAGTTCATATCAGAGACCACTTAATGACAAACAAATCATTGTCCAAACAAAATACAGACCAGCAGTACCAGACAATGAAAAATATTGGCAGGTATTTGAGGGTGACAAACAGATAGAGGATTTCCTACTTTCCAGGAATGAGTTTGAGTTACCTGATTCAAACTTTAAGCTTAGTGAAGATAGTTCAGATAAAGAGCCCCTTGATGAAGAAAAATCATTCCCTACTACAGAAATAAACATGTTGGCCAAAGAGTTTGGAAATCAAAATGGAGAGGAAGACATAGAGGTACTGCAGTCCAAAGACAAAAGCATACCCAGAGGACTAGCCCCTCTAGAAGACCTCTTTGATTTTAATGATGTGGCAAATAAAACCCACTATAGAACCCACTGAATCTGATATTGAAGAATGCAATATAAGCAGCAAAGACAAGCCTAAAATGATCAAATTATCAAAACATTACCAGCTCATATCAAGCAGAAATACATTGATTTATTCAAAGAGTTTGTTGATGTTTTTGCTTGGAGTTATGAATATTTGAAATCCTATGACATAGAGATCATCCAGCCTAAGATTCATTTGAAAGAAAACCAAAAACCTTTTAGGCAAAAGCTACGCAGAATAAACCCTGTACAGTTACCCCTGGTAGAAAAGGAAATTAAGAAAATGTATGAGGCTGGAATCATAGTCCTGTGAGGTTTTCAGATTGGGTGTCTAACCTTGTGGCTATAAGGAAAAAGACAGGAGAAATAATGTTGTGCATTAATTTTAGAAACTTAAACAGAGCCTCCCTAAAGGACAATTACTCTTTACCCAAAATGGAACACATCCTACAAAGGGTAGTTGATTCTAGGAGGATTTCACTGTTGGATGGCTTTTCAGGATACAACCAGGTCTTAGTACTCCCAGAGGACCAACTTAAAACAACCTTCACCACTCCTTGGGGTATTTTCATGTATGTAAAAATGACTTTTGGACTAATGAATGCTGGTGCTACTTTTCAAAGAGCCATGTACATTGCATTCTCAGAAGAAATAGGCCACTTCATTGTAATTTACCTTGATGACATTACAATTTATTCCAAAACTGATGAAGAGCACCTTAAACATTTGAGAAGATTCTTTGAGAAATGCAGAAGATTTGGGCTATATTTGAATCCCAAAAAGACATTATTTGGTCTCCAAGAAGGTAAACTTCTTGGTCATATCATATCTGAAAAGGGGATTAAAATAGACTCAAAAAGGGTTGAGGGAATATTGTAGATTAGCCACCTAAGAAACATCAAAGAATTGCAGTCCTTTATTGGGAAGATTAACTTCTTGAGGAGTTTTATACCCAACCTAGCAGAACTCATTAGGAGCATGACTAATATACTCAAGAAAGAAGTAGGAGTTAAATGGACCCTAGAAGCCAAAAAGTCTTTTGAACTGGTAAAACATGCACTCACCCGAGCCCCAATTCTTATCAACCCTGATTTTACTAAGGATTTCCTCATATTCTCATTTGCATCAGAACACACTATGGCTGCTGTCTTATTGCAGAAAAATCTAGAGGGGCAAGAGTAGCCAATTGCATTTTTCAGCAAGGCATTAAGAGATGCACCTCTAAAATATAATATCATGGAAAAACAGGCCTATGCTTTGGTAAAGGCCTGGAAAGACTTCAGAGTATATATTTTACATTCCCATATTATTTCTTTTGTGCCTGACATAGTGGTAAAGGACATTTTGTCACAGGATCCAAATGGTAAAAGAGGCAAGTGGATTGCTATGATACTAAAATATGATTTGGAAATAAAACCCACTAAGCTCATTAAGGGTCAAGGCTTAGCACAATTAATGGTTGAATCTAACTTACAAGCCCTTGACATTAATATGGTAGATGTTTTGGATGAATAGGAAGGATTACCATCTCCCATTGTTGAAGAACAGTTCCAAAACTCACCTTGGTATGCTAATATCTTGTATGTGCTTATAAATCTTAATGCTCCTCCTGATTTATCTAAAACAAAGGCAAGATTTTTAAAGTTGAAAGCTAGAAATTATTGCATTTTGAATTAATGTTTATATTGGAAAAATGTCAATGGTTTATTGCTTAAATGTTTGCCTAAAGTTGATGCAGATAGAATCAAGCATGAGTTCCATGAAGGAGAGTGTGGAGGCCACCTCTATTGGAAAACCACTACCAATAAGATCCTTAGAGCTGGCTATTACTGGCCCACCCTATTCCAATATGTCCAAAAAATGATAGTTTCCTGCCACAAATGCTAAATCTTTGAGGGCAAAAGAAAACTCCTTCCTCTACCTTTACAACCAATCATTGTTGAAGCTCTTTTTCAATAGTGGGGCCTAGACTTCATAGGGGAAATCCATCCTGCTTCATCTGCCCAACATAAATGGATACTCACAGCCACTGACTATTTCACCAAATGGATAGAGGCCATCCCTTCTAGGAATTCCATAGACTTAGTTATCATAAAATTCCTTGAAGAACATATCCTATCTAGATTTGGCTGCCCTAGGAAAATTATCATTGACAATGCTGCTACATTTGGTTCCAAAAAGATGATTGATTTTTTCCATAGGTATCAAATTGCACTTGGTCATTCTACTGCTTATTACCCTCAGGGTAATGGGTTAGAAGAATCATCAAATAAGAGTTTGGTGACTATCATCAAGAAGCTTCTTGAAGATAACAAAAATTCATGGCATAATAAGTTGGTGCATGCCTTATGGGCAGATAGATTGACAACAAAGAAGTCCATTGGAATTTCTCCCTATCAGCTTGTTTATGGAGAAGATGCAGTATTCCCTACCAGTTTGGGAGTACCAGTAATAAAATTGTTCCAAGAAATACAGTTAGAGGAAGATAGCATAATGAGGAGAATCAATCAGACCATTCATCTCCAGGAAACAAGAGAAGAAGTCTACAAAAGAGCTCAGAAAGTGCAAGAGAACATAAAAAAAATGTTTGACAAGAGGACAAAGGTCTGTGATTTCAAAATTGGGGACAAGGTACTCAAATGGGACTCTAGGAGAGAAGATAAGGGTAAGCATGGCAAGTTTGACAATTTATGGCAAGGCCCTTACATTATTCAATCTGCAATTGGTCCCAATGCATTTTTTCTACAAGAGTTGGATGGTACAGATCTGTTTGGGGGTCCTGTCAATGGCAGGATTCTCAAGCATTATTTCTACTAAAGTTCAGTTTAAATTTTCACTTCCATTGTAAATACCATTGCTCCGTTTTGTTTGGAAAAATAAATACAAAAAAAAATATAAGAAGGAAGGTTCAGACAAAGCTCAAATCTTGAACCTATGAAGTGCTAAAAGGAATGGCTCAAACTAGACCAAACCCAGAGCTAGATAAAAGGAAAAATTCTAGTTATAACATGCTCAAAACTTGAATCAGCAAAGAAAAGAAGAAGAAATAGCTCTAACAAAATCAAAACTAGAGCTGAAATGAAGAAATAAAGGTTACTCTAATAAGCTCAAAACCTGAGTCACAAGAAGAAGGAAGGATGCTTTAAAGTTTCAGAATTTCAAGCCTTCATAATTTTGGTTTCAATTCCTTGCAAAGTTTCAACTCATGGGCAGCTTGTATTTATGCCATGGACTCACAGCAAATCAGACAGTCTAATCCTGGTTTGTCTGTATTTAAATTTTTGCTTTAGAATGTAGAGAATGAAATCTGTCAGACAGTTTAATCCTGACAGATATTAGATTAGGTAGACAAGCTATGAGTCCAACTATCTAATCTGGTCTCATGGAGGAATAAGGGTAGAATTAGATTAGTTGTTGGTTTCAGTAAAAAAAAAATGATCAAGAAGGTCTGCAATTCTAAATTCACCTTGAAGAAAAAATGTTAGGACAGTAGGATGGGTAGGTAGTTGTTTGGGGAAGTATTGCTGCTGATATATTACTTTTCACTCATGTAACAGCTGATCAAAAAAGAAAAAGTGGGAAAAGTACCAGGCATCTGGCCAACTTCCAAAGATTATTTCTGAGATTCTTGACACCTTCAAGAAGATGCCATTCCCATGTGGAGCCACTGTTAGCCACCTATAATATTTTTTCAAAGCAAACAGGTGGCTAAATATGTTTCTGAGCCTTCAAGAGAAACATTTTCTTTGAAAATCTATCATTATTGAAGCCTTCATGTGTCTTCTATCCTCCAAAGAATCTTCACTGCTGTTTCCATTGATGAGCCCTACTGTTTTGTGAAAGAAGCTATTCCCAAAAAGGCCTCCATTTTCTCCTTTTCACTCCCACAAAATCCCCATTTTTCACCCATATTCCCTTCAAAAAATTCCTCTATAATCCTTCATTTTAACCTCTAAACCATCCTAAATAACTTTTAGACCTTATATTTCCCTTTTGTTTGGTCTAAAAATCCCCTCTTTTGCCTATCAGAACCCCTCATTTGGCTTAAAAATCCCTGTTTTTGGCCTAAAACACCCCTTTTTGCATTATAAAGTCTCTTAGCCCCTAAGGGCTTATAGCTTTAGCCCCTTTCCTCATATAACCTCAGCCCCGCAATCAGGCGCTAAAAGCCTAAGAAACCCCTATTAAAACCCTTTTCCTTTTGTATTTTCATTTCCCCGTCATGATTGAGTTAAATGAATATAGACCGTCGATCTGCACAAGATCAACGACCATCAGGTAATCTGGCCTCCGTTCATCCTTCCAATATATTTCACCTTTCCCCGACATAGATTTTTTAAATGAATTTGGACCATTGGATCCACAAGAACCAACGGCCCAGATTTCGTCGCATTCCGCCTGTCCATCAAACGCCTCTTCCCCCTTCAAAACACTTATGCTCCATCTCTTAATCTCGACCGTTAATCTGAAGAATCCAACGGTCAGGATTCAACCCGACAGCCCGAGGCCTTTCCACTGCGCGCCAAGTCTGCACACGTCACTAAGGGTCCCACCAGAACCCTCCGCTCATGCAGCTTTCCCCTCGCAATTTTTCCGCATCGTTCGATCAATGCATCATGATCTGACAGCCGATGCTCTGTTTCGTAAAAATTTTGCGCCCGAGGTTTAACACTAGAAAATTTTGCGAAAAGAGCAGTTTTGGGAGGGACAGGTGTCAAAAGGTGTATGGAATCGCATTTTTTCGGGCAATCCCGCTTACCACCCAAAACGCAATGCGAAAACCATCCCAGGTTTCTGCCATACCACCTCCCCCTCAGCAACGACATTTCCACTTTTAATCTTGGCCGTTGATCTCTTAGATCGAACGAATTTCATTTAACCTCGCCCCCCATCCATTGTCCATTCACCCGACCTCCCAATGATTCCATCGAGCGATCTCCGCCGTTGATTATTCTAATCCAACGACCCATGTTATATCACATCTTCACTCATCCACCATTCATCTAATCCTCCAAAAGACTTCATCGACGAATCTCCATAGTAGATCACCATTGATTATTCTGATCTAACGGTCCACAATGCACGACGCCCCAAACTCCATCAGACCTATTTTTTCACCTTCCGCCATGTTTTTTCAGCCATTTTTCCGATGCGTACACCTTTTTCTCCTCGCCGCTCCGCCATCCCCACGAGCCTCCGAAGCAGCCTACCCTGCTCTCAATAGGTTTTAAAATGTGTTGTACATTTTTTGCAGGTTTCAAAGGTGGCGAATTCATACTGTTTTCACAGTCACAGTCATGGTGAAAAACCATCACAGATGTCAAAAATCACAGAAAAGGAGGTCACAAAGAGTTTTTCAAGCATGTTTATCAAAGATTAGTGCGATTTACCCTGACGTAAACCCTCCAGCGCCTCTGTAGCATGTGTATTCCACAAACAGGACGGCGGAGAGTTTAAGGTGTATTAGAAGAAGATTAAAGGGATCAGCTTATTGTTTTTAAGGCTTAATCTACAGCTACAAGCATACAGGGCACAGATGAAGACCAGAAGATGATCAAGGAGGCCTAATGAGGCCTAAAACACATAAAAATGTCATATCAGTGTTTCAAAGAAGTTGTATCAGTGATTTAGTACCAAAAGAACATTCCTTCAACTGAAGAAAGGACCAAATCACTACTACCATTCCCTATTCTTCATTGAGCTCCAGAGTAGTTACTATTCTGACCAGAATGTCCTAAAAACTGTCAGTGCATTAGTTACA
Organism: Pinus albicaulis; assembly: GCA_034641835.2. NCBI lineage: Eukaryota > Viridiplantae > Streptophyta > Pinopsida > Pinales > Pinaceae > Pinus > Pinus albicaulis. The sequence continues at coordinate 368,144,459 of CM076569.1, forward strand.
AAGTATGGAAGACCTGAAAGGCAAATCTTCACCCTTTCTTGTCACAGAGGATAAACAGAGTACTATAGCCAGGAAAGTACCTCCAAGAACACACCCTCGAGGTTATTATAAATCTGACAAGGATCCCTAATTCGTCTAAAGGGTAGTGAAATTTAATTTAAAGATATTAAAATAGAATGGGGTTCAAAAACACTTCTCCATCCGTTTTAATGGATCATTTAAAGCCCCATCTACCACTACTATCACTCCTTCACCTATTAGAACTCATGAGAAATACATTGTAAATGTTGTTTGGTCATTGAAAAAACACTGATTGTAATCTATTTTACTGAGTTAGAGTTATGTGAGTAGTGGTTGTAAATAGGTTGGGAGATGATTTCTGGATGATATCAAGCTATTGGACAATAATGTATGTGACTGGTTTTGCTCTTCTAATATGACAAGCATGTTCATTGGATCCTGATCTAAATCAGTGGTGATGTGTTCTTTCTTCGTTATTGTTTTCCCTCTGTTATACATCATGTTCCATTTTCTCTGATAAGAATCAGTAAGTTTAACTTAGGCCATACTGCTGCAAGTACCCTAATGTTTCTTGCACTTCTTATCTTTAATGTTTTCTGCTAATTGTGTATCTTAGAACAAATTCAACATAATTTAACCAGTATAGAAGTTGGTTTATCCATGCTTACTGATGTATGAATTTAGAGTTTGTTTCCTAGATGTTCTTGTTTGGTTTTAGCTGAAAGAATTAGGAATCAGGGAGATTTAGAGTTAGCCCTGTCCCCTAGGTTCCTTTTCCAACAGTTAGCCTTGCTAAGATCGCTTTGAGTTGAATGTCAAAAGCAGAGAAGGTTAAAAGTCTTTCTCTAATCTTAGATTTCACTCTGTGTTAAACTTAAGTGTTTTCTATTGTCTGAAAGTAGTCAGGAGGACTGCTGGATTGTTGTTGTCAGAGTTAGCCTCATTAGGAGTTTAGATCATAGAGGTTAAGGCATGCACTGTCCCTAGATTTACTCTGAAGCGGTCACCTTGGAAGGTTTTCCTTGTCATTCTCCTTCTTTTCCTTATTGCTCCATCCCATACTATCATCTTAAGAGATCCTCTGATATAGATGACTAGCCCTTTGAAAGCCTTGAATATTTGAATTGCAAGTAAACCCTTTTATGACCCCATTGCCCAATGGACTTGTACTCTCTTTGAATTATCTCCCCATTGCCAAAAAATCCTTATCTGCTCATTCCTTTACCTTACATTGACCCTTCTTTCATGTTTCCCAACCAAAAAAACATAATCATAAACCTTTGTGCCCTATAACTAGCCTAATACCTTAACTTGAACTTCAAAGATATAAATTTCTTTACCTTTATAGAGAGATCCCTCTCTGGATCCAGGAGGGCTAGATCCTAAGATCCCAAAGTGGTTTGATGTTGTCTTGTCATTTGGTACTACCAAACCTTCCAAATCACAGGAACAACAATAGGTGTCTCCCCTGGGAATGCTTTCGGTAGCATGCCCTCGAAAAAATAGTGAGGTACTCCACTTCTGATCTCCATCCCAACCCCTGGCCATGAACAGAATTTGGTGTGGAATGTTATTTCTTCAGCTTGAAACTTTAATGGTCTCATTCTGAACATGTTTTCATCCATGCAACTAGGTCTGATATATGTTTTCTTGTGGGTGACCCCAAACCATATCTGCGCAGAATATATGTCCAACAGGTCCCTCAGAACCCTTTGTTGTCTCGCCACCACATCTATCATATGCCTATAATAGAATGAGGATGCATCCTCATTGACCTCCTTAGTGTTGGGATCTCCCAAGACTCTCCAGGGTGTAAACCTTAACGCCATTGGCTGGTCGTTTGTGATTTCCACGAGCTGTCTTACTCCCGGGTGAGTCCATTTCCACATTGCAAATGCCATTATGAGGTAGTCGTAAATAAACCCTGTGGCTCGCCTATAATTATCCTTGCAGACTTCAAAAAACTCATTCAATGGGAAGGTACACGAGTCTAGCTGTGCTCCCTAGAGGTAGTGTTCCGTGACTGAAATGGTGTCGAGGGTGCATTCTCCTTTGGTGTAATGTATCATCATATTACCCGCTATTAGATAGCAGGAAAATTTCACTGTAGGATTGTTGATGAGATCTATCTAAGCTCGCTTCCCTCCTCTTCTGGTCTCGTATTTCCTATAATAATCACAATCTCCTGCCTTCTTGGCTCTCTTGGATACATTCTAGAATGTCAGCAATACATCCTTTCCTTCTGCTGATAATCCTGTAAGCCTACCGATATCCTATGCATGTATCGGTATTTCTCGCCCTAGCCACAATGATCCATTCTGGACTCTAATCAGTAGGAATTTCGTAAACTGCATTGCTGCTCCCATTGTTCCAAACACTGGGAGGTTCCTGAGGTTCAGTATTGTCGATTTTTGGATACCTTTGAACTCCGGATTCATTCTTGCTGCTTCCCCTCCTCTATCTGTAGCATAATTCTCTATGTATACCTGTCTCTTCATAGTCGGGAATTGATATGAATCCGTGAAATCTGTATCAATTAGCAACGTATTGTCATTCTTGCCCACTAGCGATTCTATCCTCTAAACTCTCTCATCGAGCTCAGGCTGAACGATTGTTGGTGCTACCTTCATCATGTTTGTCCTTATTCTATATACCTAGAGTGTTGTTTTTTATCTCTTTTTGTGAATTCTTGCTACTGGACTATCTCTTTGAACTTCCTCTGATGAAATTTCACTTGTTGCTATGGCTATTTCTTGTTCTAACTCAGAATTTTCTAGCATTCCCATGCTTTTCTTCTTTCATGCAGGTTAAGTAATTTAACTGGCATGAATGAGGTTGATAAGACCCTGTAACTAATTAATTTTTTTCCTGTCTCTCTTGTGGCTATAATCGTGCGATTAGATATGGCAGTGAGGTGTATTATGACTTTGTTCACCGTGTCTTCGAAATTGGGGTAGACATGATGGGTAATGATTATGGCTTAATATGGAAATTTTATTACAGTATGGTTGTTACTAATTATGGCAGTTAGTTCTCAAATCCAGGTGATCCTACGGACTAACAATGGTATGATGGGTTATTATGGTGGAATGATGTTTGACACGGATGGCTTTCTGACATGGATGACACGTTAGACACTACCCCCTCGACCACAATCGGGTGTGATGTGGTCTCTGCATCGCAATCGGTGGATTTTCTCTCTGTGTTATTTGATTTGTTTTTATTGGGATTCCTATTCTATTCCTCATCTCGGGTGCGAGAGAGTTATTGACTCGATCCATTTATATTCTACCCTACTGAATCCTCTCGGTTGCGAGAGTTATTTTAAAAATAAATGATTAAACTTACTTATGATAAGGCTTCAGGCGTGTGCCATTCACCCATCCTTGTAATATCTGGCCATCTAGTTGCACCAATCGAACCGCGCCTAAATATTTAATTTCAATGATATAGTATGGTCCCATCCAGTGCATTCTAAGTTTGCTTGGGAACTTCTGAATTTGTTGTCGTACAATAGAACCTTTCCTCTGAGAGTGAACGACTTATTCTTGATCTGACGATCATGCAAAGCCTTCTATCTTTCCTTCTGAACTGTATGATGGAATTCTACCAGGAATCTCTCTTATTCAAGATTTTGTAGCTCATGGAGGCGTTCAGTGATTAAGACCTCCTCTGCTAGATGTACTATTGAAGCAATTAATAAACTCGGTATGATAAACTCAGCAAGTACCACCACCTCTCTCTTGTACACCAGCTGGAAAGGAGTATGATTGTGTAACCTTTTTATAGTTGTCTTGTATGCCCATAATGTTGTTGGTATCTTCTCATCCCAGTCATCCCTATTAGCATTGCATATCTTAGTCAGTCCTTTTTCTAAGATCTTATTGAATGCTTCAATGGTTCCATTTGCTTATGGGTGGTATGGGTTTCTCTTATGATGTTGCACCATAAATTTATCTAACAGAGACTTGATTGTTGTATTGACGAAGTGTGTACCTTGATCACTAGTTAGACTTCTGGGGCAGCCAAATCTGCTAATGATATTTTCAAAAATGAATCTGGTTGTTGTGTCTACTATGCAATCTTTCACTGGTGTTGCCTCCACCCATCTTGTGAGATAATCTGTTGCGGTAATTATGTACCTTGCCTGTGAATGTCTTGCCACTGGTGTAATTGGTCCTACAAAATCAACGGCCCATTTTTCAAATGGCTGCAATGCTCTTACAGGTTGTAGTGGCAACTCATATCGATGTGATGGATGTCCCAATCTTTGGTAGACATCACATTTCTTTACATATGCTTTACTATATTTATGAACTTTGGGCCACCATAACCCTTCTTGTAATATTTTTCTTATAGTGGGTTTTGCACCAATTTGGCCCCCCCGTAACTCCGCAATGACACTCCTACAAGATATCCTCTCTTTCATGGTCCATGACACATCTCCACAAGACCTGGAGTCAACCCCATCTTATACAATTGTCCTACTATCAATTGATACTCAGCTGCTTTCACTACCAAATGTCTTCTTTGAGTCATCGTGTATTCAGTTGGGCACTGTCTTGTTGCGAGATATATTGCTATTTGTTCTAGATAATCTGGGATGGCTTCTACTCTGAAGAGATTAGCATCTGGAAACTGATCATCTAGGGATCCCCCATTCTCTCCATTTTCCAACCTTGATAAATGGTCAAGACCTACGTTTAACCTTCTTGGTTTCTCTATCACTTCGAAGGTGAGCTCTTGGAATAGTAGGAGCCATCTATAGATCATTCCTTCAAGCACGGGCTTGTTAACCATGTAATTTAATGTTGAGTGGTCTGTGAAGAATTTGAACGTACCTCCCAGTAGGTAATGGAAAAATTTCTGAAGATAATACACCATCGCAAGAGCTTCTCGTTATGTTGTTGTGTAGTTCCTTTCAGCAGTAGATAATTTCCTTCTTGCAAAATAGACTAGATGATAAACAAAATTTTCTCCTAGCTAAGGTAATACCGCTCTTAATGAAATGCTGGAGGCGTCAATATGGAGATGGAACTTTTTATCCCAGTTAGGATGAACTAAGATGGGTGCACTTGCTAACTTTTCTTTTAATGTATTGAGGGAATTTGTGCATTCTTTTCTCCACATGAATTGCTCTGACTTCCGCAACAAATTTTCCAATGGTGTTGTTATCTTTGCAAAGTTGTGGATAAATATTCTATAGTACCCGGTATGCCCGAGTAGTGATCTTAACTGTTTGACGGTCTTTGGCGATTCTATGTTAACAATGACTGCTACTTTTGTTGGATCCACATAAACACCCTATTTACAGACAACACACCTTAGCACCGTCCCAGAAGGTACTACAAAGATGCATTTCTTGAGGCTGAGGGAAATTTGGAGTTGTCTGCATCTATCAAACATTATCCTTAGTAAATTTGCATGATTTTTCAGTATACTGTAAACTGTCTAATCATCCATGTATACCTCGAGGAACTTATGGATATAATCCCGAAATGTTGCTATCACTATTCGTAAAAACACCATTGGCGCATTTTTCAGTACAAAGGGAATGACATGGTATGCAAGCGATCCCCATTTGGTTGTGAAAGTGGTCTTCTTATTGTCTTATTCTACTATTCTCACTTGATGATACCCTAAGAACCCATCTGTGAATGAATAGGTTTCATTTCCTGCCACATTGTCAAGAACCTCATCACTAAACGGAGTGGGAAATGGATCACGTATGCATGCATTGTTGAGGCTTCTCTAATTTTTCCTTCTTTCTTTGTATGACATTGGGATTGACCCATTCTGCTTCTTGCACTGGAAAAATCAGCCCTGCTTTTAGCGTTTTATCTATTTATGCTTTGACTTTCTCCTTTATCCTTGGATTTAAGTGGTAAGGCCTATGCTTTACTATTATTGCATCGGGATTCAAGACTATGTGCATTTCCCCCATGTCCCCTTTTATCCCCTTTAGTTCCGCTACTGAGGATGGGAATAATTCTTCATATTCTTGTAGAAGGTCAAAGATTTTTTTGGTCATTTATGTATCCCTATAGTCTCCAATGGACGCTATTTTGGGTTTCTCTATGGTTCCAATGTTCAACTTCTTAGTCCTCAAGGGTAACAGGTGCAGTCCTTCTGTTGTTGTTTCTTCCTGTATATCATGCTCGCATTCTCTCTCTTCAAAGTATAAGTGTCGAAGATTCTATTAATCATCGTCATCCATCTCACTATCTATTCGCTTGCATGCTACTGATTGTTTGATAAGCCGCTCCGAGAGTGGTTGCTCTTCATCTTCTTGAATCTATGGAAAAAATAGTACTCTTTTGATGGCTTGTAGTGCCTCTATAACCGGTTTTATTTCTCCTTCAAGAGAAAAACATTGCGTAAAATTTTCCACAACTACTTTCCAGGTGCTATTTCCTCTCTTCTTTTCTTCGTTCATGTACCAGGCATGTGGAATTGTGTCCAGTGAATGTATAAAATTGTGCATCCACAGAGATTCTGAATACCCTACTTTCTTCCAGTTGTACTCACAATTTTCTAAATTCTTTGTGGGATCAAAATCCCCTTGGTACTTCTCAATGAATTGTGGTCCTTCATCTTCCTTGAATCTAGCTCTTAGGGCTATTACAACATCTTCCCACTTCTGAAGTGAGTTGCAATGGTTGACCCACCATATTTCCGATGTGGATTATAGTGCTACATCCATAAGAGGGACTCTATGTTTTATTGGAACTTTTATTCTACTTTTGCAATAAATGTATTTATAGCATTCATATTTGATAGAGTCGGGTATCCTCTTACCTCATTTCCAATCCAGTTGACTCCTCAGATGTTAGCATCTTCTAGTATTAATCTTGTATCCTCCCTGTTGCTAATCATCCCAAGCTATTTCTGAACCCAAGTCTGAACTATAAACACTTCCCCAGCTTACGGTCCCTCCCGCTATTGGATTGATATAGTCTTCTCTCTTCCCTGCCGTCATCTGGTAAAGGTGATCGAGAAGTTGAACATATTTTCTGTTGTCAATAGTTTTTGTATATCGGGGTCCCTGATATGGATCAAGTGGCTGAGTGACCCTGACTTCCTCGTCTTCAAATATCATCAATTCGTTTTTCAATTCAATTACTGCATAGTTCTCAAAGGCCCAATCTATCCCCAAAAAAAGAAGGATAGGGATCCTTGTCCCCCATGATGTCTATCACCTAAAAATCTGTATATGTTTTCACTCCCACAATATCAACCTCGACCTCTTCGAGCCTTCCTATGGGAAAAATATAGTACTGATTTTCCATGCGGAGCTGTATTAGCGAGTATGTCAACTTTGGCCTTCCCAGTTCTTCCCATGTTTTTCTTGGTAGAATGTTGACATATGATCCTAGGTCGAGCATGGTGTCTTTGATTTGAAATCCCATGACTTGAGTATTCACATGGAATTCCTTTCCTATTATTCTCTTGTTTCTTTTTATCCTTCTTATGTATTTTTCGGTTGAATCTCTTAACTCCCCTGGCTCTGCGTTTTCCTGCACCACCAATTCTAGATTTTTCTTTAGTTGTTCCAACATTGGTGCATTGGTTACAATTTTCAAAAATAATTGGAACCATTCCTCAATCATTGTACTTGTATGGGATTGCATCTCTTTTTCTATGTTCAGTTGTGGAAGCTCAATGCCTTTACTCCCCCCTATTTGAGAAAAAATTTCCACTGCCTGCTTAAAATATTGCTTCTCTCTATCTGGTCTTACAGCGGCTTTTAGAGATGTTGCCTTCATTATTTTTATCGGGTCCACATTCTGTGCATCCTCTCTTGTTTTCTTTCCTCCTCAGGTTACTATGGCTACACTTTTCATAGGTTGAGCTTCTACTATTCTTGGTTCCGCATTTACCAGAATCGTTCCTCTCTTTCTGGCTCTTTCCTCCCACCTCTTAATTAATTCTGGACAGTCTTCAATTGTGTGTGCATTGGATCTGCACTGAGAGCACCATGGTCTTCTGGGTAGCAGACATTCCCTTGCTACGTGCCCTTCTTGCTCACAGTTGTAGCACCTTACTGGTCCTCTTCCTCCAGTTCTTCCTCCTCTCATTCCTCCTCCTTGTCCCCTTCAATATTCATTCATTGTATAAGATGGTCTGTCCAATTGTTCTACCAATGCATCGAGGGCTTTACACTGATCTGTATTATGCATTGTAGAATCACAAAATTCACAATATGTATTGTTTAGAATGTTGGAATATTTCTGCAAATTTGGGCATAGTCGCGGAGAATGACCAATGGCTTTGCATATTTCACAGTATTCATTTGCGGTCTGATTCTGTTAAGCGGGGAACCCTAGAAAGTGGGATTGTGGTTGGTACAATCCTTGAGTTTTTATCTGTGCAACTCCCCCAACTGGTGGAGCCCCTTGCGTTTCTACTATTGAAGCTCCCGCATTTCCTCCCCGCAACCTCGATCATTCCGTGGCCATGTGTCCCTCCATCAGAAAATGAGTACACCACACATTGGGCCTTGCAGGTCGTATCGGCTGAATGTATTTCAGTTTTTCTGTTAAACTCGCTATCTGGTGTTGTAGCCTAGTATGGAAGTGTCTTGCACTAATGCTCTTCCCCTAAAATCTTGCGGATACCCTGCCATAGCTTCTATCTTCACGGCTTTCTCTAGGGAATCTTGTAAGGTATCAATCTTCTATTGTGTTAGTGGAGTTCTTGTCAACGGAAGAAGTGCCTTAATAAACCAATCTCATTGGTGATTCGGATCAATCGTGTAACTCAGCTTCCCAATCTCATCCTTTAACCTTCTCCTCAGGTCCCACGTTGTTTCACCTTCTCATTGTTTAATCTCTCATGGCTCAGATAATCCTTGCTAATGTTTTTGAGGTAATTTAAATTTTTTGACAAATTATTTCTTTACATCGTCTATCACTAGGTTTTGATGAGCTTCGGACCATTTAATGAACCAGGGAAGAGCTCTCTCTCTTAGAGTAGTCTGGAACTCGATCAAATTAACTGCCTCTGGTGTCTACCGAGCCCTCCATATCACTTTGCAGAGATACCAGTGTTGCTCCACATCATCGTTGACCCTCCTAGAGAATTCTGGGTATCGAGTAAATGATCCTACCATATTTCTTTGTATGGGTGGTATTAAAATAAGACCTCTACTTCCTGGCTATGAGATTGTATTACTAGCACTATAGCTAGTAGATATGTGTACTGTAGACTTAACACTATTCAACTTGCTAAACTCCCATAACTTAACAAAAATTTTATCTAACGGATGGTAGAGTACCAAGGGAAGGTTGGGACTAGAGCTACTTGAACTTTGGGGAATAGAATTACCTTGAATTATGGGTGACGGCCTCTCTCGAAATAGTTTCTCCATCGCAACTTGTAACTCCACATCGGATATCTCCTCGGGGCGCGCATCCTCCACATTAGAATTTTCTCCCTTTTCCCTTCGGGCTGGGCTCCTATACACTTGGATAACTTCTTTGACAGTCCCTCCTATTCCTTGGGGTCCCATATGACCTTTCATTTCCTTTTTCATCTGCAATGCCTTCTCCTCGTCCTTTCGACTACTTTCCTACTTCTCAAACTCCTTCATTAACCGTTCCCGCCACTTCTGAGCAATCTGTGCCCTCCGATGTGCTCATTTCTCTCTCAATCTACTCGACGTTCTGGAATCCATATCTATATTCCCCCTTCTTACTTACTTGTAGCATATTTTCCCTAGCTCCTCCCCCCAGTACTAGAGGTTTAAGTCTCCATCTTAGACTTTTGAAATGCCATCAAACCCTCGTCCACCATTAAAGCTTTGATCCACAACGAGATTTCCTTCAATATTTCTCCCCGTAATCCAGATCTGAATATATCCTCAGCTTGAAAAGGATTGGTAACACTCAGCTATGAATTCCATGATGTATCCTTCTAAGGTAGATTGTACCCAGAAATCTACAGCTCAGGTCAAATCGGTATCTAACCGATGGAGTGCTATTAGATCCGTGTGCGTCCACTTGTGACAGACTCTATGTAACCCTCCTGGAAGTGACTTGACTTGTAGTCTCCGTAACCAATTATAAATTTCTTCAGGAAAATTTCCCCAGAAAATTTCGTACAGGTCACTTGCAAATTCAAAAACAGGACCCGATCCTTGACAGTCTTCTCCCTATGCTGTCACAGCTCCGCTTGTTGCGATATGAACTGGTCTAAGTGGTTATTCCACCATCTTCGTAGTTCTCTCTCGTAGATCCACGATACCATGATATAACTCCTAAATGAATTTTCAGGTCCCGGAAACAGAACCATTTGTTGGTGAAAAAGGAGGTCTCTGAGCAAGACCCAGGTTCAGGGTAGAGGCCAACAAGGTTTATGCAGTAGTCTAGCACAACGTCGGCATTTTCACCCTACTCCAAGGATCATAGCATCTCACTCGAGGTGTGTCGTGACCTTAGTAAGGTTAGGAGATAGATCATGTACTAGACGAGTAAAACCATGAAGAATAACTAAAGGAACTTGGAACAACAAACAGATCTCACTAGTATGTATATGCCATTACTCATCAAGCATGTTCAAAATGCTGAATTAAAATTTAAAATGGGGCATTCATTCATAGCAAGAAATTGATTAATACTCAACACAGAACATTAAACACAATAATAAGCATATTTCTTTATCAATATCAAATGACATACATCACTCCCCAGAGTCTATTACAATATGATTTAGTACGACAGAGATCTCACAGAGCTATCCTACGGCTCTGCTCTTCCTCTCCACCCTCTGCCGCACTAACTCTCTCCTCTACGTTGGTTGATTTCCTATTTGTTCTTCCGCCAACATGACTATCAGTCTTTCCTCTTTTCCTGCTTTGTTGTTTGCCGCTTCCTCTTGATTACTGGGAGTTCTGTTGATTGTCCATGTCTCCCATATCTGCCATCTGCACTGTTCTCCGCAACTGTCGTGCCACCTATCTTTTGGCTATCAGCAACCATGACAACTTCCTGTCTACCTTGATTGCGCTCCGCCACCTGTTCTTCGCAGCTAAAAACTGTTTCTTTTTCAAAAAAATGCCCCAACAATGCCACTAGATAGGGGTTGGGAATATCATTGTCATTGCTATGTGTCGATAAACCTCCTTAATTGTAGACTTGCCTTCTTTAGTATTTTTGTTCCATATAAGGATATCTTCCTCGGAATTTAGATGAATTCCTACCTGTTGTAAATCCAAAGTATATTCCTTCCACATATGTTCCAAGTATCCAAAAAATACCAGGTTATTAATCGAAAACCAAATAGTGTCAACATTGTGCTCCAAATTCCTATTCCTATTCTAATTAATATAGTAATAACCTATAATTTGTAAGTTATAAATGAAAATTTTAGGTAAAGTAACATACGAGGATCTAATGAAGCCTTCTCCAACCTTAACCTGAAGCCATCTCCAATTTTCAATTTTATATTCCTGGTTATCTAATGTTTGATAGATAACATACATTGTCAAATCAAAGATGCATTATGAGTGCCTATGTTAGGAGCTCATATCTAATCCTTAATGGTCATCTTAGAAAAATAACTATGCCTACAAAATTCTTGATAATAGCTTGCTTCAAACAAAACCCTCCATAGTGATTTGGATGCCAATGCCCATCCAAGCCAAAGGATTTTTTTCAACCCCCATCATCCATCTAATTTTAGCCTCGATTAATCCTCTAATTTAGCCAAGTGAATTTTATGGTGTTATGCATTAACACCACGAATAAAAATAGCAATGGTGGAATTAGTTTTTTGTAAAATTGAATTAGGTATCTTAATAATGTGGAGCTAGTAGAATGATATATTCTATATAAAATCTTAACTGGCATGAGTCTACCTCCAATTTTTAACCATTTATTCACCTAGTTCATTAGTTTGTGACCAAATTTCTCTATCAACCACCGCCATTCCCAGAAAAAAAGTTTTTTTGGTTTGACGAAAAACATTAAATAAGTGAAACCATGTGTAAGTTTAATCACTTTGAAACCAAAAAGATAAGATATATCCTAAAGTACCTCTTTGTTAACCTCATGCACAATAAAAATTGACTTATCACTTTTGAGAAGTAGGAGTGTTTCCTTACTGAAAACATCAATAATCTTATAGTATCACCTCCATTCAAGGAGTGTTCCCAACCCAAATAGAAGGACACCATCTACAAAAAGTAAATAGGAGACACAAATGCTCTGTGAAACCTGAATTCCAACAATATGGACCATCCTTTTCCTCCTAAATAAGATGACATAAACATTCTATGATAATCATAAATAGTAGGGGAGATAAAGAGTGATGCTTGATGCAATCCCTCCCTTGGTTTCCTTAAAAAAAATAGATGGGACACTCTTAATAATGACAAAAAATTGAATAGAGATAACACATGCCATAATCCATTGAACAACACCAAATGAGGGCCTGATATTAGTGAGAGCCAATCATAGAAAACCCCATGAAATGCAATGATAATCATTTACAAGGTCCATATTCAAAATAAGGGTAATGAGACGTTTTATTTTTGTTGTGTGTAAATATTCTTGTGCGATTACAATGGCATCATGTCTTTTCCGCCCCTTGAGAAAACAAAACTACTGCAGTGAGATAAATCTTGATAGCTTATCTTTGAGTCTGATGGAAATCACCTTAGAAATAAATCTATATATAAGATTACACAAAGGAATGGGTAAAAAATCCTAAGACCTCAAATCCTTACATAGAGCTAAAGAGATCGATATCACCCTTTTCTTCCTACAATCCTCCAAAAATTGTACGAAGTCCTCCCCCATCAAGTCGAAGAAGTGGATAAAAATATCCATGACCTAACAATCTGAACCTAGAATTTTGTCTTTGGAAAATTTATTTAGGATTGATTCCACCTCTTCCTTGCTAACATTCTTATTCTTGTAGTCTAAGGATGTATCTTTCTTTATTATCAATTTACAACACTTCATTTTTAGCTCTTTATGATAGAAAACCAGGTTGTTTGGGAAATTATCTCAAACCTGATATCAATTTCCACTAACTCCCGAGAAATTCTCTTATTTTTTCTCCTTTCCCATTTTTTAACGACTCTCTTCAATATTCTTAACCTATAACATGTTTATTCCATGTATGATACAACTAAATTAACAAATGTATATTTCCAACATTTTCTTACAACATGTTGAAATTCCTCCTCTTCCAACCAAGCATGATTTAATTTGAAAGGATGATTTAATAGGTTTACATCATCTTTCCACTGTAATAAAATTTGATTATGATTTTAGATACTCGCATGTTCAGTCCAAGATTTGGTGGTTCCCAAAAATTCTAAAAGATCAACCTTCACCAGAAAATGATGAAGTTGTTTTGCAATACCCTCCACCCCAACTCTGCCATTTTTCCTTGTAGGTTTCATCGGGGATGGGACAACATCCAAAAGGTTATACCAGCTAAATAAATTCATAAATTAATTAGCCATAGGATCCATACAATTGTTTCTAACCCAAGTTTCATCAGTAAAAGTGGTGAGGTTTAGGTCCTCTCCCAAAATTAGATCACCAACTAATAGGATCCCAATAAAAATTAATCAATTTCAAAAAAAAATCGCTCCTTATATTTCCCATAATAGTTAATGATATGTATTTCTCTAGAAATACCCCAGATTTGACCTAAAAGATATATGTCAAAACAGGATTTATGTGAAAAAAATTTAGCCATTCAAGGATCCCAAAGAGTAGCTGGACCACCAGAAATTCCATGGGAATCAACACCACAAATATTCCATCCAAGACACAAACTTAAAAAATATTGAAAATCCTTGTTCATCGGAATGATGATATCTTGTATTAAGATCACATAAGGGTTATGATTATGAATCAAATGTCTCAAGGAAGTTTTCTTTCAGACATTCCCCCGACCTGGAATGTTAAAAGACATGATGATTACATGGACACATAATGTAAAAGTGATTCTCTATGAGCCCTTGGAGAGACCTCACCAACATTTTGAGGAGAAATATAATGGGCTATATTAGTCTCTCACCAGTTCAAATGTTCATCACACTTCTTATTTCTCTTCTTCTTGTAGATGTCACGTTCTTAGTGAGGTCTAGTGGAATATTTTGAAAAGGTGATGAAAAAAAAATAAGTATATATCGGCAAGGTAATAAGGGCTAACTAATAGTCCCAATTTGACTTAGGAGACAAAACATATATGTAAACTACTAATTGTGAAGAAGATGGTGTTGGAGAATATGAATAAATGGCTCAAACAACGATCCAAATTGTATTTGTAAATTCTGATTCAAAATAAGAGCCACAACCATTGGAGAAATATTAGGGTCCAATATCTCCTCAGTTTTGATAACTATGCAAGGAAAGAGGGTGGAAAAGAATTCAATCGATGTTTGGTTAGAAAAAATTGATGAGTAGTCTAAAGCTCCTTGTTTAATCAAATGTTTTTTATAGGTAACAAGGTCCAAATCCCCAAATTTTCCCCCAACTCATTGGGATATTTGGAATCATCATTTAAGGATGTATCTCTTAAAGTGGATGAATCTAAATCAACATTTTGAATAAAATATCAAGGCTGAGTATTAGTACTTGGTAAATCCAAATGGTGAGAAGTAGAATCCCTCTTCTCGCTCATAGAATTATGAATCGAGTTTTTCTTCCAAGAACTCGATGATCGCTCATTAATATTCTTCCACTTAAATATCCAAGGACATTTATTAAGGAGGTTACCAGTTCCATGACATCCCATGTAATATAAAGTAATCCTCCAACAATCTAGCCTCTTCTTATGTCAATTTCCATCCCATTTGAGATCCAATTCAGCCTTCAAATCCCATAAGAAATCAATCTCCACAAGTATCCATGCAACATTTATACATGGTGCCATAAAGCTATGGTCATCCACAAATATAAATATGCCTATTTTATTACCAATATGTGTCATATCCTTTGTAGACCCGAGCTCAATAGGGGGTTGGGAAGCTTCCCCCACACTACTTTCCTCCTTGACACCTCCAAAAATTGATTGAAGTCCACATGCTACTTGATAAGATAATGATAACACTTGCCACATACCCAATTTTTTTGTATAATCTTCTGCACATATGAACACTTTAAGAAATGGATCATGTACCAATTATTCATCAAATGACTAACCTTTGTAGAAAAATCCAGAATTGGTTCCATTGGTGTGCCACCCACATATTCATCTATTTTAGTTCCACCTTCCTAAAATCGCATCTACCAAGTAGCGTTCTGTTGCACAATCCTGAAACCCTATCAAACATAATGTCCCTCCAATGAGTTCTTCGATTTATAGAAAAAACATAGCAAATTTATTGTTTTCCCCCTTGGAACAAAAATGATTCTTCACAGTATGTTTTGGATGGTAGGGTTGTGAATATAAACCCTCAACAGAGGAAGTAGGATATTTTAGAATGCTTTCAACCACTTATAGAGTGACAACCCCCATTCTCCTCTTTTGAATTTTAATCAATCTCCGCAAACTCAGTTAGTAGTAATAACTTGTCAGTGTCGATTGAGTCATGACTTCTCACATTGTTCAGTGTCACCTTACCCAAAGAAAAACATGTTCACTGATCCTCCTAAAAGGGACACATGTCCTAACATAACCACATCCGATGACACCTGTCTCCAAATTATACATACATAAGAGTATGAAATCCCAAAAGTGGATGAATAGTCATGCACGTAATGACAACCTCTCACCACCTTCCCAATATAGTTGCTTTCAATAAATGTTGAAAATGAAATCAAGTATAAAGTTCGAGGGGTCTTAAATGTACTCGTCAATGTGAAGGGTGGTCAGAGCCAAACGATGGAAGAAAATAAAAAATAAAAAATTATGGAAAGAAACCACAACATATGTTGATAGAGAAAAATCAAAGTAATAATGGACCAGAGATAGACTAGTTAGCCTCCACTCATAAGATAATAAAAAATATCACCACCAAATATAGTGCATCACGAATACTCAGAAATTGTTTTCTCAAAATATTCCTTAAAAAGTTTCCCAATTGTAACAAAACAACCTCCAAATGGACTCACTTAACTCCAACCCAAAGGAAAAGTAGGGAAATATCACCAAGAAATATGGATACAAATGAAAATTTTCACCGCAGCACGAATCATCCAATATCAAGCTCTCCAAAAATATAACTAGAGCAACATATATGTAACATACCACCACATCTAATAGGAAATTTTAATAAAGAAAAAAAACCAAGTTGATGGAAATCCACCTCACCACCAAAACAAGAGATAATACAACAAACACGTGAAGAAATATAAGCTATTACAATAGGTGGTTGGAAAAATTGAGTGGCTAATAGACTCTAGTAAAAAAATACTTTACATTAAGTTCATGGTCCTAGTCTTTGCTACATTATGGAAGTCCTAACATTCACTAAACTGAAGCTATGGAAAATTACAATATGAGACGATTATTCATACCAATACAACCCACGCCATTGGAGGAAGAGAGAAATTTTGAATCCATGGAATTCCACATCTCCATTGAACTCAAAGATCACTTCAGAGATGTCTAGTTAAACCTCCTATCTCAACTCATGTGCATTTATCCAAATATATTTCTAGTTTTTCTTATGTGATAGGTGTTTTTATTTTGGAATGGGGGTTTAGAATTTAATTTAATTATAAAAAAAATATTAGGTAGACTATAGAGATTTAACCTCCTGATAATATTTTATAATATTCATAATAGTATACATAAATCAAATTAGTTATGTATACTTTCTTCAAAGTAGTTTTCATTATAGTCTTTTTAATTAAATCAGACAATTAAAAAGAAAATAAAACATATGAACACTTTTCATATGAAGTTACTAATATTTTTTTGGGCATGTTGTATTGATAAGTCATGGTATTGACCCACGATATCGCAACAAATTTTATTTACAAATTAAGAATTTTCATGATAAAATGGGGGTAAATCTTTATGTTTAATTTTTTTTCCATATTATTTTAAATGTGTATAGGTTTAACTTAAATAATAATAGTATTTAAAATAAACTTGTAAGTATTATAATCTGTAATTTAACAAGGCCGCATAGAAAGCGTGCCTACCACTTGTAGAAATTTAATACAAAATATGTATTACCTGGATTCTCCTGATCTAACAATTATATGCCACTATTAAATACAGAATCGCTTCTACAAAATCTTTGTGGAATTTGAAACACAATCGCCAATAAAAATATCATGAAGAGAGATCAATCACACATAACATAGGTAATTTACCCGGAAAGCATAAAGCTAAAAACCCCACTACATTCTATTATGTATTATATCATGGATCATGAAACAATTACATACAAAGCTATAATCCTAGACCTCTCAGTACATGAGCTAACTGTCTCACACTGTCATACAAAAATTGACAAGTTCCTTAGCCAATTTAATGTCTCCAGACAACCTACCTCCACTGTGCAATCGCTGATGGTAAAGAACCCCTGAATGAATTATTTGTTCCTGCCTTGACTGTGCAATCCTCATAGGCACATCCAATGTGTGTGTGGTTGCATGTGTGCAACCAATAATGTCATAACTAATAGTCAATCTGTCACTTTCCATTAGATCTCAACTAGGTCTCCACTAGATCTGACATGCATGAAGTTAACAGTGGTAAATCTTTAGTTGCATGTGAGGCCACTGATTGTGAATTAATTAATATTTAATTCACATGATCTCTCACTAGTGTATCTTTAGTTACAACTAGCACAACTGAGTTTAACTCACTTATCTGAGTTAAACTACTTTACAACTTTCATAACTACACTTCCAACTCTGTTACAACTTTGAATCTCTCGGTTACAACTAGGTCCACTTGCACATCCCACCAACCAACCACTCAGCTCTAAATTCCTATAGCTAACTGATTTTCCACTTCAATTAACTATTTCCAAGTGCTCATTGAGAATAGAATATTGTTTATTGTCCAACTAATATTAAGGGATAATAATAGTCGACATGCATCTATAAATAGACATGCAATCTATAAATAGAAATTGCACATACATCTATAAAAAGACCTCTTCTATAAATAGAAATTTCTCATGCATCTATAAATAGACATCCACCTAAAAATAGCCTGTGTGGGCCCCACCTAGTGTAGGTGCTTAATTTTCACTAGGATCAAGGATGTTGTTTCCAGATGCCAATTTTACTGTTTCTTGTTGCAAAATTCAACACTCCCTCTCAACAAGAAAGGAATGTCTTTGCATGCAACATGCAACTCCAAGCATGCGCCATGCAACCTTTGCATGCAACACTTTCAAAACTGAATAGCCTCCAAACAACTAAATTAGTATAATGCATTTGTCATCAAAGTCTTCTAACTTCTACTGGTACCAACTGCACATGTCTTCTGGATCCACTGCACTGTTGACCTCTGCATCCATGCACTCTGCACTTGCTATCAACTTTGATCCGTGCTCCAGTATCTGACACTATCACTTTGATTTCATGTCCCCACGACATCTGACTGCATCAATCCAAATGATCGTCATACTTTTTCTCTGTGGGCTACTTGTAGCGAGGTTTGATTGATGAGATCCACACCATCTCAATGAATCTTGCCCAAAAAATTCTTCTTGGGATTATTCATGCATGTCACCCCACCTCTCACCTGGTGGTATAGCTGCATGCACTCCCTCTTCCCATCTAGCTTGAAATTTCTCTACATGAGTGGTTGCTCCCACTCCATGATCCTCATCTTGCGACTACTCCACATCCTGAGGTTCACTCTTACTTGCATGCAAATCCATCTCCCTTTCAAGGGTCAATTGCATGGCTTTCACACACTTCCCAACAATAGGAAGCTCTGTAGAAATCCCATCCACATCAAGCCTATAGAGATTCTTAACTCAAATCCCAACCTTCTTGGCTTTCCCTGTTGCTTTGTGTCGTAGGAAAACTTTTCCTTCACTAAAGAGAACATCATAGCCTATATCCTCTAACATTGCGACTGAGACTAAATTTTTATTCAAACCTAGTACATGCATTACATGCTTTAAATGAAAGATTTTACCTGACGCCCTCTGAAAGGTAATGTTACCAATGCCAGTCACACTATATCATCCATCGTCACCCAACTCAATATGCATCTAGAGATCTTTCTCCTCCAAGTCACTAAAAAGTTTCTTATCTCCCATCATGTGAAAGGAAGCAACACTATCCAAGTACCATCTTGATCCCAATGCACTCGACACCATGAATGCGATCAATGAGAAGTCAAGCTCAAATTGCGAGGCAAGGGCCTCACTAGCTGCAGCTCCAGCAGCCATCTTGTTCTACTTCTTTTGTGGACAATTTGTGGCAATATGTCCATACTTGTGACACTGAAAACACTTCACTTTAGACATGTTGTGCTCGTTGCCATCTTCACCTGCATCAGATTTAGAATGGAATTTCTTCCTCTTCCCCTTATTCAAATTGGCAACCAAAGCACAATCCTCTTCATCATCATGCTTTGATGAAGAGCCATCTCTCATGTTTCGCCTAAACTCCTCCTGCACCAGATCCGACCACAGTCGTTCCCAATCCAGAAAATTTTCCCGTCCATTGACAGAGTCTTCATAACTGTGCCAACTCTTAGGAAGTCCCAAGAGAGCCAAGCTCACTAGATCATCATCAAAAACATTTATTCCTACACTCCTAAGCTCATCCCGACATTGGACAAACTTTGTTAAGTATACCGAAATAGTGTCGTTCTTTTCCATCTTGATCTTCCTGAGTTTATCTTTGAGCGTTATTTTCCTATGGTCATTGCTGGTTTGGAATAGATTTTTCAAAGCCTTCCACATAGAATATGGCATGACTTTCCCATGAAGGCTTGAGACAATGTGGTTTCATACTCCTTCCAATAGAATCCTCCTCGCCTTTGCCACTTTCTTTTGTCATGCATCAAGTAATGCAGCATCTGTCGAAGTAGGATTAGGAAAATCAATGTCAATGAATTCCTTCAAGCCATTATCTTTGAGCACCGCCTCCATCCTATTCTTCCAAGAAATGTAGTTCGAGCTGTCCTTGAGTGCATACTCTAACTTCAATCCTCTGAAAGCCATTTCAACGTTGAATTAGCTGTAGTGCCAAGAAAGCGTTTCTACAAATTCGAATTCTTTCCACCAACAAACTCGACTCCCGCTTCAAAATTGAAATTTCTTGTGCTCTGATACCATTTATAAATTTAATAAAAAAATATGTATTGCCTGGATTCTCCTGATCTAACAATTATAAACCACTTTTAAAAAAATAATCGCTTCTACAAAATCTTTTTGGAATTTGAAACACAATTGCTAATCACAATATCATGAAGAAAGATCAATCACACATAACACAGATAATTTACTGGGAAAGCATAAAGCTAAAAACCCCATTATCTTCTATTATGTATTATATCATGGATCATGAAACAATTACATACGAAGCTCTAATCCAAGAGCTCTCAGTACATGAGCTAACTGTCTCACACTGTCATACAAAAATTGGCAAGTTCCTTAGCCAATTTATTATCTCCAGACATGCTGCCTCCACTGCGCAATCCCTAATGGTAAAGAACCCCTGAATGAATGATTCTCTCCTGCCTTGATTGCACAATCCTCATATGCACATTCAATGTGTGTGTGGTTGCATGTGTGCAACCAATAATGTCACAACTAATAGTCAATCTGTCCCTTTCACCTACATCTCAACTGAGTCTCCACTGGATCTGACATGCATGTAGTTAATAGTAGTAAATATTTAGTTTCATGTGAGGCCACTGATTGTGAATTCATTAATATTTAATTCACTTGATCTCTCACTTATATATCTTCAGTTACAACTAGCACAAATAATTTTAACTCACTTAACTGAGTTAAACTACTTTACAACTTTCATAACTACACTTCCAACTCTATTACAACTTCGAATCACTCAGTTACAACTAAGTCCACTTGCATGTCCCACCAACCAACCAATCAACTCAAAATTTCTATAGCTAACTAATTTGGCACTTCAATTAACTATTTCCAAGTGCTCATTGAGAATAGAATATTGTTTATTGTCCAACTAATATTAGGGGATAATAATAGTCGACATGCATCTATAAATAGACATGCAATCTATAAATAGAACATGCAGATACATCTATAAATAGACCTAATCTATAAATATAATTTTCTCATGCACCTATAAATAGACATCCACCTAAAAATAGTCTGTGCGGGCCCCACCTAGTGTAGGTGCTTAATTTTCACTAGGATCAAGGATGTTGTTTCTGGATGCCAATTTTACTATTTCTTGTTGCAAAATTAAACACCACTTAGTTTAATTATTGAACTTCTAGTTGTCAAAAGGACTTAGAATACTAGTAAAAATTTGGTTGAAGAAAAAAATGAAGCACTACTTACATTTCAATTCAACCTAAAACAACAATACACATTACATAATTTTTTATCATGACAACCCAGTTGTTGGACATTTTAAACCAATGTTGTGCAAAATAGAAGTTGGTAATATCTATAGTTATGAAGCTAATTAATATGCTATGAGATATGAAAATATCTAGAGCGATGGTTGGCATAGATAGAAGATGATATACTATTAAATGTATTTGAACAAGTGTGTGAATTCAAAAGTCTTTATGGTGAAATTTTATTTGAGTCGATTTCCTATTTGACAGAAAATGAATATGATTTTCCTTTGTTACAATAAACAATGGCACAAACGTTTTCGAACGCCACAATGCATGATGATCATTTTGCAATTAAATGCAGAGAACAATATATCAAAATTGATATATTAAAAAATGTAACATGAGACTAGAAAACATATATTGTGTATTTGGCATCACCATGTGAAAAATGAAACACAAAAGGTGGTCATTTTGTTTTTAATTGGATGACATATGTTTTAGGTATAGATATATGCATATGGTCTACTCATATAAGTGTTGTGTTAACTAGATTCCACTCAAACAAAAGGACATCAAAAATATTTATACCTTTTTAGTATCATGTAAATAAACATGAGGTATTTTCATTTTGAACCATTGTAACAAACAAATTACACAAAAATTGATATTAATCCAATTGACTTAGTAGTAAACTAGAAAGCATAATGCATTTGGCATCGCCATATGAAAACACAAACATAAAATGTGGTCATTTTGTTTTTAATTGGATGGACAATGTTTTAGGTATAGATATATACATATGGTCTACTGATACAAGTGTTATGTTAATTAGATTCCACTCAAGAAAAAAGGCATTGAAAATATTTAGACTTATTATGTATCATGTAAATAAATATGAAATATTTTCATTTTAAACCATTGCAACAAACAAATAATACAAAATTGACATTAATTGTTAAGTCCCTATATTAATAGTGTAGTCCCTTATTATGTTAGTGTAGCCCCCCTTATTATTATCGTTGTACCCTTGTAACCCCTGTATTGTTATTATTGTGCCCTTACATTATTATTGTTAGGTCGGCTAGGATTACATTGTGGGCCCACTAGGATTATATCATGGCCCCATGGACTCCTATATATAGAAGGAGGTTTTGGTCATTTGTATCATCAAATAATTCTTCATTCATGTAATGTATTGGAAGTTTCCCCCTAGAATTGGCTTATTTCTAAGGCATTGATATCTCTTTTCTTATATTTTTGGAGCTGGTTTCACAACATTTGGTATCAGAGCTTTGGATTCTAGGGTTTCCCTGCTCCAAACAATTCATCGTGGAATTTTCTTAATAACTTCTTTTATACGAAGGTTCAGAAGTTTAAATTTTTAGAGTACGAAGATGAAATCCTAAGGAACATCATCAAAAAATTTCAGATCTTGGTTCACAATATTGTCGGAGATATGATCTGTGGAAGTTAGGTATTTTTGCATGCTCTTGAATTTAACCTAAACAGGTCATCGTGGCATTTTCACTATAATTTTTTCTACGAAGGTGCAGAAGATGAAATTTTTAGAGTGCAAAGCTGAAATCCCGAGGAACATCGTCACAAAATTTCAGAGCTTTGTTCGCAATATTTTCAGAGATATGGTTTGTGGAAGTTAGAGCTTTGTCAGGCTCCTGAATTTCATCTTAAAGAGGTGATCGTGGGAAAATATTCATAGCTCTCTCTCTGACCATCGGATTGGAATTCTGTAAAAAGTGGCTGTAATTACACGGAATGTAGTTTTTTTTTCTATCAATTTCAGAGCCAAAGGAGGAAACAATGACACATGTCAAGTCGTACAAGTTCACTCTACTAAACCAGTCCATAATTAGGTCATCGTAGGAGATTGGGCATAACGTTGTCTTCAAGAATCAAAATCAAGTCAGACCTGTGGCATTCGAAAGTAGATTTAGAGGGCTACTTTAGGGATAAACTTCAGCTATTTAGGATCATAAATCATATAGATAATTCACTTTCAATATTGAGCTTCTCAAAAGCACGAAAAAGGTGTGTATTTTGTTTTTAAAATTGCATAACGTTTGTTTGAAAAAGCAGTTTGAAGTGATTCCAAGGGCATATTTTATAAATTTTATCAGTATTGGGTTCTATAATGCCTCCAAAAAATAATTCCATACCCATTAAGCCCTCAGAAATCTATATACTATGACGCATGAAGAGGAAGAATTGCAGTATGAGATATCAAAATTACGGTACCAAGTGCAACAAATTTCGATCTTACGAAGAGCAACTGAAGATGACATAAATGGTTTAAAAGAAGAAATGAAGGCTAAGTTGGATGGTTTGAAGGATCAAATAATAGCTAATATGGATGATAAATTAGTGGAAGATCACATCGAGCATCGACAACAAGTTCTCCAACTCTCAAATGTTAACCTAACTTTGGTGCAAAATCTAATGAAACAACAGGAAGATCAATATCACATTGAAAGAATTTTTGAAGCAGTCATAGAAACAAGAACTCAACAAGTACAATCAATTTCAGAGTATCTCAGCAAGTGGAAGAACTTTCCTGTAGAATATTCCACATGGGAGGATGAGAATTTTATACAGAAGCATCAAGAAATAATCACGCATTGAGGACAACACTTGTTTGAAGGAAGATATTAGTCCCTATATTAATAGTGTAATTATATTATGTTAGTGTAGCCCCCCTTATTGTTATTATTTCTATGCTTATATTGTTATTATTGTGCCCTTACATTATTATTGTTAGGCCGGCTAGGGCCCCATGGACTCCTATATATAGAAGGAGGTTTTGGTCATTTGTATCATCAAAGAATTTTTCATTCATGTAATGTATTGGAGGTTTCCCCCTCGAAGTGGCTTATTTCTAAGGTGTTGATATCTCTTTTCTTCTATTTTTGGAGTTGGTTTCATAACATTAATCCAATATTATATATTAACAAAAGATATAGAAATAACAAAAATATATCTCTTCGATATAAAAAAATTAATTAGGAACAATATTCCACTAAATTAAGAAATAATGACACCTGATCTAAATGCAGTTGGAGTTCAAAAAAATGAAAATTTTAGAAGTGAAAACTTTGAATAATTAAAGCAAGAAGAAAAAGGTAAAAAAAACAAAGAGAATTAAATTTCATCATGAAAGAAAAGAACAATTTAAAAAACATACTTTTGACCTTTGTTAAAGAAGCATTCAAAAAAATGAGAGTAACATGTCCATTTATTATTTCTCAATTTTCCTTTCCTGGTCCCCTTCTTTTTCTTTTGTGGGTAATCTCTATATCCTTGCTTATTTATTTTCTTGGCCTTCTTTTTGGCTTTCCTTCTTTTTATTATAGGATCATCTATAGATAGGCAATATTTGTTACAGATGGATTTGCTATCTGGCATTCTGGATAATTTTTGCAAGGATTTATTAACTTTCATACTTGTGCAAAGTCCTACAAGGACTTTGGTGATAATGTTGTATATTCCCCCCCCAAGTACAGGATTCAAAAGGCATTTGGAAAGCCTCTTGTTGTTTGAGATAATCAAAAAAATTTGAGGGCAAGGGCTACCAAATAAACTTGTTTCCACATGATATTCTTGCTATCCTTGACTTCATATATTCTTTGAACCCAATCTCTGTGAAAATCTTCATACTGAGACATTTTAAAGCATTTGAGGTTCATGAGAATCATCTCATGTTTATTTTCAAGCTTGATCTCACCTCCACACCAGTGTTCTAAAATGATTGAAGTCAATGCTCCAATCATATTACTCTGTGGACTCCCATCAGGATTATGGATGATGTCTCCCCCTTCATCTTTTAAAATTTCATTTTCAATCTTTGTCACCAATGTTGGTGATGTTTCTGTTTCCCACCATCTTAGTAATGCTCCAGTAAAACACTGGATGATATATTTGCATGCTTCTACCTCATTTTTCCTTTGAGACACATGATTTTGTATTCAATGAACATTAAATCTATCATTTTCCTAATTTGGCCAACACTCAATTTATCAATATTCCATTCTCTGTGAGATTCAGGATGGAAATTGTGCTTTTCTGGGAGCTTACCTTTTCCACTAAGGTCAGGTGAAAAATATCTGGTGTATTTGCTTTCAAGAGGTTCATAGATGGGGAACATATGTGGATCTGAGCTTTATGGGATTTCAGGTTCTTTGAAGAAGGAAGAAATAGTTATGGGCTCAGATTTTTCTTCTGTTGATTCTTTTGGAAACAGATGGGGAAACTTCTCAATAGGTTTTACAGGATGTTGAATATTTACAGATATTTTAAAAAGATAAGAAGAAGGAATGGGTTTGTCTTTTGGGGCTATATGCATTTTATCAAATCTCTTAGTTAAATCTTCAATAAGCCCTTGAGTAGAATGCATTCCAATCTCTACCTTATTTTCAACATCTTCAATATTTGATAGAGATTATCTGACAAAACCCTTCAATACTGTATTGGAATAATTTACATCATTTATAGATCTATTAATGCTATTTACAGAAACTTGTAAGCTATCAAATTGTTCTTTGATCTCAGCAGTTTTAACACAATTATTTTCTAGTCCCTTAACTGTTGTGTTTGTCCAGTTTATCTATTCACTGGCCTTCTATATTCCAGCATAAATTCCAAGGGCATTGTCATCCTTTAAAATTAAAGGAATTGATTTTGCACAATTTTGTGCTTCTCCCAAAATGATTCCTTTATAGGGAGGAAAGGTAGTAGAAGTTTCAACTTTACTGCCATCAATGGAAGTCCAAGAGTGCTTTGATGAATATGATTTAGCTTCTTCCATATTTATGTCTAATGGTTCAAATTTCTTCTTCCATTCATAGAAATACAACCAAGTATTTGTCTTTGTCGTGTATGCTTTCCATTCTTCTGACATCTTGATTTTTTCTTGGTGTGGAGTACCAAGGTCGAAAGAAGTTGACTCTGGATGAGTATATAGATCCCAATTTAGCATGTTATTTATCCACTGGGTATCTACTGTATGCTTTTTACATCCTTCCATAATGGAGAAAAATTTATGCATCTCAGGCTTGGATGGCTTTTTACAATCTTCAGGGACAAAATTTTCAAATTTGGACAGGGGAATCAGCTCATCAAGTTGTTCAAGGTATCCTAGCCCATACTTTGTCATATTCATTGGTCTCATCTTGCTGAACATCTATTTGAGACGCAGATCTTCATTCTCAAGTGAAGGAAGTTCATGGATCATCATTATATGATCAACATCATGTGGAAATGGAATGTCTGGACATTTAGGATTTGGACAAGGAGTAACAGAAGTTGTTGGAGGAGATTCTCTAGTCCTAGGATGATGATTTTGATGGATGACAAGTTCAGCAAGGCTACTAAGATTTAATTTTCTTTTGCAATTTTGGAATATTACTTACAGAGAGGAAAAATTTACAAGTTGAGAAAACTCAAACAAATCAACATGGGTAAAATTTATAGATGATAGGTGAGAACTAGCAGTATCAAATTCCTGTGGATCTAGATACAGGGATGAAGCTTTATAGGCTTGATCAATTCTTCTGTGGTCTATAGTAGATCTTCTAGGGAAATACATGACAGCAGAGGAAGGGCCTTCTTCTATATTGGCGGAAGTAATACTTTGCAATGTAGGAGGCTTTGGATTTTCTACAACCCAATGTTCTGGAAAGCTTAGATATTCCCATTTGATGATTTGGTGTTCTATTTTTTTTTTGAGAATCTGTTAGAACAACCACACTGGATTTGGATTCTTTGCTGGGGGCATGAATAACTGCAGGATATAGGGTGTTGGTATGTCTGAAACATCCATGGGTCTGGATGGCAATATTATTTCTTTTCTTCTTCATATCAAATCTAGTTGTTTGGATCTGAATTTGTAGGGTATATTTGATGTGCTCATCAAATGTATAAATAGAAAAAATTGGGTAGCAATCAAAGTATACTAGTCCATCAGACAATGGAGCTACCATCCCGCCGATTAATGAATTTGAATACTTATTATGGGTCATGTCTCTTACTGTGGAAAGAACAAATGTATTTAGACCTCTGTGTGTTATGGAATTGATCCCTATCCTTATACACCCTAAATGAAGATATTTAGTTCCTATCCTATTAGCCTCTTTCTGGAGTTGTTTAGGATCTAACAAAGGAATTGTTTGGACAAAATCAGAGTTTTCCTGGATCTGACTGATACTTTCTTTAATGGAGATTCTGGTTACTGCTTTAAGATGAAACATAGACAAATCTGCATAAACTTCAAAGGAATTTATGCTAGGTAGACACCATCTAGGTGCAGGGTGACTTTCTAAATATTCTAGTTCTGCTAAGTTCATTACCCTTTTGGATGAAGAAGCAAACATATCTCTTAAAGCATTTTCTTCCGTGTGCTCTCTGTCATCAATTTCTCTGAAAGAAACAGATCTTATAGCATTCTCCATTTCTATTAGATTATAAATTTTATGAGTACTAACCGTAATGAACCAGACGTTACTAGCTCTGATACCAATTTGTTGCATGGGCTTCAAAGAAGCTTGCACTTCATCTCATCAGCCTTGTTGAGTCTCTTCTCTGTTAATCAATACATGAACCTTTACACGAAGCCATACACGAACCTCTAGTCTTTCACACTCTATCGTCCTTCATGCGGCCTCCTTGCTTTAATGGACTGGTGTTCCTCAGACCTTGGTGAACTTCCGGCGAACCTCAAACGAACTTCTTGACTCACAAATACCACCTCAACAGAACATTTTAACATAAACATCGAAAAGTACTCATATGCAAAAATATGCTTCAAAAATGGATATTTCTTTTATTAAGATCAAAATATTTTTACAAAGAGATGTTGTTCTTTTACAGAGATTGACTGCTAAGGCATTTATTAGATATTTGCGACTTGACAAGCAAGAAGCGATCTGAAGGCTTCCTGGCCTTTCACAGACTCAGTCTTAGAACTTTGACACAAAACTAGACTAAAAACCTAGGAATCTGGCCACTTTAGGTTCGCACCATAGCTCTCACTCTGATGTGAAGGATTCTCAGATTCAGACTTCTAAAAGACAAAGGCAAGAACTCCTTCATGATGCAAGCAGATTGAACAACAGTTCGCAGATGTAGAGCAGGAAGGAAAAATCTCACACTTTAATCTTTGACTCCAAACTCCAAAACTCAGACTCTAAACTCCAACTCGGAATGCATCTAATGAGCCTTACCCATTTCCTTATATAGGAAAGCTGAGGGGACAAACATTAGACAATCCGACGGACATATTCCTATAATATTTTCCATCATTCATAGAGATATGGGGTCAAACCCCACCATATGTCGGAGAAGTGCTCTGAGTCTCCAATCTGGAAAGAATCTAAGTACAGTTTTAAACAGTAAAATATTTACACTGTGGAAGATTTTTACTAGAAAGCCCACGAGAAAACTGGTCACTGTTAGTCCGTGACTAGACATCACTACACAGTGGATGCTTTTTTGAAAAGCCCTATAGAACCATAATTATTGATCTCTGAGAGGTGTGGTCCCGGGAAATCGAAATCGATTGTATCTGATAGCATCCCATGCGTTGGTGTAGATTCTTCGTACAATCATCAGTTTCCTCAGCACTATTTGGTGTTTGATTTTAGTCATCACCAACCATTCAATGTGTCTTTTCATAAATTGTTCAAGGATATCATAGTCAGGATAATTATTTAGATCCCAAACAATTTTACATGGAGAGTGCCAACATTATTCCATAGGGCCACAGATACTACTCTCAGATTGAAAATCAGTCTCAAAATAAAGTGGATCCATAGCAGTTTTGTTGAGGCTGTAATCATTCCACCAATTTTGAAGCCATTCACCCTGCCTGTTTCTTTGCGTAGTCCATGTAGATCCAAAATTGACTTTATTGTAATGGGTCTCATTTTTCCCATCAACATTCATGATATCCCACCATAATTTTGTATAATCAAGGAAATTATAGATGGTATCTGGAAAGATAATGGATGGATTTGCTTGATGCCACATTTCTGGCATATCATGCCAACTAGGAACCCTGGTGCAGTTTATGGCAAAATACTTGTGATAGACTCTCCTCCGGTTGCTTCCTTCTGTCCAGATGATGCTTATATCATGGAAATTTTTTCTCAAGGCTTCTTCAGCTAAATGTGTAGAAATCATACTCCTTTCATATACCATGACATGTATCCATTTACTACCTTTAGGGTAGACCTTCCTTTCTGGAACTAGATGCTTTATATCTGTATGAGGCTGAAGATTTGCATCTAAAATCTTTGTGTTTCTTAACTGCCAGGTAGGCTTCCATTTTGAATAGTATTCTTTCCAATCTTGTCCCTCTGGAATACTTCTCAAGACCTCCATATGTTGGGAAGGGTCCCACTTTGTTACTATCACCATGATAGTATCCTTTTGGCTTAAGTATTCTCTACTTAGAAAATCAGGCAAACAATTTTTCTCCCCTTTAATGTGTTCAACATCAAAGTTGAAATTTTCAAATAGAGCTTGCCATCTAGAAAATTTTGCTTCTCCCAGTTTGTTGATATCTTTACTGAGCACCTTTTTTAGAGCAGATGAATCTGTTCTTAAAAGAAACCTTTTATTGAGAAGATGAATATCAAATTTTTCAATGCAGTTCCATGCTGCTTTGACTTCTTTTTCTATAGTGGAGTAATTCTTTTCAGAAGGACTCCATGTTCCTGAAACAAACTATACAATTTTCTCCTCTCTCTCCTTTTTCTGCTTTAGGATTCCTCCCCAGCCGACATCACTGGCATCTGTTTCAACAATTTTAAAAGAATCTTCATCAGCAATATACAAAACTGGAAGAGTTTTTACCTTGATTTTAATTATTTTAAGTGCTTCTGTGTGTGTTTTCGTCCATGGCTGTGGATGTTTCTGTAGTCTTTGGTTGAGAAAATTTCTATCCTTGGCATAGTCTTTATAAAAGCTACTCACATAATTTAAGCAACCTAAAAATATCTGCAATTGAGTTTTGTCTGTGATGATGTCTGGGAATTTATCAGCAAATTCCAAAGCATGTGTTTGGAGAGAGATCTACCCATCTTTGATTGTGTGTCCTATGAATTTGATACTGGTCTGGAATAGCTCAATCTTTTTCTTACTGAGTACCAACCCAATACTTTTGACCAACTGGGAAAACTTTTGAACATGTTTGAAATGTTCATGGACATTTTTGGAGAATATAAGCACACTATCAATATATACAATTAACCAATCAAAATATGGTTTAAAAATTGTATCCATGACCTTTTGGAATTTGGATGGTGCATGTTTGAGTCCAAAAGGCATTACATTCCATTCATAGTGCCCTGCTGGCATAGTAAAAGGTGTTTTGAGTTTGTCAGCTTCCTTGATTGCAACTTTCCAGAAACCTGATTTCATATCAAAATTTTAAAATACTTTAGCTCCTACGATTATGGCTAAGAGATTCCCTTTGTAGGGAATTGGGTAGGTGTCATTAGATAAGGCAGAGTTTAGACGTCTATAATTTATGACTAATCTTGGGATTCCTCTTAACTGTTCGGAATGTTTATTAACATAGAATCCATAACAGTTCCATGGACTACTGGATTCTCTGATCAAACCTCTGTCCAGTAAACTTTCTATTTATTTTTGGCATAGATCTCTATATTCTTTGTTCATGGGGATTGCCCTGCTCTTGCAAGGTTTTCCTTCATAATCATCTCTGTATGGAAATTCCACACAATTTTGTTTTCTATTCCAAAAAGCATTTGGTTCTTCAGCACAGCAATCATTTTCAATTTGTGACCTCAAGATTGAGATCCTTTGTTCGATTGTAGGAGTCTGGAGATATTATCCTATTCTTATGGTGGTTTTCAGATCTTTAAGCTCAACTAGATTTTCGCTAGCGTTTTCAATCTGCTGCATGGCTTGTACCATGGTAGATACTCTGGGAGTAGAGAAAAAGGGAAATTTGATCATGTGCATCTTACTATTTGAGCTTGGTATAGTTATAAAATAACTAGCCTGGTTGCCTTTTAATCTAGTAGAACCATGTGGCTCTACAATAGCCAAAAACACATTTCCTAGAATACAGTCAATTGGGATGTCAGCAACTGCAAATTTTAACTTGATGCAATGTTCTTTAAAACATATAGAAGCCTGGGGAGCTTCATACAATAAATTTTTTTCTTCCCAACCCAACTACCTGCCTAAAGGATTTTACCCAATATTTGGCTAGAATGAGTTTTGAGTTTAGGACATTAACATCTGCACCTGTGTCAATCAGTGTCCTAAGAGAAAACATTTCTCCTCGTATACATATATCCAACAGACATGATGTTGCTGATATTGTATAGTCATAACTCTCATATCTCTAAAACCCATAGATTCATCTCTTTTTCCTTCAAATATCTCTATGTTTGGGTTTGAGAAACATTCTTCTTCTTCAAATGTTTTTCCCTTTCTAATTTAGAGACTTTTATTTTCAAGGAATAGATTTATTTTTTAAGATTATGAATCTCTTGGCTAACTTCTCCCAGTGTTAGAGACCTTGCTTTTGATTGTTGTTGGTTTCTGTTGAAAGCTCTTGTATTTCCTTCGAATGAAGCATCAATAAATAATGCTTTGCTTTCTATTTTTGGGATAGTTTTGCTACTACTTCCCTGGTCTTTGTGCATTGTATTCAGAAAGGTTTCAAGCAACATTTATTTCATTTCTCCATCTCCTAATGCTCTAATTTGGGAGAGTAGTTTTGTCTCTGCATCATCTATGGTTTGTGCCATGAGAACTTTTTCTTTTTGTTTCTTTTCAGAAACGAAGTCTCCTTCATCTGAAGAACTTTCTAATTCGGTATCTGAATCACAGTGGCAATAATCTGAGTCTGTGCAATTGCATTCATTCATATGCATATTTAGTTCTTCTTTAGAGGATGATGAAGTACAACCAAGTTGTTGTTGTTGGACTTGTTCTCTGATAGTAAAACTGGGACAATTTTCAGACTTATGGTTCTTAGAACCACATTTATAGCACATGATTGATCCCTCTATTTTTACAGTCCTTTTCTTCTTTGCTAATTCTTGTGACTTCTTTCCTCTATTTTTCTTGGATTCATTTGCAATAGGAAAATGATTTGATGTGTGTCCTGGTTGACCACAAAGCCAACATGTTAGCTTGTTCCATTGTTCTCTTTTCAACGTTTCCAGATGAATATCTTTTGGCTAATAATAATGTGTTTTGGGGACATATTTATAGTACCATTTCCTGGCCCCCTTCTTTTTATTTTGTGGGTACTCTCTATATCCTTGCTTCTTATTTTCTTGGCCTTCTTTTTGGCTTTCCTTATTTTTATTATAGGATCATCTATAGATAGGTCATATTTGCTACAAATGGATTTGCTATCTGGCATTCTGGATAATTTTTGCAGGGATTTATTAACTTTCATACTTGTGCACAATCCTACAAGGACTCTGGTGATAATGTTGTATATTTCTCCCCAAGTACAGGATTCAAAAGGCATTTGGAAAGCCTCTTGTTGTCTGAGATAATCAATAAATTTTGAGGGCAGGGCTACCAAAAAAATTTGTTTCCACAGGATATTCTTGCTATCCTTGACTTCATATATTCTCTAAACCCAATCTATGTGAAAATATTCATACTAAGACATTTTATAGCATTTGAGGTTCATGAGAATCATCTCATGTTTATTTGCAAGCTCAATCTCACCTCCACACCAGTGTTCTAAAATGAGTGAAGTCAATGCACCAATAATATTACTCTGTGGACTCCCATCAGGATTATGGATGATGTCTCCCCATTCATATTTTAAAATTTCATTTTCCATCTTTGTCACCAACGCTAGTGATGTTTCTGTTTCCCACCATCTTATTAATGTTCTAGTAAAACACTGGATGATAAATTTGCATGCTTCTACCTCATTTTTTTCCTTTGAGACGCATGAGTTTGTATTCAGTGAACATTAAATCTATCATTTGCCTAATTTGGCCAACACTCAAGTTATCAATATTCCATTCTCTGTGAGATTCAGGATGGAAATTGTGTGTTTCTGGGAGCTTACCTTTTCCACTAAGGTCAGGCACAGAATATCTGGTGTATTGGCTTTCAAGAGGTTCATAGATGGGGAACAGATGTGGATCTGAGCTTTCTAGGATTTCAGGTTCTTTGAACAAGGAAGAAATAGTTATGGGCTCCGATTTTTCTTTTGTTGATTCTTTTGGAAACAGATGGGGAAACTTCTTAACAGGTTTTACAGGATGTTGAATATTTATAGATCTTTTAAAAAGATAAGAAGCAGGAATGGGTTTGTCTTTTGGGGCTATCTGCATTTTATCAAATCTCTTAGTTAAATCTTCAATAAGCCCTTGAGTAGAATGCATTCCAATCTCTACCTTCTTTTCAACATCTTTAATCTTTGATAGGGATTCTATGAAAAAACCCTTCAATACTGTATTGGAATAATTTACATCATTCATAGATCTATTAATGCTATTTACATAAACTTGTAAGCTATCAAATTGTTCTTTGATCTCAGCAGTTTTAACATAATTAATTTCTAGTCCCTTAACTCCTGTGTTTGTCCAGTTTATCTGTTCACTGACCTTCTGTATTCTACCATCAATGCCAAGGGCATTGTCATCCTTTAAAACTAAAGGAATTGCTTTTGCACAATTTTGTGCTTCTCCCAAAATGATTCCTTTATAGGGAGGAAAGGTGGTAGAAGTTTCAACTTTACTACCATCAATGGCAGTCCAAGAGTGCTTTGCTGAAGATGATTCGGCTTCTGCCATATGTATGTCTGATGGTTCAAATTTCTTCTTCCATTCATAGAAAGACAACCAAGTATTTGTCTTTGTCATGTATGCTTTCCATTCTTCTGACATCTTGATTTTTTCCTGGTCTGGAGTACCAAGGTAGAAAGCATTTGACTCTTGACGAGTATATAGATACCAATTTAGCACGATATAATACAGATACATCATTCAATACCATCTATGAGTCACTTTTGGAACCAGAGTGCTTTAGACGACTGGATTCTTAAGGAAGTACAACAAGTTTCCCACACGGAAAAAAAAATTAGGCACGCTTAGGCATACTGTGGATAAAAGGCGAGCATGTTTTCCTCTGAAATTTTTTCCAATCGAGTCCAGCACTGCATAAATAAATTACTAACAATTTCACTGATACAAGGAACACTGAAACTAAGTTGTTGTTGGAATCCTCCGATTTCTTTTTCCACATCAACAATTTATCAATCTGCACTGCACAATGAATATCCAGAAAACTATTTCCAGTGAATAAACAGGAAAGAGGGAAAATTTTTACGTTTATAATATCGTAGAAGGATGCAGTTATAGTACGTTTATACGTTTATTATGTTTAATCCGTGGGAGACATGCAAAGCATGTGGTCGACGAGGAGACATTAAGAAATTGTGAGGCATGGACTTGATGTTGCTTTAATTTACAACACATCCCACTTGACATTCATGGATGTCGACATGCACTTGAATTTTCGTGTACTCAATGGGGAGAGATGCAGAGTAAAATGTGACAAGAATACGCTTAAATTTGCTGAAAATTGTGTTTTCTTTTAAATGAAGTTGTCTATTCAGCATATGGAATAGCTTGGATGGCAACTTTTTGTTGGAATCTGGTAAAAAAAAATAAAAAATCAGGTAGTTGGAGAGTTTGAATTGCATTTTTGATAGTGGAAATGGATTCAACACTATCAAAAACCATTAGGGCACCCAAAATACTGAAGTTTAACCACTGTAAACAAGATTCTGATAAATCTTTGCTGGATTTTTTCAAAATCTTTGCCAGATTCTGGGCTATTCTGTTACTTTTTTAGACTACGGCTTTCCAAAATTGATGAAATGGCCCCTTAAATAATGTAAGGAGATAACTGCAATGCATAAACAATGACACACACATCAAATACATGAGCCACACCGCAAACACCATTAAGAAATAAGACGAAAACTAAACTAACCAATCAAACCTTCAATAAATAAATTAATATATTTAAAAAAATAAATTATTTCTATTTTATAAAGTAAATTTTCTGTATTTTAGTTCAATTTTTTATAGAAGTAACTTAATAAAATTGACCCAGTATGATTACTTTATATTGCCAACTACAAAATAATAAGTATTTTGATACTTATGATATATTCATATACATCAATCATTTAATTTATATAACTACATTAATATAAATTAAAATAAATTTTAATAAAATAATTATTTAATTTTACATTATAAAAAGGTTTGATGTTGATATTCCATGATGAAAAATATTGCAAAGATTCTTTCATTCTGCAGAAGACAACGCGTTATTTTAATTAAGTGGGACCCAGGTTTGATGTTGATATTCCATGATGAAAAATATTGCAAAGATTCTTTCTTTCTGCAGAAGAGAACCCGTTATTTTAATTAAGTGGGACCCTCCTTTTGTATAAAGGGCCTGACAATTTGTAAAAAGATATTTATGGCTTATCAAAAGTTAAGATTTCCACCAGTATCCAGTGCAATTTCACTTTAGAAAATAAGAAAAAACAGAAAGATCAGATTTTCCATGCTCGGTCAATCACGCTTTAGAAATTGGTAAGAAGAAAGAGGCATACTTACATCTCTTTTAAAAGGGATTCCATTACACGTGAATCGACATATCACATCTATCTCAACAAGCAACTTTTGAATTTCTTTCCAGATAAAGAAGAATTGTCTTTCGCGCAAAAAGCAACGGTCCCCACGGTTGTGGGGTCCAGACAGGGCCAATGGTCGCAGAGGCTAGAAATAGGCTTCCCCAAAAGGACGATTAGCAAGCCCCATTAGCGGCTGAGTGTCGTCCAACACACCCAGCACGTTGGTAGGTGAGAAGCGACGTAAAGAGAGGCCCATATAGCTTTTTTGGAAGGGCAATTTGTACTGACTTGAAATGCGATAGGAATCCAAGGGGAAAAAATTATGATATATTCAAAACCTTCCATTAAAAAATTATGGCGATGATATGTTATATGTTTATGAAATGGAAACCTTTGATTAAAGAGCTACACCAAAAGATACTTTTTAACATCAACGTTATATATATATATATTCTTCCAATTAAAAAACACCCATCAACATCGCTTTGATATTGATACATTTTAGCATGCACATTTGATATTGATACTTTTATCATGCGGCCTTTTTTTACCGGTGCCTATTCAAAAAGAAGACGCACCTCAGAATTACGAGCAAATTTTCTGATCTTTTTCAACAAATTAAAACCGTAAACAACATAAATAACCAGGAAATACTGACTGACCAGAAAATTATCTTTTACATCCAAGACACTGCCTGCATTTAAGAGGCACCTCAGAATTACAAACAAATTTTCTGATCTTTTCCAACAAATTAAAACCATAAACGACATAAATAACCAGGAAAATACTGACTGACCAGATCAGAAACAGATATAATAATTTTTTAGGGTTGGTCTTATGATATTATTGGTCTAATATGATGTATGGATAATCTCACCCACCTTTATTAGTCCCTGCCCGCAGGCATGGGACTATTGTAATCGGTACAACGATGTTAGCATTAGTCCCAGCCCTTATTACTCTTCTCCATAGATAAATTAACCAAACTTTTTATTCTTCTTATCACGTATAAAATCAAAAAAATAAAATTAAGCAAAGTTTTTAAGGCGCAAAAATTTTTGCCGTCTTATTTGGCCTTTTCCCGAGGCAAACTATATATTATGTTGTTTTTAGTCGTTCCATTTTGCTGTATATATTCACAATCTAGATTAATGCCAACATTAATCTATAATATTTAATGCGATGTTATTGGGATGATACTTTAGCAGCTATTATGCTATGTTTTGGCAACTTCAAGTGATTCCTAAATGCTATAATTCGCCTTCGCAATACTATAATGCATGTTATTCCAGTGGCAGGTTATTGTTGTGCCAAGTGTTGCAGGTACTGCCGTGTCTAGAATGGCGGTGCACGGTGTGTCTATGTCTAGACGTAACAGGCGAGGCTGTAATAGAGATTTGTGTAGAGTGATGTAGTTGTATTTTGGGCATATTTTCAAAGTGTTTGACAGGGACTGCCATTGTATTAATGCGGGTGCACTATAACAGAGTAGATAAAGATGGCCTTCCGAGCCACAGAGAAATCACTGTTATTTTTCTTCCAGATTGATCTACATGCCTTCATTCTTCGGAGAGCTGAAGGGCCAGTATTTAGAGCATGAAAAGGCTAGGTTTGTATTTCATCCTTTTTAAATAATGTTAGCTTGGTTCTACCGTCAAATGATCAGATCAGTTTTGTAAATTGTTAAAAATTTTCCCTTTTGTGACATAGGTTGCTTTTGTTTGCAGAAAGAAAAGGCTAGTGATAAGAAGGATGTCACTAAGGGTAAGCTAAATTGGCAGATAAAATTTCTGTTCTTTTGGATTTGCTTAATTTTAGGTTGTGTTTACATTTTTTAATGTTGGAAACTCAAATATTTTTGGTCTGTCGTGCGTATCAGTGAAGCCCAAAACCTCAAAGCCACAGTAGCATCTTGCAAACATGCAGAAGCTCAACCGTTAATACAAGTAGATGCCATGAGGACACAAATTTGAATGCGAACACCACTGGTTTGAAAATTAATGGTTCTAAAGCTGTCATGGTACTATTTTGGGAATGAAACAGGTTTTCTCTCTCAAAGTTGTCCTGTTTTCCACTCTCAGATTTACTAGCCGTAGATGATCTCTCAAGTGTTTTCAATATCATTTTCTCTTGGCTTGTTAGTGCAGTGCAAATTCTTCTACTCAAGGGAAGAGCCTGGGGCCAGATATATTTCCATTGCAAAAAACAAAACGCTATACGTTGACACAGGTAACGTCTTGCACTGAAATGATTTATGTGGCTTTTGCATCATTTGTGAAATAAGATGCTTGGCAGTGGATAGGAACCTCAGTCTCTTGGGTTTTTCTAATGCGCAGTAAATTCATACCTGCAAACCCTTTAGGTAATGATTCTTCATTGCACAAATCCTGCAAACCCTTCAGGTAATGATTCTTCATTGCACAAATTGGGGTTTTTGAATTCTCCGTAAATTCAAACATGCAGACCCTTCAGGTAATGCTTCTATTTTAATATAGTTAGGCAAGGTCACGACAAGCTATTTTGAGTTGCTGGTTATTGTATAATTTCACTGCAAAGAACCCAATATTGCTGTGAATTGGCTTATATGTATATGAATTTTTTTTCTATTTCTAAAACGTTTAGAGGTATAATGATTCATTCCCTTATTCAATTGTATATGTAGGTAGTGTATCTCCTTGAAAGCAAGGAGAGACATGTAACTAAGTGTTTGAGCCCCATGTCAAAATATTCCAGAAAAAATTATATTTCACAACAATCTGAATAATCTGAATACTTAGTTACTGTGTTTAACTCCATTAAAACAAAGGTTTTGGGTTTAAGCAGGCATTTAAGAGAAAGATTTATGATGTTTGAATCCAGATACCAAACATGCATTTATGCACTGGGGCACCTGGCTAGTCCTTTGACTCCTCCAGCCAAAGGCTGGCAAAGGCAAGAGGGGGCAGGGAAAAAGAATCAGAGTGCTGGGGCCGGTCACCTTGCGCTCTTTGCAATTTGAAAGAGATGAGGTTCAGGGATGGCTGCAAACATTCACGATAACCCGATAACCCAGGAAGGAAGCTCTAACGCTTTAACCAAGAAATGCTAGTTCTGTGGAGGGAGCGCTCTTACCTGCACTGCGGCAAGGGAAAAAGAATCAGAATGCTGGGGCCGGTCACCTTGCGCTCTTTGCAGTTTAAGAGATGAGGTTCAGGGATGGCTGCAAACATTCACGATAACCCAGG
Source organism: Pinus albicaulis (assembly GCA_034641835.2). Lineage (NCBI taxonomy): Eukaryota > Viridiplantae > Streptophyta > Pinopsida > Pinales > Pinaceae > Pinus > Pinus albicaulis. Next base: position 368,183,822 of record CM076569.1, read on the forward strand.
AAGGAACCTCTAATGCTTTCCAAGAGAGGCTAGTTCTGTGGAGGGAGCGCTTTTACCTGAAGGAACCACTAATGCTTTCCAAGAGAGGCTAGTTCTGTGGAGGGAGCGCAGGCTAGTTCTGTGGAGGGAGCGCTCTTACCTGCACTGCGGCAACTCGCTGGTCTGGTCCTTTGACTCTGCTTGGCAAAGGCAAGTAATCCGTTTGGAGAGCCATCCCTTCGTTCAGACCCATATCCAGATGACCCCATTAAAGTACCAGTGGCTAAAGTAGAGGCACCAAAGATGAGAGAAGCAGGGGCAGATCCAGTTCCAAGTGCAGGTGAAGATTCAAAGTCGTGGCATCTGTTCATGCCCCAGATCCCATTCGCCAGTTGCCCTACTACTTGACCTTTGAAAACGGGATAGGGGACACAAATTGCTTCAGAGCACTTAACAGACACGCGTAAATGCATGCAAGCTCCAAAGAACAAGCTTTTTAATTTATTTTGATTTTACTTTAATTGTCTAATTTTGTATTAAATTATTATTATCCTAATTTTTTATATTAGGTTTCTCTCATTGAGGCACCTATAATGATGGTATTGTTTCTTAACCACTCGTCCGATACATCTATGCAGGATCTCCAATGCATCGGCGTGAGTGGAACAACAATTCAATTACCCTATCTGGCTTGCTTAATTTCACAGATCGACTTTGGTCATGTTGTGCTAGTGAGAGACTCTTTGTTTTCACAACCAATCATGTAGAGAAACTTGATCCTGCACTGTTGAGATCAGGAAGGATGGACTTGCACATTTTCATGTCATTCTGCACATTCCTCGCCTTCAAAATCTTAGTGAAAAACTATCTGGGGATCGACAAGCACTGACTTTTTCCAGAATTGGAGCAGGGTACTGAAGATGCCCCGATGACACCTGCAGATGTTAGCGAAATCCTCGTGAATTAATTATTGATTTAAAAAAAGAAACATGGCGTCTGCGAAATCCGAAGGGTAGAATTACCCTCTACTTGGGCTGAAAAAAAATAACCAGCATCCTTAGATTGCATCCTATGAATGCTTTGACACCACCCGTCAACTTTAGATTTTGGTGAGAATCTTCCTTTATTTGTTTAAGGCCTTTAGGTTGCTCTATGGTCTCCTTTGACAGCATTTTATCTCTATGAGAGTTTGATGCTTATATATGCGTCCATCATTGTACTTATAGTGGCATGAATCAACATATGCACAGAAGTTAGCCATCTGAAACATATATCTTCAGCTGATAAGTTTCTGTTTTCTGAATTGGGTCTTCAGTTCGATTCTGGCAACATATATCTTCAGCGGATAAGTTATTGATTTCTGAATTGGGTCTTCAAATCTTGAGGGCAATATTCCAAATGAGGGGGTTCTGATTGAACAACAAAAGCCCAGTGCGCACCTTTATCTGCTTTGAAGAGAAGGCTGGCCTTACCATGTTTGTACTGGTCCACTTTACAGTCTTGTGCTATATTGGTGCAGCTTCAGAATCTGGACTCTGGTTGCTGCCCAATGATTATGATTTTATGCTCAGATTTAGATTTAGATTGTTGCAGCTTCAGAGTCTAGACTCTGGCTGCTGCGCAATGATTACGATTTTATGCTCAGATTTAGATTTAGATTTTTACAGTCTTGTGCTATATTGATTATGATTTTATGCTCATATTTAGATTTAAATTTTTACACTCTTGTGCAATATTGTTGCAGCTTAAAATTGTTGCAGCTTCAGAGTGTAGACTCTGGCTGCTGCCCAATGATTATGATTTTATGCTCAGATTTAGATTTAGATTTTTACAGTCTTGTGCCATATTGTTGCAGCTTCAGAGTCTGGACTCTGTAGATTTTTACAGTCTTGTGCCATATTGTTGCAGCTTCAGAGTCTGGACTCTGGCTGCTGCCCAATGATTAGATTTTATATATATTTGGTTTGATGACGTTTTAAATATATTTTATTTTATGACATTTTTAAAATTATTTTATATATATTTTATTTTATGACATTTTAGAAGTTAAATTGAAGGAAGAAAAGTGCACACCTAAATTTCAATCTTTTACTCTGCTTAACATTGTGCCTATCATTAAAATTATTATTAAGGCTTTGCTATCATGATCAGATCTTAAAACTGCCGAGGATTGGCTCTTAAAGCTGCCAAGCTGCCTAGTAGAAAAATCGTTTTTGCTATTATTATAATCTGGCACATTTGAAAGTTGCTATTAGCATTCCAGAATCCAGAATGCTATTTGTTGTGGCCACTTATATACAGGTCCTCAGTGACCCTATCTAGTTCACATCATACTCCTCCCTCCTCCCTCAAGGCAGGGACTAGCTGCCTTGCAGCCACCCTTGTTTTACTTTTATATCGATAAGTCTACAGTGACTATCAACGTAGCATAGCATATCATGTTATGGGAAATTTGGTGGCTCTAGAGTTCAATTAGTTTAGATAATTGTTAATCCGTTTTTTGAATTTTGGCAAAGTTTGTTTTAAATAGGTGGTTGATGTTAATACGTGAATTGGCTTTTGGGTTTGATAATGTTTAATTACTTTTCTTTAATTTATTTAATTTCGGTTTATATCTTTTAAATGTATTCTAAAGATTATTTTTGTTTGGGTTTTAGTGGCTTATAAGGTATATATTTATTATTTAATTGAATTTATTTATATTTACATTTTTTAAATGTATTTTAAAGATTAGTTTTGTTTGGGTTTCAGTGGTTGGTTTATGAGGTATATGTAATATTATCTTTCTCCAAAATATTTTAGTTTTTTTTTTTCTTTAATTTTTGAGATATTTTTATATTTCTTGGATGATTGTTATTTGATATTTCTAATTTAGGCACGCTCTGTGGATAAAATCCGACCATGTTTTCCTCTGAAAATTTTTCCAGTCGAGTCCAGCACTGCATAAATCAATTACTAACAATTTCATTGATACAAGGAAATCTGAAACTGAGTTATTGTTGGAATCCTCCGATTGCTTTTTCCATATCAACAATTTATCAATTTGCACTGCACAGTGAATATCCAGAAAACTATTTCCAGTGAAATAAACAGGAAAGTGGGAAAATTTTGACGTTTATAATATCGTAGAAGGATGCAATTATAGTACGTTTATTATGTTTAATTCGTGGGAGAGATGCAAAGTAAGTGGTCGACGAGGAGACATTAAGAAATTGTGAGGCATGGACTTGATGTTGCTTTAATTTACAACACGTCCCACTTGACATTCATGGATGTCGACATGCACTTGATTTTTCGTGTACTCAATGGAGATAGATGCAGAGTAAAATGTGACAAGAAGACGCTTAAATTTGCTGAAAATTGTGTTTTCCAAAATTGCTGAAATGACCCTTAAATAATGTACGGAGATGACTGCAATGCATAAACAGTGGCACACACATGAGCGACACGGCAAACATCATTAAGAAATAAGAGGAAAACTAAACTAACCAATCAAACCTTCAATAAGTAAAATTAATATATTTAAAAAAGTAAATTATTTCGGTTTTATAAAGTAAATTTTATGTATTTTAGTTCAATTTTTTTATAAAAGTAACTTAATAAAGTTGACCCAATATGATTACTTTATATTGCCAACTACAAAATAATAAGTATTTTGATACTTATGATATATTCATATGCATCAATCATTTAATTTATATAATTATATTAATATAAATTAAAATAAATTTTAATAAAATAATTATTTAATTTTACATTATAAAAAGGTTTGATGTTGATATTCCATGATGAAAAAATATTGCAAAGATTCCTTCTTTCTGCAGAAGACAACGCGCTATTTTAATTAAGTGGGACCTTCCTTTTGTATAAAGGGCCTGACAATTTGTAAAAAGATATGTATGGCTTATCAAAAGTTAAGATTTCCACCAGTATCCAGTGCAATTTCACTTTAGAAAATAAGAAAAAACAGAAAGATCAGATTTTCCATGCTCAGTCAATCACGCTTTAGAAATTGGTAAGAAGAAAGAGGCATACTTACATCTCTTTTAAAAGGGATTCCATTACACGTGAATCGACATATCACATCTATCTCAACAAGCAACTTTTGAATTTCTTTCCAAACAAAGAAGAATTATCTGTCACGCAAAAAGCAATGGTCCTAAGGCTAGCCTTATTTTCCAGTCTATTGGCCCATTAATATTCTTAAGAGTACTAATGGGCATGCTATGCTATGCCATGCCGGCCATGCCATATTTGCCGAGCGAGCCTTATTTCAGCTGCCATAGGCCTATTAATACACCTAGGCAGAAAATGCTCAGCGTCGGATTAAAACCGTAAATCATCGTGCCGCTGGCATTTCCTGCATAGGCGCATTAATGGGTCTATGGCAGCTAAAATAAGGCTCACCATATTTGCCGTCTTCACCTTCAGTCACCTTCAGTCTCGAGCCGTTGAAAATCTGATCTGCAGCGCCCCATTAAATCTCCAGCCGCCATTAAAATATTAGTTGCCGCATCTATAATTCATATTTCATCACATCAGGCAGTTAATGCAGATTTAATGTCAATGTCACATCCTCCGTTTACGATTTCAAACCTCGTTGTTCACTATTTCAAATTGGCAATGGCGCCAAGTTTCTTGAAATTAATTGAAATATTTCAAACTGAGCGCTCACTATTTTTGTTATTTTGTTATCCTTGATATGGTATCAGCTCTCATAGCAGCCTGGCCGAGCAGCGGAACCAGTCCATGCCCTGAAGGTTTCATCAGCCACTCCCCAGACGGAATTTTCTGCCTCTTGCTGAAATAGTCGACACCTCGGATTGAGAACACGTCCCCCACCCATTGACACCCATGTCTGGATTCTCTTGTCGGAGTGGCCCTTTGCTTCTTAGTCAAGCCACCATCATCTCTAGATGCCAACAATTTTGAAAACTATCTAACAGTCTACAGAGTATGAAAATGTTGAATACAGATTTTGTCAGCCAAGACGTACTATTTTTCTACTGCCTGGAAAACGTTTATAGGATGTCAATGTAATGCTTTTTGAGGCTACTGCCTGGATATTAGAAAATGATGTCGGATGTAATTAACGTAAACGTTCTTTATTTCTGTATAGCGTATGCTTCAAATATATCTGCTTCATAAGTAGCATCTGAAATTTTCTTTTGGACCAGTTTGGCAAACTTTGCAACTTAATATTCACCATTCTTATATATTTGGTATACTGACGTAAACGCCAAAAAAAACTTGAAAGATTTAGTTTTAAATGTTACATCATTTTAATTTAATAATCCAGGTTAACGTTTTTCGGAATCTTCCAAGACAAGACACGAATTTAAAAAATATATTTTTCAATGGAAAATTTTAGTAGAGGTTTTCAGGATTCCCTCCATTTATATTTGTAGCCTAATTATTTATCTTTATCTTTGTGGATTAGATCGTTTGAGTGCACAGAAATTTGGAGAATTCATATTGAAGAAAACAAAATAGCAAATTTGATATTTTTATTTAAGTGGGATTTGGTAAATCTTAATTATATTTTTTTAATAAAGTATTTAAAATCCAAATATTTATGAGTTGTAAAAATATTTAAATATATTCTCCTTTCAAGTTCTTTTATTTTTTTTTTGAGTGAAAATAAACTTTTAGGGAATTTATATATATAAATAAATAAAACGTTAAATTTGTTTATTTTATTTTAGTGGAATTTGGTTAATTTTAATGATATTTTTTGAGTGAAGTGGTTAAAATCAAAGTAACTATTGGTTACTAAAATATTTCTATATTGTTAACTTTTTTGAGTGAAAAATAAATTTCAAATTGTTTAGGCACAAAATGGTTTGTATGTTTGATAAAAAGAATGAAAAATAAAAAATCTAAAATTTTATTAATTTTTTGAAAGTAAATAATGTTTTTATGTTTTAAAATCATATTTTATGAATGTCATTTCAAAATCTAAGATGAAATTATCTACATTTTTTATAATGTTTGAAATTTGTATCAATTCAAACCATTAACAAATTTATGTAAGCTATATAGAATATTATATAAATAATTGAAGAGAAATAACTTTAAAATCATAATATAATTAATCACATATTATCATATCAAATTGATATCAATGTTATTTTAAAAGTGAAAATTTAAAGAGAAAATGAAGTCTTTTTCAAATAATATCGATGTTTATTTATGAGAAATAAAATATTCAATAATAAAGAGTGATTTATTAAGATATTTTTTAAGTTCTAAATATAAAAATTATGAGAATAACTTTTTTAGTTCTAAATAACTTAAATGTATTGACTTTAATATATATATATATATATAGTGGTTCAAATTCAAAAAGATAAAGTTCAGGTTGCTCATAAATTTGCATAGAATTGCATACTTATTTTGATGCAATATGTGTAAAAATTCACATTTACTTTAATAAGATAGGAATTTTCATATATATATATATATATATAATGTTTTGAAAATGTAAACATATATATAATTCATAAGTTTAAAAAAATGTAAACATTTATTTTTATACAAAATTAAAATTGTTATTTTTAGGGTGTTGGTAAAATTATAATATTTATTTATAAAAACTAACAATTCCATTAATAATAATTTGTTGTCAAGAAAAAAAAAATACATAATAAATTTTTAAGTGAAAAATAATATAACCAATTTTGTTTAGTAATATATTGTAAACAAATGTTGATAAGTACATAGTTAATTGGGGTTATCCTGAAAATATAAGCATACTTTGTATGATTGTATCAATATATTCCACATACGAAATATGCAATGTTATGTAACTTATATAGCTATACTAGTAAGTAGTGTATAAATATTCTTAACTTATTTTTAAATTTGTTAAAACAAATATTATTAAACTTAGTGATCTATTAAAGTCAAATATTTTATCTACTTTATTATTGAGTTAAAAGTGTTTTAGATAGATATGATGGTCAAGCATTGTGATTATAATCAAAAACAAAAAACAAGTTTTTTTTTTTACTAATATATTATTTTAAAAATCAAATTGTTATTTAACTGTTTTCAAGTTTTCTAAGTTTGTTAAAATAAATATTATTAAACTATCCAAGTTAATTGTTAAGTACCTATTATTTGTTTAAAAGTGTTTTCCTAGAAACGATAGCAAGGCAATGTGGTTTTTCTAAAAGCAAAGTTTGTTTTAGCTTTACTAAATATGTGTATATTATTTTAAAAATTAAGCATTGTTATATTTATTATTTTCAAATTTGATAACCTCATATATATATATATATATATATATATATATATATACCAAACAGGTATTAATTTTATATTACATGGGGATCATCTATGAGAAGGATATCTTTGGATGAGTAAACAAAAATTTTACCATACTTTGGTGAACATATCATTTTTTAAGTACCTAATATTCTTGTTTCTTCCTCATATCTGCTCATAGATGTGCCAAGTGAAAGTTATTGAAACTTTCCCAAAACTTGTTGATTTTAGGCCTCCTCCCAAGAGAAAACTTGTAAAGTGGGAAATGTGTCCATTTATTTATATTTGATTATGGATATTTTACTTGATTGACTTTGGTATGTATTCTTAGATCGAAAAATTAAGTGTCCCAGAAAAATAATTATAGTGAAAATTCCATGATCATTATTTTGAAATTGATTTTAAGACCATTCACAAACCATAATTTCCATAGGGTATATCTTTGAAATTATAGTGAATCGGAATATGATTTTTTTACAAAATAATCCTTGAGTTGTTTTCTCAAAATGCTCAAAATTTCAATGTCTAGTTCTTCATAAAATGCTACTTATAACAAAAGTTACCAGTTCACTCGTTGAAAGTTGATTTAAATACGATTCACAAATCCCACCTTCTATAGGGTATATCTATGAAATTATAGAGAACCAAAATCTAAAAATTTTAAGTGATATTTCTTATGATGTCTTCTTGATCTTCTCCAAATTTCATGGTCTAAAACCTCCACTGAGGATAAATTATAGCAAAAATCCTAGTTGACTCTAGGATGAATCACAAACCTTAACTTCCAGAGGGTGTCTCTCACAAGTGAATCAAAATCTGAAATTTTAACTAGATTTTTCACTTGATCTCTCCTCAAAATGCTCAAAATTGCACCATTTGAATCATCCCAAAAAAAAATGTTGTAGCAAAAATGCCAAGATGACTCATCTACTCCATAATTTACATTTTTACCCCAAGCATTTTCCTTTCAATACTTTCTCCATTTCCATAACCCTTCATGAAAAAAACATGTTAATTCACTAAATAAATAAATAATTCTCTTTATTTCATTTTTCCAATTGAAATTAAAAAATACCATGGGAGAATACCATTGGTTTGAAACTACCCATTTCCCTTTTTATTTTGACTTCCTTTTTTCATGAAAACCCATATATATATATATATATATATATATCCATTTGGCATCAATAACAACATATTTTTCAACACTTTTGCATTTTGATCCATAGCCACAAATTTTTGAATGTGCTGGTGCTCTTGATCCATCATTGGAGCTATTCAATGAACTATTAATATTACAAGAGGATCTATTGCTACAAAATGTCCCAAGAAATATCAGCATGCACATGCATGCAACTAAGTTTAACTTCTACCTTTGTGTTATTGCTATTGTCTATATAAAATAATTTTTCAACCTTTCATTGTTATTAATAGCATAGTTATCAACCTATGGCATTTTGGCCCTTTAAAACAAGTTTTCCCCTTAATTATTTTTGGGCCATTTTCCATTGGAGTTGTTTAACCAAATATTGGTAACAGAGGATCTATTGGCACAAGAGATAATGAGCCCCAGAAATATCAACACAAATACATGAAAATGAATCCAATTTATACATTTCTCTTCTTATTTCTTACATGTAATAATGTTTTCACCAAATTTGATTGTTACTGTTGAGATTGCAACAAGATGATGAGCTTAGTGCAAAGAAGTCGCCTTCACTAAGTGGGCCCGCAGGTTATTTTTGGCGCAAAGTCTTTTTTTAGACTATGTCTATTTTTAGACATGTCGATCATATTTTATGAGTTGCAGGTTGCTATTTGTGGATGGTTGGTCAAGTTGGAAAAATAGATGGACTTCTATTTTTAGACATATTGGGCGGAATCTATTTTTAGATTGCCAGTCTAAAAATAGATATGTCGAATATTATTAGCTCTTAATAATATTTGGACTATAAACATTATCTTATTCTCTTGGAGCACTTCAGTTAAGTGCACATATGTGGCACAAGAGCTGACAGAAGGAATTATGCTATTCCTGAGGGTTAAGTGGAGCTATTGCATGGAGACTTCAGTTAGAACTCATGTGGCAGAGTTTGGTGGAGTTGATTGAGGTAGTTGGTGGAGTTGTGTTCAGTTTAACTCAGTTAGACATAGTTGAGCTAGTTGTATCTAGTCTAACTGATTGATACACTAGTGAGAGTGGTGTGAAATACTTATTAATTAATTCAATAATTATTAACTCATTAATCAACTAAAGAATACATTAGTTAACTACAGTGCATGGATAGTTTTAGTGGAGATCAGTGGAGAGATAGGTGAAAGAGCAGTGTGACTATCGGTTGTGACTATAATGGTGCATGAGTTTGCACCACACATTGATGGAGATGCCAATTAGGATTGCGCAGTGCAAGCCAGGTGGATTCGAACTCATTCAGAGCCCATATTCAACAGGGATTGTGTAGTATAGGCAGGCTAGCAGGTGGCAGTGATCAGTGCATGGATTTGCTAGATCAGGACCTAATTAGTGTGTAGCGATTGGAGATACTGAGAGCTTGTGATTAGCTTTGTATTATGATTGTTACATGATCTCTATGACATATATTATACAGATAGTTGGGGGTTTTCAGCTTTAAGCTTTCCCATAAATCACTGTGTTAATGTGTGTGATTTTTTATGGTTTTAATGTGTGCATGCAATTGATTTAATTTCAACATATAATTATCAATGGTGGAATAGATTCTGTATTGTGCATGAAGTCAAATAGTGTGTGATCAAGAGAATCTTAGGCATATAACGTATCAGTTATATAATTTCTACATGGTATCAGAGCGATAGTTGATCATCGAAGCAATTACAAAAGCATTGAAGCGGTTGAGTTTTGTGCTGGTGGAATTCGAATTTGCAGTAGTGTTTTCTTGGTGTCAAAGTTGAGATGTATTTCAACAGATTGCGATTGGAGTATGCCCTTGAGGGCAGCTTGAATTATATTGCATGGAAGGACAGGATGGAGGCATGCTAGAGGATAATGGGTTGAAGGAGTTCATAGATGCAGAAATTCCAAAACCTGCTTCTAGCGATGCTTCCACACTTGATGCATGGCAAAAGAAGACAAAAAAATTTCGAAGGATTCTGTTGGAAGGTGTGAAGGATCACATAGTGTCCATCCTTCATGGTAAAGCTACTCCATTCCTGATGTGGAAAGTTTTGACAGACTTGTTCCAATGCAAGAGCAACTAGAGGAATTGGCGCTCAAGGATAAGCTCAGGAAAATAAAAATGGAGAAGGGCGAGAGTATACCCAAGTACCTCATGAAGTTCGTCCAGTGCAGGGATAAGCTAGGAAGTTTGGGGGTTACTGTAGATGAAGAGGACTTGGTGAGCTTGGCTCTCCTTGGGCTTCCGAAGAGTTGGCATTCCTATGAGGACTCTATCAATGGTCAGGAGAAACTGCCAGGATGGGAGTGACTTTGGTCGGATCTTGTGCAGGAGGAGATAAGGCGGAGTACCAGGGACGGATCTTCATCGAAGAATGAAGATGAGGAAAATTTCACTTTGGCTGCCAAGGCAAGGAAGGGGAAGAGAAAGAAGAATGCTTCTTAATCCAGTGCGAAAGGCAAGAAGCAGGACATGTCCAAGGTGAAGTGCTTTCACTATCACCAACACAGACATTGCACCACTAATTTTCCACAGAAGAAGAAAAATAGGCAGGCTGCTGGATCTGTAGCTGGAGAGGCCTTAGCCTCGCAATTTGAGCTATATTTTTCGCTGATCACATGCTTGGTCTCAAGTATGATGGGTTCAGTGTGGTTTATTGACAATGGTGCATCTTTTCATATGACCTGAGACAAAAATTTGTTCAGTGATCTGGATGAGAAGGATCTTGGAGTGCACATCGAGATGGGTGATGATGGTAGATATAGTGTGACTGGTATCGGGACCATTTCCTTTGAGAGGGATTTTGGTAAGCCTTTCATATTGAAGGATGTCATGCATGCTCCAGGATTAAAGAAGAATCTGATCTCGGTGGCCATGTTAGAAGACAAGGTATATAATGTTGTCTTTAGCGAGGGAAAGGCTTTCTTGCGCAGTAAGGCAACTGGTGAAACTCAAAGGATAGGGGTTCGAGTTAAGAACCTTTATCAGTTGCAGGTAGATGGCTGCGCAACAATGGCAGGCAAGGCAAAAGGAGTGGTGAGCCGGGATGAGGGCGAGCTATGGCACAGGAGATTGGGCCATCTTCACCATGGTGCTTTGAAGATTTTGCAGTAGATTTCTACCGGGCTTCCCAAAGGTACACTTGCGCAGTTAGATCAGTGCAAGGGATGTACTTTGGGAAAATTTGTGAAAGCCACCTTTCACGAGAAGGATAGTCACGCCACGACGATCCTTGAGAGAATTCACATATATGTGTGTGCACCTTTCTCAGCAGCTTCGACAGCAAAGCAAAGGTATTATGTGATATTTGTTGATGAATTTTCTCGTAAGTGCTGGATCTTCTTCATGCAGAAGAAGAGCGAGACATTCTCAAAGTTATGTGAGTTCAAGGCACTCGTGGAGAAAGAGTCGGCGAAGCAGGTGAAGGCTCTTAGGAGCGACAACAGTGGTGAATTCATCTCTGGCGAATTCAAGGAATTTTGCAGCGCGGAAGGAATTCGAAGAGAGCTCATAGCGCCTCATAACCCACAGCAGAATGGGGTCGCAGAGCGAAAGAACAAAACGATAGTGGGTGCTGCACGGGCGCTGTTGCATGATCAGGGTCTACCCATACACTTGTGGGCTGAGGCATGCAATACTTCGGTTTATGTGCAAAATCGTTGTCCTCACAGGATACTTGGCATGAGTACACTCGAGGAGGCATTTTCTAGTAAGAGGCTTGATATTTCTCATTTGAAAATTTTTGGCTCACCTGTTTACATTCATGTGACGAAGGATGCCAAGAAGAAGCTGGAGCCAACCGCAGAGGTTGGGATATTTTTGGGGTACACAGAAACACCCCACAACTATCGTGTGTATTTTCTAGACAGTCGGAAGACTGTTGTGCGACGAGATATCAAATTTCATGAGGAGAAAGCCATGAAGTGTTCGCTTGAGAGGGAGCCACACTTGCATGCAGATGAGGAGTTATTAGTTCCTAAGGATGAGTCTCTGGATGTGCATCAGCCATAAGAGGAGGTTCATGGAGTGGAAGAAACCACTCGTGCAACACCAACCATCATAGGGCGGAAGCGCACTACAGAAGCTGAGCAACTGAATCAGGATGCAGAGATGATTGTAGGAGCACCTACATCACAGTGTAGAAAGAGACAGTCACCTGACTGAAATACTGGATACATGGCTCTGATGAGAAAGTGTATCATGATAGAACCATCCTCTTTCGAGGACGTTGTGGAGGACCTTGCATGGGTAGATGCCATGGTGGAAGAGTATGATTCGATTGTCAGAAACAGTGCATGGGATATTGTCCCAAGGCCGAAAGGGAAATCAGTGGTAGGTTCGAGATGGATCTATAAAGTGAAGCAAGCAGTTGAAGACAGCGTCGAGAAGTATAAGGCAAGATTTTTTGCCCAAGGCTTCTCACAGATTGAGGGGATCGACTATGAGGAAACCTTTGCACCTATCGCAAGGTACTCTTCCATACAGAGCATCCTTTCTCTCTCAGCACAGATGGGGTGGCACATTCATCAGATGGATGTGAAGACTGCATTCCTCAACGGAGTCATTGAGGAGGAGGTGTACATAGAGCAGCCCAAAGGTTTCGAGAGCTTCAGCAGTGAATCGCATGTGTGCAGGCTCAAAAGAGCGTTGTATGGGCTGAAACAATCACCTCGTGCTTGGTACACACAGATCGATAGTTATTTTACCGAACTTGGTTTTACCAAGAGCGAGGCGGATCCCAACCTATACCAGATAGTGGATGAGGGTAAGTTTCTGATCATTGTACTTTATCTAGATGATTTGATACTAGCCGGTCATGAACAGTTGATACTCTCATGCAAGGCTGATCTTGCAAAAGAGTTTGTGATGAAGGACTTGGGCCTCCTTCATTATTTCCCGGGATTGGAAATTTGGCAGTGAAGTGATGGATTGCTTGTGTCTCAAGCCAAGTATGCCCGGGAGATACTGGAGAAGTTCAACATGCATGGTTGCAAGCCTATTGATACTCCTCTTCCTGGTGGTTGGAGGAAAGAGGATGCTACATCGGCAGATGTAGAGGATGCCACTGTTTATTGACAGTTGGTGGGTCGCTTATGTATCTAGTCAATACATGACCTGACATATGCTATGCTGTTAACTAGCTTTCACAAGCTATGGTTAAGCCTACCAAGCTCTTTTGGAAGGCAGGGAAGCATGTTCTGAGGTATCTCAGAGGCACATCAAGATATGGACTTTGGTACAGGAAGTCGGATGAGGTGAAGCTGTGTGGCCTCACGGATGCAGATTGGGCAGGGAGCCCAACAAACAGAAAGAGCACATCTAGAGGGATTTTCAGTATCAGGTCGAAAACAGTTTCTTGGTACAGTAGGAAGCAAAGATCCATGGCACTCAGTTCAACGGAGGCTGAGTACATGGCAGAAAGTTTGGCTGCATGCGAGGCTCTATGGATGAGGAAGATCCTGGTCGGGTTGTTCGGTTCACACTTAGATCCTATTGTGATATATTGCGATAATCAGAGTTGCATTAAACTCTCAGTTAATACAGTATTTCATGATAGATCTAAAAACATTGACATCCGGTATCATCATATCAAAGATTGTGTGCAGCGGAAGATCATGTTACTTTCTTACATTCCTATGGAGGATCAGGATGTTGATATCCTGACGAAGGCGCTCACCAAGAGAAAATTCGAATACCATAGAGGCAGGATCGGGGTGGAAAATAATCCCTATCTTGTTGAGAGGGAGTGTTGAGATTGCAACAAGATGATGAGCTTAGTGGAAAGAAGTCACCTTCATTAAGTGGGCCCACAGGTTATTTTTGGCGCAAACTCTATTTTTAGACTATGTCTATTTTTAGACATGTCGATCATATTCAATGAGTTGGAGGTTGCTATTTGTGGATGGTTGGTCAAGTTGGAAAAATAGATGGACTTCTATTTTTAGACATATTGGGCGAAATCTATTTTTAGATTGCCAGTCTAAAAATAGATATGTCGAATATTATTAGCTCTTAATAATATTTGGACTATAAACATTATCTTATTCTCTCGTGGGAGCACTTCCGGGGCTTATGCACAGATGTGGCACAGAGCTGAGCGTAAGGAATTACGATATTCCCGAGGGTTAAGTGGAGCTATTTCATGGAGACTTCAATTAGAACTCATGTGAGCGTATTTTGGTGGAGTTGATTGGAGATAATGGTGGAGTTGTGTTCAGCTTTAACTACACCAGACACAGCTTGGAGCTAATATAATTTAAACTAACCGATTTGACACTAGTATTTAGTGGTGTGAATTAATTATTAATTAATTCACTAATTATTAACTCATTAATCAACTGAAGAATACATTAGTTAACTACAGTGCATGGACAGTTTCAGTGGAGACCAGTGGAGAGATAGGTGAAAGAGCGGTGTGACTATCAGTTGTGCTATACTGGTGCATGAGTTTGCACCACACATTGATGGAGATGCCAATGAGGATTGCACAATGCAAGCCAGGTGGATTCGAACTCATTTAGAGTCCATATTCAACAGGGATTGTGCAGTAGAGGTAGGCTAGTAGGTGGCAGTGGATCGGTGCATGGATTTGCTAGATCGGGACCTGATTAGTGTGTAGCGATTGGAGATACTGAGAGCTTGTGATTAGCTTTTTATTATGATTGTTACATGATCTCTATGATATATATTATATAGATAGTTGGGGGTTTTCAACTTTAAGCTTTCCCATAAATCACTGTGTTAATGTGTGTGAATTTTTATGGTTTTAATGTGTGCATGCAATTGATTTAATTTCAACATATGATGATCAATGGTGGAATAGATTCTGTATTGTGCATGAAGTCAAATAGTGTGTGTGAACAAGAGAATCTTAGGCATATAACGTATCAGTTATATAATTTCTACAGTTACTAACATCATAATTATCAACCTATTTCCTATAATAGTGGTTTTGGTCTATTTACTATTAGAATTGTAATACTAACACAATTCTATAAATTAAATAATTGATTAATATTCATGGTTTGCAAAAACAATTTTTTTCTATCCACATGTCTTGTGTGGGTTCTTGACGTGCAAATTTTCAATAACAATACTGCTTCCATGACCATTCAGACCAGCATAATCCCACCATTCCCTTCACCCTAACAATGGAATTTGCAAACCTTCATCCAAATTTTCTAAATCTTGAAAAAAACAGTTCAGTATGTGCGACTTGAGGGCTGTTTGAGTCTAAGAGAAATGGAAGAAGTTGAGATTATAATTTTCTAATAAATCAAACCATTTTTATAATGTATAATCTATAATGCTGACACAACATACACTACATAAGTTTAAATAGTAAATATTGCATAACTTTTGAAATTTTTGATTGGTATGTGACAAATTATTTTTATATAATATTAAATTTATATCATTTATTTATTAATTTTATAAAAAAATATATTCAAAAATACACAAAATTAATATATATATATATAAAACAAAGTAGAAGTAGAATAAAAATATAAAATTAACACATAAAAACAAAGAATGCAACCGATAATAAAAATATGTAATATTGTTCACCATATCGATTTTTTTTTTAATGTATGATATATGAATAGAACTGAATTTTCAAATTTTGAAAGTCTCTAACCCGATTCAACCAAATTACATTGAGTCCTTTCTAATAACATTTAGTTCCTATTGCTTGGCTCAAAATCCATTGCATTATATTCTTGCAATATAAACGGTCCAAATGTTAGAATTTAAAGAAACTACATGTGTATCGAGACCAGGTTAATAGACATTCTCAAATATTTTATACTCAAGTCAGATCAAGAACCAGTTTTAAGAGATTATAAAATATTTTACTTTCTAGTCTTTTGTATAAAAAACCACTGTAGGAATTTTGAAATATTATATGCCCACTAACTAGTCATTTCTATCCCAAAATATATACAGTGCAAATATAAGCATGACTGTAAAAAATTTATCGCTCTATGCTATCCCAAAATATATACAGTGCAAATATAACCAGGACCGCAAAAACTTTGTCGCTCTACTTCTTACATCAACAAAAGTATAACTATGGTTTGAACAACTGCACCTATGAAAAAGGTCCTCCAAAATCAATTATGTGCTTCTTTGATATAAAATATATGGCTGTAATATTTGAAGCCTCTACATCAACCAAAAATACCTTTGGAGAAGCACCCTTGAGAAAAGGTCTTCCAAAAAAAATTCAGTAATTTTTTTTTTATAGAAAGATATGGTTTTGTAATTTTCTTTTTTTATACGAAGACATGGTTGTACAAACTATATTTGGAGGAAATGCACTAGGTGAAGAAAGCAGGAGGCTTTTTTGTTTGTTCTATTTCACTGAGAAAGCCAAATGGCATCCTTGCTTGAATTCTTTCAGTGTTGCAACATCCTTGCATTCCTTTCCAAGATTGATAATCTTTGAAATTCCCAAAGGCTTTCATATTGCTTGTTCGAAATCGACAGAAATGGAAGCAATATTATATCCATTTGCGCATTTGTCGCTGTTTAAAACTTGGCTATTGCTTGTTCGAAATTGACAAGAATGGAAGCAATATTATATTTAAAACTTGGCTATTGCTTGTTTGAAATCGACACGAATGGAAGAAATATTATATCCATTTGCGCATTTGTCGTTGTTTAAAGCTGGCACCATTGAAATGACCATGATGCATAGTTAGAACAAAAAGGGGAAGGAGAATCTCTCCTTAACGCACCAGAAATCCACAGTAAACCTCTCAATAGTCCTCCCATCCCGTCGTCACGCAAAAAATCTCACACTAACCCTCCTGGCCCTTTTCATTTCAATTTTGTTTTTTGGTACGACTAAGCGAATTTGAAATAGAGTGGGCCGCTCGCATTCAATGCAATTAAAACAATCACAATGGTGTACACGGGTTTCATTTCAATTTTGTTTTTGGCATGACTACACAAATTTGAAATAGATTGGGCCGCTCGCATTCAATGCAAATAAAATAGTCGTAGTGGTGTACATGGCAGATACAGTCAAGCAGGTCCTTCCAACCGTCTTGATGATCGATGGCATGGGCCTGGACATGGCATGGTTAGTGGTACTCTTAAGAGCATTAATGGGTCAATAGACTGTGAAATATTGGTTGCTCCTCGAATTTTGGCAATGTGCTGGCCTAGTTGATGATGTGTCCAGGGTTGATGATCTAGCAGCTAATCATCTTCTTTACTAAGTGTTTTTCCCATCAAAATCTTCACTGATACTCTTTGATTTTCTCCAGGTGTTTGTTGTACTTCAAAACTTTAATAAATCTTGATAATCTTCAGTTGGCAGTGTGTATATGCATAACCATCTAATCAGTCATTGCATTAAACCATCTCACATCAGTAGATTTAGTAACGAAGGACATAAGGCAACAACAAAATGAATTGCAATTTGTGATTGTGTGGTAACTGACGTGGCGGTAAGGTGGGTCCTACCAATCGCATCAGGGGTTTTTAGGAGTGGGCAACATAAAGCGGTAAAAAAGTGGCGTAATTGCAATGTGATATATCGAAATCACAAGATGGAAGGGTTTTCACAAATCGGGGATCGAAGCTTATCACATATCGGGGATCAAAGGATTTCACATTTCGCAATCAGAGGGGGCAACATGCATGGTTAGCAATAGGATTTACGATATGCGATAAGCGAAGTGACGTGGCAGGGAAATGGGTCCTAGTGTTATCACAATCAGGGTTTTTTGGAAGCAACAGCAGATGGTAACAAAGGAATTGCGAAATGGCGATTGTGAAATAAGGTAAGGTGGGTCCACAAAGCAATACGATAGTGCAGTATGACATGGTGGTAGGCGAGTCCCACTGTTATCACAATCGGGGATTTAAGGAGGCAGGAGTAAGTGAATGCACCAAGAATTTGTGATCTGCGATGAAGTAGGTCCCATTAATGGTTTTAAAGAATGTAATAAAGCTAAAAATAAAAATATGGAATAGACTCATGACTTAGCAAAAAATTGTGCTAACAGGAAGTATAAATATGGAAGGCTCCAAGAGACCATCAGGGCCTCACTGCTGATAGACAAGATTATAGACTCCACACAAGCTTTGATCTCCACCATCATAAGCTGGTGAACTTATTAGAGTGTCAATAATTCTCTTTTTAGTCCATTGTGGAGGACAAAATTCTAGAGCATCACACTTCCTCGTAGTGCTCTTTGTCCATGCTAAACCTTGAGCTTAGGAAGCTTGTTGAGTGGGTGGTGGTATTGGAGGTTTCTAATTTGTGAAGGGATGTTGAGGAGGTTGGTGTTGCTGGTGCTCATGATGGGCAGAGAAGGGTTCATAGAGCTCATGTCATGGAGGGTTTCAAACGTGGTTCACTATAATTTCAAATATATACCCTATGGAAATTATGGTTTGTGAATGGTCTTAAAATCAATTTCAAAATAATGATCATGGAATTTTCACTATAATTATTTTTCTGGGACACTTAATTTTTTAGAGATCTAAGAATACAGACCAAAGTCAATCCAGTAAAATATCCATAATCATATATAAATAAATGGACACATTTCCCACTTTACAAGTTTTCTCTTGGGAGGAGGCCTAAAATCAACAAGTTTTGGGAAAGTTTCAATAACTTTCACTTGGCACATAAATGAGTAGATATGAAGAAGAAACAAGAATATTGGGTACTTAAAAAATGATATGTTCACCAAAGTATGGTAAAATTTTTGTTTACTCATCCAAAGATATCCCTCTCATAGATGATCCCCATGTAATATAAAATTAATACCTGTTTTTTATATTATATATATATATATATATATATATATATATATATATATATATATATATATATATATATATATATATATATATATATATATAATATATATATATATATGAGGTTACCAAATTTGAAAATAATAAATATAACAATGCTTAATTTTTAAAATAATATACACATATTTAGTAAAGCTAAAACAAACTTTGCTTTCAGAAAAACCACATTGCCCTGCTATCATTTCTAGGAAAATACTTTTAAACAAATAATAGGTACTTAACAATTAACTTGGATAGTTTAATAATATTTATTTTAATAGACTTAGAAAACTTGAAAACAATTAAATAACATGTTTGATTTCTAAAATAATATATTAGTAAAAAAAAAACTTGTTTTTTTGTTTTTGTTTATAATCACAATGCTTCACCATCATATCTATCTAAAACACTTTTAACTCAATAATAAAGTAGATAAAATATTTGACTTTAATAGATCACTAAGTTTAATAATATTTGTTTTAACAAATTTAAAAATAAGTTAAGAATATTTATACACTACTTACTAGTATAACTATATAAGTTACATAACATTGCATATTTCGTATGTGGAATATATTGATACAATCATACAAAGTATGCTTATATTTTCAGGATAACCCCAATTAACTATGTACTTATCAACATTTGTTTACAATATATTACTAAGAAAAATTCGTTATATTATTTTTCACTTAAAAATTTATTATGTGTTTTTTTTTCTTGACAACAAATTATTATTAATGGAATTGTTAGTTTTTATAAATAAATATTATAATTTTACCAACACCCTAAAAATAACAATTGTAATTTTGTATAAAAATAAATGTTTAATTTTTTAAAACTTATGAATTATATATATATATATATATGTTTACATTTTCAAAACATTATATATATATATATATATATATATATATATATATATATATATATATATATGAAAATTCCTATCTTATTAAAGTAAATGTGGATTTTCACACATATTACATCAAAATAGGTATGCAATTCTATGCAAATAACATTGATATCAATTTGATATGATAATATGTGATTAATTATATTATGATTTTAAAGTTATTTCTCTTCAATTATTTATATAATATTCTATATAGCTTACATAAATTTGTTAATGGTTTGAATTGATACAAATTTCAAACATTATAAAAAATATAGATAATTGCATCTTAAATTTTGAATTGACATTCATAAAATATGATTTTAAAACATAAAAACATTATTTACTTTCCAAAAAATTAATAAAATTTTAGATTTTTTTTTTCATTCTTTTAATTAAACATACAAACCATTTTGTGCCTCAACAATTTGAAATTTATTTTTCACTCAAAAAAGTTAACAATTTAGAAATATTTTAGTAACCAATAGCTACTTTGATTTTAACCACTTCATTCAAAAAATATCATTAAAATTAACCAAATTCCACTAAAATAAAATAAACAAATTTAATGTTTTATTTTTTTTTTATATATAAATTCTCTAAAAATTTCTTTTCACTCAAAAAAATAAAAGAACTTGAAAGGTGAATATATTTAAATATTTTTACAACTCATAAATATTTGGATTTTAAATACTTTATTAAAAAAATATAATTAAGATTTACCAAATCCCACTTAAATAAAAATATCAAATTTGCTATTTTGTTTTCTTCAATATGAATTCTCCAAATTTCTGTGCACTCAAACGATCTAATCCACAAAGATAAAGATAAATAATTAGGCTACAAATATAAATGGAGGGAATCCTGAAAACCTCTACTAAAATTTTCCATTGAAAAATATATTTTTTAAATTCGTGTCTTGTCTTGGAAGATTCCGAAAAACGTTAACCTGGATTATTAAATTAAAATGATGTAACATTTAAAACTAAATATTTCAAGTTTTTTTTTGGCGTTTACGTCAGTATACCAAATATATAAGAATGGTGAATATTAAGTTGCAAAGTTTTCCAAACTGGTCCAAAAGAAAATTTCAGATGCTACTTATGAAGCAGATATATTTGAAGCACATGCTATACAGAAATAAAGAATGTTTGCGTTAATTACATCCGACATCCTTTTCTAATATCCAGGCAGTAGCCTCAAAAAGCATTACATTGACATCCCATAGACGTTTTCCAGGCAGTAGAAAAATAGTATGTCTTCGCTGACAAAATCTGTATTCAACATTTTCATACTCTGCAAACTGTTAGATAGTTTTCAAAATTGTTGGCATCTAGAGATGATGGTGTCCTGGACAAAGAAGCAAAGGGCCACTCCGACAAGAGAATCTAGACATGGGTGTCAATGGGTGGGCGACGTGTTCTCAATCCGAGGTGTCGACTATTTCAGCAAGAGGTAGAAAATTCCGTCTGGGGAGTGGCTGATGAAACCTTCAGGGCATGGACTGGTTTCGCTTCTCGGCCAGGCTGCTATGAGAGCTGATACCATATCAAGGATAACAAAATAACAAAAATATTGAGCGCTCAGTTTGAAATATTTCAATTAATTTCAAGAAACTTGGCGCCATTGCCAATTTGAAATAGTGAACAAGGAGGTTTGAAATCGTAAATGGAGGATGTGACATTGACATTAAATCTGCATTAACTGCCTGATGTGATGAAATATGAATTATGGATGCGACAACCAATATTTTAATGGCCGTTGGAGATTTAATGGGGCGCTGCAGATCAGATTTTCAACGGCTCGAGACTGAAGGCGAAGACGGCAAGTATGGCATGGCCGGCATGGCATAGCATGCCCATTAGTACTCTTAAGAGTATTAATGGGCCAATAGACTGGAAAATAAGGCTTGCCCTTTCGCTTACGGTAAAGCATTTCCAATGGGTTTAACTCTCATCCGGTCGGCCCTGTCACGCTCCCATACCTTGTTTCCACGCTGGCAAGCTATGCGGCACCAGCTAAACACCTATTTTTCCTTTTTGGCATATTTTTGGACTACACCTTCGAAATTCAAGAGTTAATCTTTCTTAAATTTATTATTTTTTGCGGAATAAAACATACTTCATCTTATAAGAATGCATACTCGATCGAAATGATATAAACAACAAATTTTATAAATGTAATATATAAAATTTCATGCTTATTTTTATACAGGTAGCGGTCCTATTTTTACATAGAAACATTGCTTGAACCGTCGCAACATTGTTGTGCCCGCTGTCATGGAGGTCACCCAACTCCACCCATCGTCCGCACGCATCCGTCACAACTCTGCCAAAACATCGGCAAGAGTCACTCACTTGAGCCGACCCGCGCCCGTCGGTCGTCATTGATCTACTACAGCACTGTCCGACACTTACCCGAGCTGACCCCAACATTACCGAAGACCTCCACAACACGAATCAACCCGCTCCGTTATGCTGTGTGTTCAACCCAACCTGCAGGTTGATCCGCTCATCGCACTTCGGTGTTGTCCAAACTGTAGACCATTCATCGATTGAACTCTGCTTGGCTTGATTCCTTCCAACTCTCAACTCGTCGCCAATATATATGCTTCGATTGTGTTGCATTATATTTGTTTGGGGGCTTTGGTTAACCCGAGCTGACCCACCGTTCATTCAACTGACACGACTCAAACCGTTATAATGTCGACCGCTATACAAATTCGATGGCGATGCGACGATACACCCCATCTGCTATAAAATGTCGCATGGTGACCGCTTGCATATCCCATCGCAGTTCGCCCTCTGGTGTAGCATCACTAGGTTTGATGCCCATAGTGGTCGCCCTCGTTCATGAGTCTTCTCGGCACGTTCACGGGTGCGCCTGTCGCACCATGGCGCATGCCCATCCACCGCATTACATACACGCGCCCAAGTTGGGCGCCCGACTCACTCGATTCGTGGGGCACTAGCTCGTTGGCCTGACATACTGCCCCACCTTGAGCCATTGTCGTCCTCGAAAATCTGATAGACCTCATCAATTGATCATTAAACTCTGCAATCTCCTTTCTCCAATTCCACAGTGAATCCTCCATTTCCCAACTCATCTCCTCTGGTGCATCACTCCATTGAACAAGAAACTCCCATCGTGTTTCACTCCCAACACCTGTCGTACAAAGGTCAAGGATCTTCTGCAAAACCAAGTTCGGTTTGTCCACTATCATAGCTGGTCCCCTCAGTGGCATTGTCGTCTCAGGATTATCGTCATCAAGTCTACATTTCTTCACCTGACTCATATGGAACACAAGATGTTTCGAACGCATGTGGTTCGGAAGCTCCAATTCATATGCAACTTCACCAACCCGCTTCTTTATTCAGAATGGTACCTCATATCTCCTCGTCAAAGATCTAACAGTCCCCTTAGGTGGCTGAAACTGATCTCTAGTGATCCTCAGAAAAACCATGTCTCCAACATTAAAATGTGCATCCCTCCTATCCTTGTCTTCCCATTTCTTCATTCTCCCTGCAACATCATGCAAGTGAATTTGTGTGAACTCCAAGGCCTCCTCCCATGCTGTCAAGAACCTCTTAGCATGTGGGCTCTTTCCAAATCCTCCTGATAGCATTGTGTGTGACACAACTGGCATATGTCCATTGACCAACTCAAATGGATTATAACCTATTGTAGAACTCTTTTGCAAGTTGTAGCTAAAATGAGCCACATCTAAATGTTCAGGCCCATTCTTTTGATTAATCGTGACGTAATGTCGCAAGTATTCCTCCAGCAATGTGTTAATCCATTCAGTTTGCCCATCTGTCTGCGGATGGTAACTCGAACTCTGTAGCAATTTTGTCCCAAATAGTTTGAACAAGGTGTTCCAAAACTTCACTGTAAAGTGTGGATCTCTGTCAAATAAAATACTCACAGGTACTCCCCAATACTTGATAATGTTTTTGAAGAATAGCTCAGTAGTTTCCTCGGCTCCACATGGTATCTTTGTCTAAACAAAGGTGGCATACTTGGAAAAATGGTTGACAACAACCATAATCTCGTTATAGCTATGCACCATTGGTAACTGAGTGATAAATTCCATTGAGACACTCATCCATGGTCTCTCTGGAATTAGTAAAGGCTGCAACAATCCTCCCTGTCTTTGAGTATCTGATTTGTCCTATTGACAAATTATGCATGTATGTACATACTCCTCCACATCCTGCCTCATATTTTCCTAGAAGTACCCCCTCTCCAACAATGCCATAGAACGACGTTGTCCTAGGTGGCTAGCCCAAGCTGTGTCGTATGCCCTTCCTTCACCAACTTCAGAATGCCCTTTGCTTGTGTATTTGTTTCCACTCTAGGTCAAATTCTATTCTGCATCTCCTCGGTCATGTTGACTCGACTCCTCGTTCTATCAGGCAGGTCTTCCCCATCCAATGCTGCTAGTTTTCCTTTTCTGCTAAGGGAATCTGCAACCACATTGAGTTTACTCGACTTGTACTTAAGGGTTATGTCAAACTCTGCCAAGAAGTCTTTCCAACAAGTTTGCTTCGCTGATAGCTTTGATTGTGATGCAAAATAACTCACTACAACATTGCCAGTCTTGACAAGAAAAGGCTTTCCAACCAAATAATGTCTCTAGAGATGCAGATAATGAATTATGGCAGTCATTTCTTTCTCATGGACCAGATACCGTCGCTCTCTATCCTATTACTTCCTGCTCTCATATGCCATTGGATGCTCATCTTGTAATAGAAACCCTCCAATTGAAAAATCCGATGCATCAATGTGGACCTCGAAAGGCTTTTCGAAGTCAAGAAACCTCACATCAATGCTTTCACCATCCTTCTCTTCAACTCTCCAAAAGCTTCACGGCACTTCTCCATCCAATTCCATTGCTTCCCCTTATTCAAAAGGTCTTTCAGTGGTGCAATTATCTTGGAATATCCCTATACAAACTTTCGTTGGTAATTGGTCATCCCCAAGAAAGCTCTCATATCATGGACATTCTTCGATTCCATCCAATCCTCTATCACCTTGAATCTTCTTGGATCGATCAGTATGTGACCTTGTCCAACAATGAGTCCAAGTAACAGAATCTTGGTTTGGGAAAACATACATTTTGACTTCTTCAAGTACATCTGATGTTCCTTCAATGCCTCAAACACTAAAGACAAATGCTTCTTATGATCCTCCATGTTATCACTGAAAATCACAATTTCATCCAAGTACAAAACAATAAATGTGTCAAGGTATGGACAAAGTACATCGTTCATCAATGTGCAGAACATGGTTGGGGAATTGCACAACTTGAATGGCATGACTAGGAATTCAGAGCTTCCATATCTCATCATGATCGTGGTATTCTTCTCATCTCCTTCATCTATCCGCACTTGATAATACTCGTGTCTCAAGTCCAGTTTGGAAAACACTCTGACTTTTTCAAGCTTGTCAAAACAATCCGTTGGTAGTGGAAAAGGATACTTGTTCCTTATTATTTTCTTACTCAATGCACGATAATCACAACACATCCTCAATTTGTTCGTATCCTTCTTCTTCTATAATAATACCGAAGCACCATACGGGGACCTTGAAGGTCGTATGAAACCTGCTTCAGATAAATATTTCAGTTGCTTCTTCAACTCTTCCAATTCTGGCCCTGACAGTCGATAGGGAGCTTTGGCTGGAGGTTCCTTCCCTAGCTCTAGCTTAATAGAGTGGTCCACTACACATCTAGGTGGTAGTACTTTCAGAAGCTCATTAGGCATAATATATTCATATCGCTTCATTACATCGAAAATATCGGTAGGAATAGATGTCCCCACTCCATCATTAGCCTCAACTCCACGAATAACTGTTGCAAATGTCTCGATCTTTGGGTCCTTCATAGCCTTACTCATACTTAGTGTAGAAACATGTTGCGCAGTCACTTCCCTACGGTGCTCATGGGTAGGTAAAGTCCACCGTAGTGAGTCCTTCCACAATGCTGCCTCACTGTTGGAAGGCATAATGACTAATTTTTTACCCTTCAAAAATTCATGCCCCAATATCACATCAAAGTGTGTCATCTCCATCACCATGAAGTACAGACAACCGTGGCAATCACAAATATGAATTGCCACTTCGTTTTCTAATCTCGACACATTAATCTTGGAGTTCATTGCCTTCACTTAAAAATCAATGGAAAGAAGTTGCAACCCAACTTCCTTTGCTACATTTGTCATCATAAAATTATGCGTGGCCCCTGTGCCCAAAAATGCTTGCACTTTCTTTCCTAGAAACTCTAAGTCAAGAAACCCCAAGCTATGCAACTGTTTTTTATAAGAAAATTCATATTGCATACATACCCGGTCATTGCATCTCCTTTTGTTGGCTATGATACCATTTGTAATGCCCCCATAACTTGTTTCCATGTTGGGAGGCCATGCAGCATTGGATAAACACCTACTTTTTATTTTCAACATATTTCCAGATTACGCCTTTAACATTCAAGAATTAATCTTTCTTAAATTTATTATGTTTTGCGGAATAAAACACAATTCATCTTATAAGAATGCAAACCAGTCCAAAGTGATATAAACAATCAAATTTTATAAATGTAATATATAAAATTTCCATGCTTATTTTTATACAGGTAGTGGTTTCGTTTTACATAGAAACACTGCTTGACCCATCACAACACTATTGTGCCCACTGTCATGGAGGTCACCCGACTCCACTCGTCGTCCGTACACATTTGTCACAACTGAGCCGAAAGTTGCAAGGGTCACTCACCTGAGTCAACCCATGCCCGTCGTCTGTTGTTGTTCTACCACAACGTTGTTCGACGCTCACCTGAGCTGACCCCAATGTTATTACAGACCTTCACAACATGACTCGACCCAATTTATTATGTTGTGCATTTAGCCTGACCTGTGGGCTCATCTGCTCATCGTAGTTCGGTACCTTCCAAACCACAGACCGTTCACTGATTGAACTCTGCTTGACTTGATTCCTTCCAACTCTCAACTTGTCACCAATATATATGCTTCAGTTGTGTTGCATTATATTTGTGTGGGGGCTTCAGTTAACCCGAGCCGAACCACCGTTCGTTCAATCAACACAACTTGACTTGTTATAATGTCAGATGCTATACAACTTCAGTGGTGATGTGACGATACACCCCGTTCACTATAAAAAATCGCATGGTGACCACTTGCATATCCCATCACAGTTTTCCCTTTGCTGTAACATCACTACGCCTGGCACCTGTTGTGGGCACCCTCATCCACGAGTCTACCCGACACGTTCACTAGTGCGCCCGTCGCACCATGGCACGCACCCATTCACGGCATTGCCTACACGCGCCTGAGTTTAGCACCCGATTCGCCCTAGTCGTGGGGTGGTAGCTCGTGGGCCTAACAGGCCCCGTCTGTCCACCTCCGCGCTCTCCTCTCCGCAAATTTTTGGTATGCCTTCCACGTTATCTGGTCTCCATAACATGTCATTCAGCATGTAGGATACATCAACCATCATGTATGAAATTTGAATTTAAAAATTGTCTCAGTTTAACTGAAATTTGTTTTTAATTTAAATGGCATTCGGCTTCCCCAAACAACCAGAGACTACATTTGTCAACATTTGGCTTCCCAAAATAGTAGGGTTCACTTTTGTCCGATATGAATTCACCCTTCGCTATAGCGCTAGATCATGCACATCAAACCCTGGTCATGGAAGCATTGGTTTTATTATTTATGCTGATGATGATGGCTTTGTTATGGAGAAGTACAACGCATATGTTAATGATTGCTTCAAACTATACAACAATATTCTCATTACAAAGCCCTAATTGCTGGCCTTCAACATGCTCTCTGGCTTGACATCACCCACATCACCACCCTTGGACATTAGGATTAATATATTTTGAATTCATTTTAGGGGGGAATTGTTTTCTTTGATGGTGTTCATTGTATCTTGTGTAGGTTGGTTGAAGAGATACCGCAACAGAGTTCAGAAATTGGCTTCACAGTTCTAGAGCTTTAGAATGGAGCATATCTATCCTCAACATAATTCTGAAGCATGTTCCCTATCCCGTGCAGGTTTTTATAGTGATTTTGTAGATCAAAGTATACGTACAAAGTGTGAGATTTTGTGGAGTGTTAGATACCTAGAGTTTGCAAATATTTTTCAGTTTTGTTTCTTTATATTGACTGTTTGAGCTTTATGCTCGAAGGTTGTTTTGACTTTTTTTTGTTTGGTTGCTTGCATGGTAGAGGGTTTCATTAATATGCCAAAAATTCTTTTAATTGATAAACCCTAGGTTCGTTGGTTGTAGGATTTTCATTCACTGCAGAGATTGTTTTGTGCAAGATGAAGTATTCAAGTTCTATCCTTGTTCTACTGGTAAGTTGGATTTCACAACTTCTATAGATTCGTATATCTATCTCACTTCATGTTCATACCCTAACCCTAATATACCGTCAGATATGTGTGACTCTTAGTGTGTTATAGCTACTCAAGGGGTGGCGAAGTCTTGTACTGTTTCTCTAACACTGAATTACTAGCATCACAAGTTGCCAATGACACCAATTCATAATGCTTTTTTGGAGCTCATCTCCCCTTTTTCATCGTCAAACCAGTTGGACGACATGAAAGAAAAATACGTTGATGGGGTTTTTGTAGGAGCTGGAAAGGTGGGATTGAATGTGGGAGTGGGTAAGGATAAACTTAAACCTAAGCCCAACCCCACACCAACTGTGACTAATAATCCAATCCCCGGGAAGGGAGGAGTGGGAGTTAATGTGGGAAAGAGATGGGTTGTCAGTGGGTAAAAATCTTGGGAAAGGAGTCAACTTCCATGTGTGTGACAACAATCCTTTCGACTACGATTACACAACATCAGAGGATGAGATATTGGCTACATCTTTAATATTGTCTAATATGCTTCACTTTCTCTGCAAAAAGAACAACAACCATAGTTATGTATGCTCTGAAAAAAATGTTGTACAAATTTCGAGGGGTTTAAAATACTCTTTTGAAAGGTATAATCACTATAATATATATATATTTTTAAATAAATAATTTCTTGTATTTCTGAATGTTAAGTGCATGGTTATGGTCTTGTTGTTTCTCTGTAATTTGTCCAGCATCCATTTGGTGCATTTGAGAAATATGTCATAGTTTTTCACATTAATGCTTCATGCCCATTGGGTTCATAATTTTTCATACAATTGATTGTTTGTAAGAATATAATAAGTGTAATTAATAAAAATATATTAATATATAAACTATAATATTCTAGGAGTGGGAGTTAATATAGCTGAT
Organism: Pinus albicaulis; assembly: GCA_034641835.2. Lineage (NCBI taxonomy): Eukaryota > Viridiplantae > Streptophyta > Pinopsida > Pinales > Pinaceae > Pinus > Pinus albicaulis. Next base: position 368,213,237 of record CM076569.1, read on the forward strand.
CATTCATAAGAATATAATAATAGTAATTAAAAATATTTATTAATATATTAACTATACTTATATATATGAAAATTAAACAATTATTTTTTAATTACTATACTAATCTATTAATAAATAATTAATAAAATGTATGTATCACATTATGTTATGGGATTAATTTTATAATAAATACAATGAATTAATGATCACATTACTATTTTAAGTTTTTATATAGAGATATAAAATAGTATAATTATATTGAATTAAATTTTTATAAGGTTTGTTTTGGTGCAATTTAATTGATGATCAAAATATTTGAGTAGGTGGTAACTAAAAGGTCCAAGGTTAAAATCTCACGGTGACACAATTTATAAAGAGGATAAGTGTGAAACAAATCATTATAGATTTAACTTAATTATACATAAATAGCGATCAATTTTTAAGATTCCAAATATTTTCTCTAATTTTGATCCCTCTCAATAAATGATAGATTAAGAGTTATAGATCTATGCTTGCTTTTTACATGTTATGCGAGAAATCTATGTGGATCACTAAAATATTTACACATTTTGATCATGTTAGTAAACATACCATTGAAATGTTTTAGACACCATGCATTGAGAGATATCCAATCCTTAGAGGTGAAAATCTCTCCTCAAATTTTGATCCATGAGCATGATATATGGAGAGCATGATACATGTAGATGTTAATATAATTTACAATCGTACTTAATATGCCACATCTCAACTCCATGTTGAGCATAGAATAATTTATACATCTTCCTATTAAGGGGAGATTCTTTGGATTTTAGATTTTCATCTCCAAAGTGTTTGTTTTTTGTAAGTGCTTTTATTTCCTTCATCACTCCATGGGAGCACACTTACCGTGTCCATTCTTTTTTTACCAACAATTACAAATGCATTCATGCTAGGTTTTCACCTTGCCATGCTCATCACAACGTCATGTTTCATCTTTCACTTGTGAACCCTTGAAATATCGAGCTACCTCCTAATGACTCATCAATGTTTTCATGTCAATTCAAGTACATATTCTCCTTAATCAAACTCATTCCCAACCATATCACATTTTGATGTTTCTTCATATGCTCCCTTTTAACCAAAGATTCAATTTCCTCAACAACATTAATCTAGCATACAAGTATGCCTACCACCCTCATACCTAAGTGGTTCATTAAACAACTTGATCCTACATCCTCTCTATGCCTAATAGGAATAACTCTATGGGATGTCACATTATTTATCTTGGAAAACCCTCACATTTCCCTCCATATCTATATATATATATATATATATATATATATGAGAGAGAGAGAGAGAGAGAGATTTTCTTTACTTAACATAGATATTCAAATATTTTATTTTCCATTTAGTTTGAGAGATGTTTTGTTTGTTATTAATCACTTTTAAATACTATGTATCATTTTCATACTAAGCAATGTAGAAATTAAATTACATATCTCCCTCATACAAGAAATCATAAAGTGTGATGTAGGAGCATTTCTTCAAGTCAACAAGACAGTAGATCTTACCACATTTGATAGAGGGAGCAGGTTCCCTTAATTTAATTTAATTTAATGTAATGTAATTAGGGTTATGAATTTTATTTTATAAATGAAGTAGGGATTAATTAGATAAATAAGGGAGTATATACTCATCAACATGTAATGCACCATTTCAGATGATTTTTTAATGAGTTAGAGGTTTTAGGATAGACTTTATATTTTCAATGTATGGATTATTGGATCCATCATTAGTGGAACTCAAAAAAACCATTCTATTACATATATAAAAATATGTAATGACTAGAATAAGATAGGAGAGTGGATAAGAGATGGAAAAGAGAGATGAGAGAGTCTAAGGACTGAGAGAGGTCCAAGAGAGTGAAGAAGAGGGCCAATTGATTGTGTAATTAGGTCAATTTATATGAAATGAGAGATTTTTTAGGAATTTTGAGTGTAAATTTATGTACAGATATATAGGGGATGGAGTGTGTGGGAGAATTTTGAGTTTTTGGTGTTAAAGAGGAAGACTATACAATTCCTGCATTTTTATAATCTTTCTTTTCATATTGAGATAGTACATTTATACTGTGCTTTTTTATTATACAAATTGAATGCAAATATGATCAATTTTGTGTTGTTTTGAAAGAATCATATATTGAAGTTAAAAATAGTTTTGTCCTAAATATTAAAATCTATAAATAGATGAAAAAGGTTCTAATTTATCTAGATTTGCAATGTGGAGTTAAGTTTATAAACATTATATATGGACCAAATCCATTTTATACCGAAACTATTATTGGACAGAGATAAGAATAACTATGTCAAGGGAAGTGCATCAATTTGGCTAGTAATGTATCGAGGTTGAGAAGGATCTAGGCTTTGAGAGTGTTAGAAGTGTCATTTAAACCTAGATATTGATTCAAAGAGGAGTGGACCCACAACAATTGACCTAGGTGTATCCAAGCTCGTGGATCTAGTTGTTTAAGAAAGTGTGAAGTGAAGTGACGGTTAGATCCTAGATAGATTTTTAAATATGAATCATAATGTGTTTGGTTGATCCTTGTGGATATAGATGGCCACCCACCTACTCCATTGGCTCAAAGCACATTTCTCCATCTTGGAAATTTTTCTGTAGTATTTAGGGTCCTTAACTTACTAGGATTTTTGAGGCCCTAAATTTTTTTTTTCGACATGGTTGGGGCCTAGGAAATGTCATATTATTTTGTCTAGGCCCCAGTCAAAATGTGTAAGTCTTGGATAAAAATTTCCAACAAGCTACCAAGTGCACCAAATGGAGATTACATGCAAAATTTATAACCCCGAGAAGTTTATGTACCAATTAACCCAATAAAGGCCTGCAAAACTTTTGGTGTTTCTTTTAGGGTTAGGCTTTTTCTACCTCTAGAGTTCTTGATTTTTGTTAAAATGACATTCTATCAACCTCATGTAATGGATTTTATGAATGCATGTAGTCATCATCTCTTTTTATTCAAAGATAACTACCACTATTCTATCTAGGCTATGCTATAAAATATTTGTATTTTATTTATTAATAAATGTTGGGTTTTCACCACATTATTTTAATATCTACTATATTTATATGTGTGTGTTCCATTTATTTTCTTGCATTACATTTCATTCCTTGTATGACCAAGATGAGTGGTATCAAAGCAATCTACTCCTTGTTGTTTCTCAGTGCATGTCCCTGACATGGTTAGGGTATAGAGTTTTTGGTCTCGATATAGTTTAAATTAGTAACAATCACTCTCATAAAACCAAGTGGCCTCCCATAGAGGAAGGAAAGAGAGATGGCAGAGTAGGAGATCCTAATATGTTTTTTCTCAAGAAAGTACTCATACGATAGAGGAATGAGATAATGGGAAATTTACCTAGATACTTTGGTGATTTCCAATAGTGGTTGAGGCAACTTTGGCAAGCAACAATATTGGAGGTGCGACACCCTTCAAAGTAAAAGTTAAATTTTAAATCCCTTTATTTTAAGGCCAAATAGATGTATATGCCTTGGAGGAAAGGTTAAATATGTTAGAGGGCTATTACTCTATCCAAAAAAATTCTCACAATTAGAAGATCAACTTCACACTACTAAAAGTTAATTTCCATGCCAAAAATTGGTGGGAACAACTGGGAGGGACATAGTGAAGATGATTATGTAATTTTTAATGGAGTACCAAATTGGGCCACTTTTTGATTCCCTTAAGTAAGAATTCTACCCTATAGGGAACTATGATGATCAATACATGAGATGGACAAATATATGATAGGAGAGAGACTATATGGTATTGGAGTACACTTGTAATTTCCATACCTTCTTCTCAAAGCTTAGTATTAAATATTTCAAGTGGCACCTAGTCTTGAAGTACCACAGTGACCTACATGAGTACATCCAAACAGAGATGGATTTCCTAGACATATCCTCTTTGGGAGTCACTTATCAACATGTTGTCAAAATTGAGTATAAATTGAAGCAGTAGAATATGCAAGAGTTCAAGCCTTTCAATATTCCATAATAGCCCAAAAAAGGAAACCCTAACTCACAAAACTATATAAAAAATAAGGAGATTCAACCTCAATACAACGAGCCCAAGTCACATGCAAATAAGGGTGATGGGAAGTTAAAAAATGACATTGGAAATTAGCGTGATTTCCACAAAATCCCTTATAACAACAATCATGAATGTAATTTTAAGCAATCATTGTTATTGGAGCTAAAAGAAAGGGAAATAGACAATAGAAGTAGGTGGACAAGATTGTAGAGACATACGAAGATATCTTAACTCCACCTATGGGCGTGCCTCTATACTTTCATGTCAAATAATTAATTGACTCGATACATGTTGCTCCTTTACATAATGGCCAAATATATAGACACACTCTCTTATATAATTAGGAAATAAAATGTCAAATTCATGAGCTCATCCAAAAGAGCCACATTCGACCAACCTCATGACCTATTTGATCATGAGTCAAATCAAATAATGACCTTTATGCTTATGAAACTCATGGAATAATAAATTGATTTCTAGGATAAGCAAGGGAGGATGTCGCCATTGCCACAACTCAATTACTACAACTCCATAATTGCAACTCCACTGCTGCAAGCCAATTACTACAACTCAATATTGCAACTATTATGCCATATTTTTTCTAATCGATTTGGAGAGCAACAAAACTTACTACAACATCATGATTAAGTAAATATATAACTCTATATTTATGGTTGAAGTGTTGCAACTATAGATGTACTGTAACTCTCATGCTAGTGAAGATACCAACTCTCTTTTTATGACCAACATGACAACACAATGAAGGTATGGAATATAATGAATATTTCTGAAAACCTATAAGAAAGTGATCACTCACAATAAGTTAGAAAAGTGCATTTCCTAACTTCATAATGAATGTGACTAATTTGGCATAGGCTAACTAGACCACTAGTTTGATCGCATGCATCAACTTCCACACGTAACATTAACTCTATTGGATCCCTTATTTTGTTTCTAGATAATATTGCAGGCTCATTTGGTTTTGGATGTACATTATTTCCTATGATGGTTTCTATTGGGGTTCTTGTGTTTTAGCCAGATTGGCAAGACCAAAAGACAAGACAACATCAAAACCACTTTGGGATCCTAGGAACTAGCCCTCCTGGATCCATAGAGGGATCTCTCCATAAAAGGCAAAGAATTATATATCTTTGAAATCTCAAAATGAAATATTAGGCTACGTATGAGGCACAAGGTGTTTTTTAAATGGTTTGGTTGTTGGGTTGGAGATCATTAACTGAGAAGTTTATGGAATGAAAGGAACAAAGCAGCAGGATGTTTCGACAAAAGAAGATAGGTCAAGAAAGTGTCCATCCTTTGGGCTATGGAGTCATGAAAGGGGATTACTTGCATAACGAATAACCAAGTTTTTCATAGGGTAAGTCATCTATACTATAGGATCTTTTAGATAGATGGTGAATGGAAAATTAGGGAGTGAAATGAAAAAAAGGAAGAAACCTAAGTGCAGTCTAGAGATCAGGTAAGGGCTTTTAACCTATCCTGCTTTGACATACTCAGAGGAAACTTCTCAATGAAGACACAAAGGGTAGCTTAAGATCAGGTCAGAGGTCATCTAACTCCAGGCCTGCTTTCAACATACTCTCATGGAAAAACAGTTACGATTTAACATAGAGCAAGGCCTAAGATCAAAGAAGGACTTTTAACCTTCAATTCTTTCGACACTAGCTCAAGAGATCTTAGAAAGCCCAATCTGTTGGAAAAGGACCCCAGTGGACAGGGCTTACACTAAATCCTCAGTATCCCAATTCTTCCAGCTTAAACCCAACAAGAACATCTAAGCAACAAACCCTAAATTCACACATCAGTAAGCATGGGCTAGACCAACATCCTTAACTGGTTAAACCACGTGAATTTGCTCTTAGATTCACTATCAATAGAAAACATCAAAGACATGAAGAGCAGTGGGCCTTAAGGTACCACGCAGGGGTATATCCTAAGCCTGATTTACTGATTATTATCAGAGAATAATGGACAGTTTGATTAAACATGAAATAAGTAAGGAAAACATCACTCATAATATGGACCAGGATCCTGTGAAATTTTCTTGTTCAATTGATGTGAAAAAAAAGTCACATACTTTGAGCTCAATGGCTGATTACAGTCCATACTTCTCCTCCCAGCCTGCTAAATTACAAACTACTAAGCTACTTCCTCCAATAACTGTTCTAACAGTCGAATGAATCTCTACAACTAACAACAACAACCTTTACAATTTATTCTTCAGGGGTTCTTGTAGGAGAATGAGTAATAGTAGGATTAGATGTGCATTTAATTGATTTCATTAAGACAGAGTGGAGGAAGTATTCGTGCCCACTCTGCTTAATGGCTCTGTGTCGCTGCATGTACTCTTTAGGCCGCTTCGGAAGTCTCTGTCAGGTTAACATTAACCTCGGATGTGTTCTTTGAATTCCTTTCTAGCTGTTTGGTACTCTGTATTTCCTTTTGAAATAAGTAACCGAGATAGAAAGTCTGCAAGTCTCCATACTTCCATAATTGTTGTCCTGATAGTCTTTAGAAGCTCCTGTCATTGCAATGACTTTTAAGGTCTCGAAGAGGCATGGAGGACGCTATAAGCAGGTGTCCTTTAAGGAGAAAACATGTTCTGCCAATGCCGAAACACTGATATGGCTTGTTAATGTGCTTAGGATTTATTAAGCCTTTTAATCATCTTCATGGTCTTCATCTGCGTCTTTATCCTTTAAACAACAGATAACAGGCATTAAAGTTTCAATTAGGAGCCTGAATCCTTTAATTTGTCTCTGTTGCTTCACTTTGTTGTTGCTCTGATGGCCTCTCTGCGCTCTCATTCACAGTGACTATGACCGCAAAGACAGAGTGAATTTCTCACTCTGAAAACCCTGCACAATGCAATAAATGCATTAAAAAATCCAGGGGAGTGGTGAAAGACTGCTGCGGAGGCCTATGGAACGGTGGCAGAAATGGTGGAGGCAGCGAGAAAACGGATGAAAACGATGTAGAATGGTGAAGAAATAGAGCTAACGAAGGTTTGGTGTGAAAATGGTTCCGGGCCATCCGATTAGATAAGGCACCGGTGATCAACAGTCGAGATTGGCTGATGGAGGTGTTAACATTAAGTTAGGTGAAGAAAGAGGCCTTTAGTGTCAAACATATAGGTTTAAGGTTTGGGCGAATACAAAGGAAAACAAGTTAAATGTAATGAAATTGGAGGAGATTAAGTGGTGGGACCCGAAGGGCGGAGGGCGATTGATTGTGGGCCGTTAGATCTCAGGGGGAGATCAACGGCGGAGATCCTCGGATGAAAATATTTGGAAGGTCCGATGAGAGAACATGGATGAAAACACGATGGAATGAGGGCCACAGATCTAGAGCAAACAGATGGTCATGATTGGATCGGGGATCGCCAATCGGGGGAGACAGAGGGTGACGTTTAAAATTTCTCGCGATTGGCGATGATGTGATTTTGCGCCAGCCGTTGGATTGCGAAAGAGATCAACAGTGGAGATCTGATCGGAGGGGAAGCAATGAAGGGCATAGGAGCAGAGTGGGATAAATGAGAGCCGTTGGATCTGAAGAGATCAACGGTGGGAATCCAATCGCATCGGAGCAAGGCAGGGGGCCAAAACTCCGATGGTTGATGCTGCGATTACACTAGGGCCGTCGGATCTGGTGGGGAGATCAACGATCTACAGTGAGTCAGAGGGGTAAATAAAGAGAAGTGATGGGTGGAGAAAGGCAAGGTGTGCTAGCCATTGATCTAATGTAGATCAACGGTGGAGATCGCGGCAGGAGCAAATAGACCAAAACTTCATTGCATCAGAACTTTTCAACTTAACAAAGGAAATGCGCACACCGCAAACTTCTGATTGTGATAAGCGCCTAGGGCTTTAGTGCTTGGTCTTAGGCGTGGTTCATATGGTGGGGAAGTGGTTAGGGGATGAGCCGAAAGGGGCTTAGGCCTGTTATAAGGTAAAAAGAGGGTTTTTAGGCCCAAAAACGTAGTTTTTAAGGCTAAATGGTGGTTCCGGTAGAGGGAATAAGGGGTTTTTAAGCCAGAAAAAGGATATTATAAGGCTTAAGAATGGCTTTAGGACAAGATGGAGGGTTAAAGAGGGAATTTTATTGGATTTGAAAAGGGGAAAAAGGTGATGAAAACAGAGGCTTTGTGGGAATGAAATAAGGGGGAAAGGAGGCCCTTTTTAGCAAAATTCCTTCACAGACAGTGAGGCTTTTTAAATTGAAATAGAAATGAAGATTTTTCAAAGGGAAAAAGACACATGGAGGCTTCAAGAATGATATGTTTTCAGAGGAAATGTATTTCTTGAAGGCTCAAAAAAATTTTAGCCACCTGTTTGCTTGTCAAAAAATTCATAGGTGGCTAACAGTTTCTAATATGATTTTTGGCATATTATTTTAGATATATATTTATTGCTATAAATTGCCTCTTCACCCCGCCCCCGGAACCCCACAAAAAAAAGTGGAAAGAAATGGGCACCTTGCAATAATTCTCTTACTCTTGGTGATGCAGGTGCATTAAGGTAGAGTCAGCAATGTGACAAGCTGGTCACATGTTGTGGCTTGGGAAGAGGACTTTAACAATCCTAATAATTTGAATACTTTAGTTTTAAAGTATTTTGTTTAAAGTTAATTTGGGCTAACATAGCCATTGTATTTTGTAGTTTAAAAGAATAGTTAGATTAGGATTAGTTAGGAATTTAGTTGAATAAACTGTTTTGAAACTGAATAATAGTTTCTCAACCATATGGGGATTTTGGAAAAGTCATAAAACAAAACCAAATCCACCATTTTTGGGTTCTGCCTTCCATAGAGAAAAAGAGAGAACGAGAGGGAAATAGGTGTGAACGAGGGTTGGACAGAGAGTAAGAATAAATGTAAAATCTAGCCATCCCAGGGCTTGGTTCTGTGTATTTTCATTTATAAATTAATTCCAAGTGTTTTGGATCTTGATCGAGCTCTTTTCTTCAACCCATGTGTTTTATTTCCCTATCGAAATCAAATACTACATCATGTTTGTATCTGTGTAGTATTTTATATGCATATTGTCTCTGTTAATGAATATACAGATTTGAGCGAGAGAATGAAGTTCCTGTCAGCTTTGCATAGGTAAAGCTATGGCAGAGACCGAGCGCTGAGAGATGAAGAACAAGCTCAGGATGTATCCACACATCCATAGGTTGAATAAGGCTCAGGAGATATAGTGTTAAAGAATACAGAAGGAGTAGAGTGGGGGAAGCAGTATCGAAGAGAGGCAATAGTTGAAAGAGGAGAAATCAACTAAAGAACAAAGTGAATTTAGAATAATTCCTAAGGAGGAATCGACGGCGAGGACTGAATCGTAGAGTCGAGGGTTTAAGATTGACAGCAGAGATTACAGTGGGAAAAAGAGGTGGCGAAGAGCCGAGAAGGTGAATGGACGGCTACGATTAAATCGCAGATCTGAAGACAAGAGATGAATGGTTAAGATGAGCTGGGGAAGTTTAAAATGGATAGGTGTCGGCAGGGTGCAATTTTGCATCGGCGATTGAGGAAATTAAGAGTTAAGAGATTTCGCAAGTTAAGTTTTATATTTTGCGATGCGAAGTGGTTGCGCGGACTGTCGGATCTAGCGGAAAACAACGGTGGAGATTGAAGGTGATTTTGCACATCACACAACTGAAGAGTTAGTGCTAAGGGCCATAGCAAGGTAAGTTAAGAGATTTGCAATGCGAAGTGGGAGGACCACGTGTCACCACATCGCAACATCGCATCCCGCAAAACATAAGGTTTAACTCTTAAGGTTATATTGTAAATATTGTGAAGTGAAACTATCCCTGTTTGTTCAGTGCTGTGTGGGACCCTCCGGGAAGAACTCCCGGGTGTTCACATTTTATTTGGGTTTCTGCATTTAGTTCGATTTATTGTTTGGTCTGCGTATGTTGAAAATCCATTGTTGATTCGTGCATGTATGTATGTTATTAAACTGTTATAATTTTATTCCGTTGTGTATAATGAGTTTATGTGGGTCCTAACCCACAAGTGCACAATTATAATTTAATTTGCAGTTATGGCTGCATCAATTGGTATAAGAGCAACAAGATATGAGAGGTGGTGTGAAGGATTTTGAACTAAGAAAAGTTGAGAAATATTGCTCATTGATTCTAATCGAGTGAACCTTAAGAGGTAAGATTGTGTACTGAAGGCTTATGAAAAAGCATAAGAGCTACAATAGCATGGATAAAGTAGTAGCACAGACAATAAGTAGCAGCAGGAGTGAAAACATCTTAGCAAGAAGATTACAACTTTTAAGGGCAGTGATGAAGGAAGCTAGCAATGGGTTTCTAGGAGGAAAAAGAAATGTGGTCAGAACCTAATATTTTAGCCGAGGTTGAGATATAAGAGGATAGTAGTGTTCTCAAGTGCAGATGAGTTTTGAGGGTAAGCCTAGAAGGAGCATAGAGGAGTGCTCAAGGAGGGTTCTAGATTGAGGACCAGTACTTTCCAATAGACCAAGCACATAAGAAGTTTGGTGAGGTGAGTTGTAGCAGGAGGAACTGTTACTGCAGAGGCTAGTGCAGCTCATAGAGGGTGAAATAAATCAAGAGTATGACTATTGAAATTCATATCAGAGGTTCAGGAGGCAACCACAAAGTGAAGAAGGAAGATTCCAAAGCTAATGGCATATAGAGATAGATGACTGATGAAGAATATAAGAGATAAATAGTAGAGATGAGAAACCATCTTGATCTATTGATGGAGTTGCTACGGAGGAGTGATGAAGACCAGAGGTGTGGATGGATTATGAGGAAGAAATTGAAATTGCATGAGCTGCACATGAAGAGGGAGCATAGGTTGAATGCTCAAGAAGAAGAAGAAGATTCACCAAGAGATGACTTGGGATTGGGGACAAGTACTACACTTGTTTCAAAGATAAAAGAGGTTTGTTGCAGCTCAAAAGGTGGATCAAAATGATTCCACAGAGGGAAGAAGAAGAGATGACCACTAATGGTTATCTGAAAGGTTCAGAGAGGAGTCACAATCAGGAGAGAGGAGTCAGCAGAGATGCCAGTAAAAGACTAAGCATGGAAAATCTTGGTGTGGCATCTACAGACAGGTTGGTGAAGTCAACTTGTATAAATGGATTTCTTGTAGTCCATGATGAACAAAGAGGAGTTCATAAAGGAAAGAAAACTATGGCTACTGATGGTCATAGTAAAGGTTCCAAGGGAGATTATGAAAGATCAAGTAAGAATAAACATGATAGAGAATTAGTTGAGATAAAAGTGTAGCTAGAAGTGTTGAGAGAATTCATACAAGGGAATATGGAACACCAAAGGTATGATTGGGTTCTGTGGAAGAAAAGTGTCAAGTGGAGTCAGTTACAGAGTAGGCTGAGATCTGATATACGAATTCAACTAGAAGAAGAACTCAGAGGAGCTAAGTTACCGCATAGGATGTGTGCTGAGGAAGAGGTTTACTTATGTGAACCTGAACAAGGGTCTATTCTTGGTGATAGTAGTAATGAGGATGAAGATACAAGACCAACTGATGGTTTCATGGATCCTTGGAAGGATGAGAACTAGTGGAAAGAGCTAATGTTTGAGACAACAAAAGAGGCTATGAATCCTTATGGTTCTTAAACAAATTATTATTGTATGTTTGCAGGTGAAATCGATAAAGAAATACAATTTGCTGATGTTTTCATAAAGAATGAAGGGAGAGAATAGAATCTGGATTCTGTTCAAGAAGAAAATTAGACAGCTGAGTCTCATGTACATGCACATGCACAAATAAGTGAAAGCAATGATTTCCAGCCTACTGTGAAAGCTAAAAACAAGGAGCACTTGGCTTATGATGATGGCCAAGAATAGAAAGAGGCAAAGGATGATATCAAGCATTCATATGTTATGCTTGAGAAAGATGAAAAAAATACTAGTGAAGACTTTCTGAGTTCTGAAAGAGACTTAGAACAACAAGAGAAATATTTGGTGATTGAGTCATCAAATAAGACCACGGGGTCTTGTGAGTTTAATGCTGAAAATTTAAATGTGTTTGCAGGTTGTGTAGAAGACATTCCATCTCTTGGAATTGTCTCAAGGAAAGCTGAAGTTTATCTAGAAAAGTATAATGAGGAATAAAATTGTCAAGCAATATATGATGAAGAGTGTCTTTCCGATGAAGAGAAAGTTGAGTTGTTATAGCAGAAGGAATTCATAAGTTCCTTATTTAATGAAGGGAGTAACTTTAATGGAGATGAAGTAGTAATGCCTCATGAGATGAAACTTGTTCTTGATGAGGACAAAGAGGAATTGGCTTGCTTAAATAGCCAAAGGAAGATTGTTGGACAGACATTTAGGGTTGTCATAGAAATAGAGAATTGGAATTTTATTTTGGTTAAAGATGAAGAAGAAGTGTCAAAAAGAGGGTTTATTAGTAACAAGGAAGAAGAAAGCTATAAATATGAAAGTAAGGTAGTTATGTCTCAAGCTAAAGGAAAGTTAGTCCTAGAAGTGGAAAATACTGAATTGACTATTACGACTAGTCAAGAAGCAGAAGGAAAACAATGGAGTGTTGTCAAGGAAGAGGAAGAGAGTTACGTTGAGACTATAATAAAACATACTAAAGAGGTACTTGAAGGGAATCAAGTAATTAGTGAATGACTGAGTTTATTGTTGAAATCATTTGAGCAAGAGAAAGAGATTGTAGACAATAATATGGAACCAGTTCAAACTGTAGTTGAAATAGAGATACCGAATACCAGATAGCAACATTATCTTCCGCTGCACACAATATCTGATATGATGATACTAGATATCAATATGTTTAGATCTATCATGAAACACAGGATTAATAGAGATTTTAATGCAACTCTGATTATCACAATGTATCACTGCAGGATCTAAATGAGAACCGAACAAACCAACCAGGATCTTCCTCATCCAGATAGCCTCACATGTAGCTTGACTTGTTGCCATGTATTTTGCTTCTGCTGAACTGAGTGCCACGGATCTTTTTTTCCTACTGTACCAAGAAACTGCTGTAGATCCGATATTGAAAACCCCTCCTGATGTGCTCTTTCTGTCCATTGGGCTACCTACCCAATCTACATTCATGAAGCCATGCAATTTCACCTCATTCGTCTATCTGTACCATTAACCATACTCAGATGTACCCCTAAGATATCTCAGGACATGCTTGCCTGCCTTCCAAAAGAGCTTGGTAGGCTTAACCATCGCTTGAGAAAGCTAGATCACCGCATAACATATGTCTGGTCTTGTATTAAATAATTACATGAGCGAACCCACCAACTGTCGATAAGCAATGGCATCCACTACCTCTGCCAATGTAGCATCTTCTTTCCTCCAATTTCCTGGAAGAGGAGTATCCATGGGCTTGCAGTCCTACATGTGAAACTTACCAAGTATCTCCCGAGCATACTTTCCTTGAGACACAAATAGTTCACCTTCTCGCTGCCATATTTCCAATCCAAGGAAATAATGAAGGAGGCCCAAATCCTTCATCTCAAACTCCTTTGCAAGATCTGCCTTGCATGAGTGTATCAACTGGTCATCATCCGTTAGTATTAAATCATCAAAATAAAGAAAAATTATTAAAAGCTTACCCTCCACCACAATTTGGTATAGGTTTGCATCCGCCTCACTCTTGGTGAAGCCAAGTCCAGTGAAATAGTTGTCGATCTGTGTGTACCAAGCACAGGGTGCTTGCTTCAACCCATACAACGCTCTTTTAAGTCTGCACACATGCGACTCGCTACTGAAGATCTCAAATCCTTCAGGCTACTCTATGTACACCCCTTCCTCAATGATCCCATTAAGGAACGCAATCTTCACATCCATCTAATGAATGTGCCAACCCATCTGCGATGAGAGAGTAAGGATGGTCCTTATGGAAGAATTCCGTGTGACAGGTGAAAAGGTTTCTTCATAATCAGTCCCCTTGATTTGTGAGAAGCCCCGGGCAACAAATATTTCCTTATAATTCTCTACACTCCCATCAGCAACTTGCTTTACTTTGTAGATCCATCTTGATCCTACAATTGATTTACCCACCAGCCTTGGAACAATCTCCCAAGCACTGTTTCTGACAATGGAGTCATACTCCTCCACCATGGCATCTACCCATGTGGGCTCCTGCACTGCTTCTTCAAAAGAAGATGGCTCTGTCACGACACACTTGCTCATAAGAGCCATGTATCCAGTAAATCAGTCAGGTGACTATCTCTATCTAGGTTATGATGTAGGGACTCCTACATTCTGTGTTGCATCAAGCTTCAGTCTCTCAGCTTCTGTGGTATGCCTTCTGCCTGTTCTAATTTTTGGCTCTGCATGAGTAGACTCCTCTACTCCATTATCCTCCTCATGTGGCTGATCCACATCTTGAGGCTCATCTTTGGGAACAAGAAGTTTCTCCTCTGCATGCAAGTGTAGCTCCCTCTCAAGCGACAACTTCATGGCTTTGACCTCATTGAATTTTATATCCCGTCGCACCATAGTCATCCGACTGCTTGGAAAATACACATGATAATTATGGGGTGTTTCTGTGTACCCCAAAAATATCCCAACTTCTGCAGTTGGCTCTAGCTTCTTCAGGTGTACTCATGCCAAGTATTATATCAGGACAACGGTTTTGCACATAAACCACAGTGTTGCATGCTTCTACCCACAAGTGCATTGGTAGGCCCCGGTCATGCAACATAGCTTATGCAGCACCTACGATTGTTTTGTTCTTCCTCTCCACGACCCCATTCTGTTGTGGGTTATGAGGCGCTTTCAGTTCTCTTTGAATTCCTTCTTTGCTACAAAGTTATTTGAATTCGTTTGAGATATATTCACCACCATTATCGCTCCACAGAGACTTCACTTGCTTCCCTGACTCTTTCTCCACCAATGCTTTAAACTCACTAAACTTTGAGAATGTTTCGCTCTTCTTCTGCATGAAGAATATCCAATATCTATGAGAGTAGTTATCAACAAATATAACATAATACCTGTGTTTTTCTATTGAAGCAAGAAAAAAAGGTCCACACACGTCTGTGTGAATTCTCTCCAGGATCACTGAAGCACGGTTCTCCTTCTCATGAAAGGTGGTATTCACAAACTTACCCATAGTATATCCCTTGCACTGATCTAACTGTGCAAGAGTACCCTTGGGAAGTCCAATAGAAATATGCTACAAAATCTTCAAGGCGCCATGGCGAAGATGGCCCAATCTTCTGTGCCATAATTTGCACTCATCCTGGCTCACCACTTCTTCTGCTTTTCCCATCATTCCAGCGCAGACATCTACCTCAATCTTGTAAAGATTCTTAACTCAAATCCCTATCTTCTTGGTTTGACCCATTTTTTTATGTCATAGGAAGGATTTTCCTTCACTAAAAACAACATCATAAACTTTGTCTTCCAACATAGCGACCAAGACCAAGTTCTTCTTCAGATCTGGAACATGCATAACATCTCTTAAGATAAATGGTTTACCTAAATCCCTCTCAAAGGTAATGGTTCCAATGCCGGTCGCATTGTATCTACCATCGTTGCCCATCTCTATATGCATTTTGAGATCCTTCTCCTCGAAGTCACTAAACAACTCTTTGTCTCCGGTCATATGGAAGGAAGCACCACTATCAAGATACCACATTGATCCCATTGCGCTTGAAACCAAGCATGCGATCAAGGAGAAATCAAGTTCAAATTTCGAGGTTAAGGCCTCACCCACTACAGTTCCAGCAGCCTTCTTGTTCTTCTTTTTCTATGGGCAGTTAGTGGTGAGATGCCCATGTTCGTGACAGTGAAAACACTTCACTTTGGACAAATTCAGCTTCTTGCCTTTAGCTTCAGATTTTGGATAGGATTTCTTCCCCTTCCCTTTCCTTTCTTTGGAAGGCAAAGAGAAATTCTCTTCATCATCATTCTTTGATGAAGACCCATCCCTGGTACTTCGCCTTAGCTCCTCCTGCACAAGATTCGACCAAAGTCGCTCCCAATCCAGCAGTTTCTCTCGTCCATTTGTAGAGTCCTAATAACTGTGCCAACTCTTTGGTAACCCAAGGAGAGCCAAGCTCACCAAGTCATCATCCGCAACTGTAATTCCTACACTCCCCAACTCATCCCTACATTGGACAAACTTCTCGAGATATTTTGGAATACTATCGCCCTTCTCCATTTTGATTTTTCTGAGCTTATCTTTCAGTGCCAACTTCCTATGGACACTGCTGCTTTGGAAAATATCTGTCAAAGCCTTCCACATTGCAAATGGAGTGGATTTCCTATGAAGGCTTGACACAATATGGTCCTTCACACCTTCCAACATAATTCTTCTTGTGTTCACTACCTTCTTTTTCCATGCATCAAGTAGTGCAGTATCTGTTGAAGTGGGCTTAGGAACATTGCTATCGATGAACTCATTCAGTCCATTATCTTCAAGCATCGCCTCCATATTGTCCTTCCAAGCTATGTAATTCAATCTGCCCTCAAGGGCATACTCTAATCGCAACCCATTGAAAGCAATTTCAATGAATACTCAACTGTCGCACCAAGAAATTTTTGTAGCAAATTCGAATTGTCCACCAGCACAAAACTCAGCAATTCTTCACAATTGAAATCTCCAGTGATTAACACTACTCTGATACCATGTAGAAATTTATTAATACTGATGTATTACCGGATCCTCCTGATCTAACAAATTAATCTTATGTTAAATACAAAATCCTTCCACTATTAATTTTGTGGAAATTAAATCGCCAATTTCAAACACATGTGAATAAAATCAATCTCACATAACACAATTGTTTAGCGGGAAATCTTAAAGCTAAAAACCCCAACTATCATATATTATTTATATCAATGGATCATGTAACAATCTCATACAAATCTTAGTACATCAAGCTCTCATTACAATATAGAATTGTCACACACTATCATGCAGAAATTTGCATATCTATGCACCAATTTCTTGCTCCCTAACAGCGTGCCTCCACTGTGCATTCCCTGTTGAAGAATACCTCTAAATGAATTCGAATTGGCCTTGCATTGACTGCACAATCCTCATTGGAAGCTCCAATGTGTGTCAGATGCATTGAATGCATCACTATAGTCACAAGAGATAGTCCATCTCACCCTTTCACCTATCTCTCCACTGGGTCTCCACTGGAACTGACATGCAAGTAGTTAACTGTTGTATTTGTTCTGTTGCAAGTGAGTCTCTAGTTGTGAATTAATTAACTAATTAATTAAATAAACTCTCTCTAGTGTATCTTTCATTTAGAACTAGATACAACTAGCACAACTAAGTTTAACTCACTTAACTGAGTTAAATTGAATAACAACCTCCATAACTACTCTTCCAACTCTATCATAACTCTGCCACTTCAGTTATAATGAAGTCCTCCATGCATGAGCCACCAATAACCCTAGGAATTGTGTAATTCCTTCAGCCCACTGATTTTCCAAATCTCTTCACTGAAATAAAGTGCTCCAAGAGAATAAGTTGATATTTATTGTCACATTATTATTAAGGGCTAATAATAATCGACATGCATCTATTTTTAGATCAACGATCTATAAATAGACTTTGCCCAATCTTCTAAAAATAGAATCTCATCTATTTTTCAAATTTGATCAACCATCTACAAATAACATCTTGCAACTTATAGAATATGCTCACCATGTCTAAAAATAGACATACACGTAAAAATAGCCTGCAGGCCCCACTTAGTGAAAGTGCTTACTTTTCACTAAGCTCATCATCTTGTTGAATCTCAACATAGACCTCCAATATGTTTCTCTTTAATTATGTTTTCCCTCATAGAACATTTGGGAATGCATAATTTATTACTTTGGAATAGTAATTCTCCTTGGATAAGATAATCCAACCACTGGCTTCTATTATGAACTGTTGGATTTTGGACAACTACATAAATTTCCTTAAACTCTGCATCTTCTTTATACATGTCAACCATTTCCTCAAATCATACAACAACAACTTGTAATTCCTGCATGATTAAATTCACTCTGCTCAAAGCATCAACAACTTTGTTCAATTTACCACTCGTATGCTTAATTACAAAGTAAAACTTTGCAAATATTCTACCCATTTGGCATGTTTCTGATTCAATTTTGGCTGGTTTTTTATAAACTATAATGCATGATTATCATAATATAATACAAACTCTTTTGGTAACAAATAATGTCTCCATTTTTTTAAAGGTTGTACAACAACATAAAGCTCTTTGTCATAAGATGAATATTTCTTCTTTGCTTCCATCAGTTTTTCACTGAAGTATGCTATTGGTTTCTGCTCTTGACTTAAAACTGCTCCAATCGAAATTCCACTAGCATCAGTTTCAACTTGGAAAACTTTTTCAAATTTTGGCAAACTTAAAATTGATTATTTTTTTATTTTCTTCTTCAGCAACTTAAAATTTGGATCTACTATTTCTGTCCACTTGTGTTGGTGAGGTAAATCCTCTTTTCAGACATAGGTGATCCCACTAGCCCTAGAGTGGGTCTAGCCACAAACGAGACACGCTATGACATCAATTCCTAGTTAAGAATGGACAAAGACTTGATAGATCACCTCTCGTAAGTCTTAGGCTATTGTGTCGTCCAGAGGAATGGCTTCCTCTCATTCCTGATTCGACAGATCACGATCTGCTTGTTCTCATGCCCGAATACCTACACATAAACAAGAAACGAAGACGATGCACAACATACTATTTCGCATTCCTAACTATCAGTTAGTCGAAGAATACTAAATCACATGCGTTAAATAAACATAACACAGGGATGGAATCAATATCATAGTCGAGTATATTGAATTAAAGAAGGAAGAGTACAACCAGGCTTTGATGTTGCGATCTCCTCCAACAGGGTTCCAATGGAGCACATCTCACAAAGTTCATTGAGAATTCATATGGGACTCTCTCTATGGGATCCTCCTTGGTTTGACCTTCTCTATAGTGATTACTTAGCTATAATATCTCTTCTCCAAGTTCAGATTCTTGGTTATATGTTCAGCTCCTTGGCTATATGTTCAACTTCTTGGCTATATGTTCAGCTAACTTTTGTAAAGGGAGAAGGCTTATTTATATATAGGGAGAAGGAGAGGTTAGGATCCCTATAATTGTGGGGGGAGTCCTATCCTCTTAGAATGTTCCATCAACCATTTCCTAAAGGAATAGATCCGTGGTTTATCGAATTTAACCACTTGTAATGAGTCATCCTTGAGATGGTTAAAGGAAACTTCCGCCTCCAATTTGTTAAAAAAAATTCCAAAAAAGGTTGGCACGGGCTCAACATAGGGACAGAGCGCCAGTTGGCATGGCCTCTAGTGAAAATTTTCCCATTGGTGCAAGGGGTGAACTAGCTACCCATGCCAATGCCAAAACATAGGTTTTTGGGTGCTTCCTGAGGAAATGTTCAATAGGAAGAATCATGTCCTTATGCAAAAGGATGCAAAGAATGTATTTTCAAAGTTTGACATTGCTCACAGGTCATGGAAAAGACCCTCCAATATGCAGGGCGACGGATTGCAGGGATGGTGACAAAATGCTATGTAACAGATGCCCCCTAAAGCATGAGGTGTGAGAGAGAGGGAGGGGTGAAATGCTTTATGAGAACACATTTGACCAAAGCACTGTTGTTGGAAAACCTGCAAGTACGAATACAACTGATACATCTGATATATGACATGTGGCATGGGCGCAACCATCCATAAGAGAGTATATGAATAATAAGATCTGAGGTATGGACACAACCATCCAGCAGTAAGGATCAATAAATAGAATCAGGTATGGTCATAGCCATCCAATCAAAGGAGTCATACAATAAGTCATAATAATCCACAAAGAACCCGTAACCTGGATTTCATCAGACAAAATCCAGGGTCTTTGTGCTCCATCTTGACCCAAACATAGTACAAATTTGAGCATGCAAAGATATGAGATGAAGTCGAACATGCAAGAACATCATCTGATTACCAGCCAATGATGAAAGTTGTTAATAGACGTGAGAGAAACCACCAATAATGACAATGGTCCTTAAGGTACACAAGGTACGATCCACAGAATGTGAACAGTGATCTGACATTGAACACTCATAGAGTCAATCGATCGAAGGCCAATAATGTGGACCTTACATCAAGTGCGAAGAACCTACCATTGAGGCATGCAGGCTCCAAGGTACCTGAAGGGAGTCTCTAGATTAGCTTCCTGGATAATGAGCTGGAGTCGACAGGAAGTGACCTTAATCGAATCTGGGCCATAATGTTTCCCACATCTTAGACATGAGATAGAGGAATATGATGTTTTTGAATCAAAACCAACAGAGAATCAGAGGGAGGTTAAAACTGCAGAGGCAAACTTCTCTTGATAATATCGGCGACACGACACTGGATTTGGCAGTATTTGACATCAAGGGATCTGCGGTCATGGTGATGTGGCAAAGAGCAGATGAATGGTCAAAAGAGATTACCCAAACCCATGGAGGCAAGCAGATAACGAGATGAGATGTCCCCAACCCGACACGGATGCAGACAAGTGCCATGTTCAAGAGCGACATACTACCAACATGACTACGATCTTGGTTCCATTTTCCCCCACCATTTCTGGCGAGTACCCCAATTATTTTTGAAAACAAGCTTGAAGGGGATAGCATGTGCTTGCAATGTAAGTTTTTCCTTCGAACAAATCCAACCTTGTACATTTTACGAGCCCTAGGAAGGAGGAACTCGAATAACGTCATTGTGATGGAGTCCGATGTAATCAGAGTTTAACGAGTTTGAAAAAGGGAGAAATCAACGTCTTTTCATATTTAGAGAGTTTGAAAAGACAACGAAAAAGAAAACTCTAGCAGTCCCTTTTCGTAGGTAGTCCCACATACCCAAAAAGGTAGAAAACTATGTCTGAGAGAACCTCCTAGTCGCGATAGGCTAGGGTATTCCTTTTTCGTAAATAATTTGTCGCAGCCCGAAAATGGGTAAATGTATATTGGGTAGATATCATTTCGCAGCCATTTAACGAGTTCAAAACAACAAGTGACTCGACAATCTTTTCAATTTTAGAGAGTCAGAAAAGAGCTAAAAGTTGACTCCTCCTGGAGGAACGAGTGGTATGAAGGGTAGCAACTGGTTCCGGTGATGGTGGAACTGCTCAGAACAAAGAAAGGTTAAGAGGTTGGCTAACAAGACCACTCATCACAGCGGTTCCTCAAGAATGGGTGAAACAACCAAGTGAAGGTATATGATCGACCAAGAAGATAGTGACGATGGAGTGAGAAAAATAAGGCTCATCTGGAAAAATAGGAATGGTTTCATTTTTACACAAGCTTGAAATCAGAAAACTCTTCTTGAAGTTGGTTTCATTTTTACACAAGCTTGAAACAAAGATAAACTATGCTTGAAACCGGTTTCATTTTTACACAAGCTTGAAATGGAAACAAACTATGCTTGAAAAAAGTAAGCATGGCCCCAGCATGGTGACTCAATTCGAGGTACATGCTCCCCAAGATTCAGTCCATATGAATGGCATATGGAGTGAAGGTTCAAATTACGATATCAAGAGAAAGACTCGACTGGGATTTTACGAGATCTTATCAAAGATGCGAATTTAACAGGAACATGTTTCATTGTTTTAACGAGGTTGACACATTAAAAGAACTATCCTCGTTAACTAATTCATTTTTTAACGAGGTTGACATAGTAAAAGAACTATCCTCATGACATCTTGTTTCATTTTTTAAGGAGCTTGACACAAGGAAACGAACTGTGCTCCAACCAGCTTGTTTCATTTTTTAAGGAGCTTGACACAAGAAAACAAACTATGCTCTGAGGACCTTGTTTCATTTTTTAAGGAGCTTGACACAAGAAAAATAACCCTGCTCCGAACAACCTTTCATCATGATGAATAAGAATTCATAGCTTCCAAGAGGTTCGCCTCAGGTGGGAGAACAATATCTTGAAAATCAGGACCCACTGCCCCCAGCACACGATGTACAATGGCACCATCACTGAATGTGGGCACGGGGTAGTAGCCACATAATTAACCTACAGTGGGGAATATACAACCGACGAATAAATACCCGGAAGGGATGATGGTGGACAAAATGTCATGTTGGGACCAAAGAATGAAAGCTGATCAATGGTCACGATCTGACCTTTGTGTGGAAAATATATCACACGAAAGAGGGAAGAGACAACTGCCCCCATGACATAATTATAGTCATGCCCCAAGAGCAGATTGAAATCCAAGGGGCCTGGAACAACCGTCATGTCTACATGGATGGTTTTCCCTCCCAAAGTAACAGGCAACTTCGGAAGGATCCCTAACGGTTGACTGGTTCCTCTATTAAAAACCAACAGATTCTAGGTAATAGGCATAAGCGGGGGAGAACCAAAAGCTTGCCAAGTAGTTGAAGATATGATACTAACAGATGTGCCTTCATCTATAATAGTGCTAGGTACGATTGGATCAAAGGTTTGTACCGTTATCTTGAAAGGCACATAAGACGGAAGGTGGTATCCGGAGAATCGACTCCAATCAAAGGAAGCAATCAAACTACTTCAGGGAGGATACCATCGAACTGAGATGGTTTTCCTTTGGTGTTACCAGAGTAAGAGGAGCATTCTCCTGGACTTCCATCACAGGAGTAGGAGGAACATCTTCTTGCGTTATAGGGACAGATGAATCTTTTGCCAAGTCCGAGGAATCTGAAGAAACAAGAATAACATGAGGGGGATGAGATCGACTCTCAACGGAAAAGACCTGATGAACCACTGATGGGGTCAGGTTAACTGATTCCATGACCAATGGTTGGTGCGGAACAGATTCTTGAATTTGAATTTCCGAGGGAGCAGGATTGATCAAGGATGACTCTTGACCAACCTTTGAATCAACTAGCAGAGGACTCGAAGAAATTTTCTAGTAACCAACCGGAAGGCAAGGTGCAGAAATAGTAGGGTTGTCCAGCACTCTTTTGGCTTCATCCATATAAGGACAAAGGTGAATGAGATGATTCCCTTCACACAACTTACAGGGACTGGTAATCTTGCCCTGTTTTTTATGAGTCTTACCAGTGCTAGTTGAAGATGTATCAATATGACTTCCAGAAGCCAAATTCAACGGTGGATGGCTATCAGACCATGCGTCAAGTACCTTGGGAATACCAAGGAAGTCTCGACGAAAGTGGTTACCTTTGCAGAGCATGCAAGGGAATTTGTCTTTCCATGGAAGCGTGGATGGTTCGGCAAAGGAAATATTTTTAGGCGCAATAGCTGCAGTGTTAGCCTCTCTCTTATCTGACTTCTTCTTCTTGGTCTTCTTCTTCTTCTTCTTAGCCACCTGGTTCTTGGAGTCTAGACTTTCACCAAGCAAAGCAGAAGAGGAGGATGAAGAAATAGGCGAAGAAGGGGAGAGGTCCACCTTAGAAACAACATGATGTTGTTCTGGTGGAGGAGATGGTTGTACAGCAGACTGAACACTCGATACCACCGAGGTTGAAAATAACCATACAGGCAACCCAACAGTTAAACTAAGTAGGGACAATGTTGCATATAAGGAGCACCGACATTCATAAAAGCAGGAAAAGGACCCGGATTCCCTTTGGAAGGGATTCCTGGGTTAGTGAACTCCGGAAACGTTGCCATTAGAAAAAACATTAAGACAAAACCCTAAGGAAACCAACTTTAACCAGGAAATATTTCGTGGGCAGTTAATTTTTAATACATTGAAACAAAACTCTGTCGTTTCATATTTTAAGAGCCGAGAAACATGGAAAAGGTGACTCTATCACTTTCAGGTTGGAAACAAGCATGAAAGGACAAGTGCTCAATGATATTTTCAAATTTATGGAGTCAGTAAAGATCGAAAATTACTACTCAGGTAGTCTAGGTAAAAGGGTGTACCAGATTCCCGTGAACTGCTATATACACCTTGGTTATAAAATGAAAGAAGAATTAACCAAGGACTTGACATACGTGCAGGTAGTCTCCCCAAATGCTGTGTTCGGTGTATCACGGTTACAAGGTGGTAGACTTGGCTTCCTACAGATAAAAGGATTGCAACCTATAAGGGTCTCCCTTTATATAATCGACGATACGGGGAGCACAAGTCCGTACTACGCTGTCTAAATCCAGATGGCAAGTGACAGCGGCTAGGTTTTAAGACACTGGAACACGTCTCTAACTTATACCACTAAATGTTTCGTTAAGTTTCATTGTTGCCTTAGGTTAGTTGAATAAATTTTAAGTTGATCTTGTATTTATGTTTCAATTCCAAGGTCCTACTGAATGTTGGATCTCACAAAACCCTGAATGCAAGCTACATGCCATAAAATACCATTTCGTTCAATGAAGAGCTATCTATGAGAAGGTTAGGAATTTCAAGCGATAGAAAATAATGAGAACACATAGAAGTATCCACTACAGAACCTGATGAAAACTAATGAGAACGAGAGGTCTTTCCTAGAATGTCCAATGCTAGTTATGTGAAAGATTTTTCAATTCTACAATGCAAATAAGAATGTAAGCACAAAATATATTTTTTGATTTTTTCAATGTAATAGAGCAAACAGTACACTAAATAACATGAAAAAAAAATCTTCACACTAGTTTGAGGATACTAATGCAAGAGTCGAAGTGAAACAATTTAATCAACTCACAAGCAAACAAAACAAAGACTCAAACCAATGTCACAATCTCTCAAATCAAAGAAATATGTTAAAATGGACCCATACAAGCAATGTTAGCTATGCTTGGAGTGAGAGGAAGCAAAACTGAATGAACGAGAGAAGACTCACTCAAGACTCATTCACCAAAAGAAACCACTCAAAACGGATCTAGGGAGCTAAATGCAATCACGCAAATAACGAAGGTGACCACAAAACAAGAGACCCAAACTCCTATAGGAGTCTCAACATGTCAAAGCACTAGAAATCCCTAAAGCCATGATGATGAAATAAATGGAAAAAAAACCAAAGGAACAAGGCTGATCACAGTCACAAACAAACCCAAAGCATTCAAATCAAGTCAAGAAAACACCCAGAGACACCAGGATGGACCAAAAACTCCAAAATAGGAAAAACCCTAACACCTATAGGAATTGGCACGACTGTTTGGCTGCAATCCATGCCAGACAGGGGATGGTGCGGGTGATAAACTGGAAATATGCGCCAGTGAGCGCGACTGTCAGGCTAGAAACCACGCCAATCAAACCAACCTTGAAAATATGAAAATTTGGAAAAACAGAGGTCAAAACTGATCCTCTAGGGCTGAACACGTGCCTAAGACTCAGCAAAACAATCCAGAAAAGGCAAGCTAAGAAAGCAAAGACCAAGAATAAGATCTAATAGACGAAAGAAAAACTCACATTGATCCCCAGTATGGTCGCCAATTTGTTGGGGAGGTAAATCCCCTCTCCGGACAGAGGCGATCCCACTAGCCCTAGAGTGGGTCTAGCCACAAACGAGACATGCTATGACATCAATTCCTAGTTAAGAATGGAAAAAGACTTGATAGATCACCTACCGTAAGTCCTGCGCTATTGTGTCGTCCGGAGGAATGGCTGCCTCTCATTCCTGATTCGACAGATCACGATCCACTCATTCTCATGCCCAGATACCTGCACATACAGAAGAAACAAAGATGATGCACAACATACTATTTCACATTCCTAACTATCAATCAGTCAAAGAAGACTAAATCACTTGTGTTAAATAAACATAACAAAGGGATGGAATCAATATCATAGTCGAGTATATTGAATTAAAGAAGGAAGAGTACAACCAGGCTTTGACGTTGCGATCTCCTCCAGTAGGGTTCCAGTGGAGCACGTCTCAAAAAGCTCGTTGGGAATTTAGATGGGACTCTCTCTACGAGATCCTCCTTTGTTCGACCTTCTCTATAGTGATTACTCAGCTATAATATCTCTTCTCCAAGTTTAGCTTCTTGGCTATATGTTCAGCTCCTTGGCTATATGTTCAGCTTCTTGGCTATATGTTTAGCTAGCTTTTGTAAAGGGAGAAGGCTTGTTTATATAGAGGGAGAAGGAGAGGTTAGGATCCCTATAATCGTAGGGGGAGTCCTATCCTCTTAGAATGTTCCATCAACCATTTCCTAAAGGAAGAGATGCGTGGTTTATTGAATTTAACCACTTGCAATGAGTCATCCTTGAGGTGGTTAAAGGAAACTTCCACCTCCAATTTATTAAAAAACATTCCAAAAATGGCTGGCGCGGGCTCAACATAGGGACAGAGCGCCAGCTGGCACAGCCTCTAGTGCAAATTTTCCCCATTGGCATGAGGGGCGAACTGGCTACCCGCGCCAATGAAAAAACATAGGTTTTTGGGTGCTTTCTGAGGAAATGTTCAACATGAAGAATCATGTCCTTATGCAGAAGGATGCAAAGAATGTATTTTCAGAGTTTGACATTGCTCACGGGTCACGGAAAAGACCCTCCAATATGCGGGGTGAGGGATTGCAGGGACAGTGACCAAATGCTATGTAACAACTTGAACAGCTGATTAGTTTCCCTGATTGTTTCAATAATGGGTGCACAAATCTGACTAAATCTTCTGATAAATTTTCTATAGAAACTTGCAAGACCGTGAAAGCTTCTTACCTCAAATATGATTCTAGGAGTTGGCCAATTCCAAATCGCTTGGACTTTTTCTGGATCCATTTTCAAACCTTCTTTAGAGACTCCAAATCCTAAATAAATTAGTTCTTCCTTCATAAAAATGCATTTCTTAAAATTTATTAGCACCTTTTCTTTCTGTAAAGTTTTTAGAACTAATTTAAGGTGTTCCAGATGCTCTTCTTTAATTCGACTGAAAATTAGAATATCATAAAGATAAACAATTACAAACTTGCTTGCATATTCCTTTAAAACTTCATTCATTAACCTCATGAATGTACTGGGTGCATTAGTGAGTCTAAAAGGCATCAGTAACCATTCATACAAACCACTGTTTGTTTTGAATGTAGTTTTCCACTCATTCCCTTCTCTAATTCTTATCTGATGATAACCACTCTTCAAATCTATCTTAGAAAAATATTTCGACCCACTCAAGAAATCCATTAAATCATCCATTCGTGGTAAAGGAAAATGATACCTGATGGTGATTTTATTTATGGCTATAGAATCTGTGCACATCCACCATTCACCTCCTTTTTTTGGACTGAGTACTGTTGGTACAACACATGGACTGAGGCTTTCTCTAATTAACCCTTTATCCATCAACTCTTACACTTGTCTCCCAACTTCTGCATTTTCTTGTAGAGTTAACCTATATGCTGCTTTATTCGGCAAAATTTATCCAGGGATTAGATGAATGTGGTGACTAATACTCTTGATTGGAGGTAACGCATTTGGAAACTCATCCACAATAATATCGGTAAAATCATTCAATATATTTTGAATTTCTTCAGGTAAATCTTCTAAATGTGTAGAAGTGAAAATTACCTTGGGTCTCCCTATAATAGCAAAATGCATCTCCTCGCCTTTCTTGACTTCGTGCAATAGGGCTTTCCCACTCATCAACATAACATTGTTTCCAGGTGCTTCTTTGTCAGCTTCAGCCTTCAATGGAAGCAGTGTATGTTTATTTCCATCTTTCTTGAGAGTATAAGTGTTTCTTCTGCCATCATGTATGGCTTTCTGATCAAATTGCCAAGGTCTTCCCAACAATATGTGACATACATCCATTGGCATTACATCACATAAAATAACATCCTTGTAAGTACCAATCTGGATTTCTACCTTACATTGTTCGGTTACAATAATTTGATGCCCTTTTTGGAGCCATGATACTTTATAAGGAGTAGGGTGTACTATTTTTTCCAATTTCAAATTGTCCACCATTTCTGTAGAAACAATATTATCAGTACTTCCACTATCAATTACCAATTTGCAACATTTACCTTTTGACTTACATAGAGTTCTGAACAGATTCTTTCTCTGGGCTAGTTCTCTAGCTTCTTTGGTTGCTTTAAGCAATATCCTTTTTAACAACAAGGATTCTCTGGCTTCAGGTGGTTCCTCTTTAGCTGCAGTCTGAGGAATTTCTTCCTTTGTCTCAGCAACATTCACATTTTGTTGGCTCGTTGACTTACTGTGAGGACAGTCCCATGACCCATGTCCCCATTCACCACATGTATAGCACCGAATATCTCTTCCTTGGCCTCTACCTCTAGGTACAAACCTTCCTCGACCAGAGTCTCCCCCCTATGGTGATCTATTACTCGGACCTCTTGCTTCATTTTGGGAGTGTTGAAATCTGGACTTAAATGTTCATCTTCCTCTTGTCGAACTCTTGCCTCTATTCCTCTAACTTTGTTTGTGCAACACTTTCTCCTCTACCCTCAAAGCTGCTTGACAAGAATCCTCAATTGTCTTCAAATTTAATAAGCTGATTTCATCCTGTATATCATATCTTAACCCATTTATATATCTAGCTACCTTCTCTGTATCATCTTCAACATGTCCTGCTCTAATACTCAGCTTATAACATTCTTCAGTATATTCTTTGATAGTCATTCCTTTCTGCTTCAAGTTTTGTAATTATCTAAAAATATTTAACTGATAATCTTTCGACATGAAATTACCTTTCAGTTTACTCACCATTTTATCCCATTGCTTGATTTTTTGCTTTCCTTCTCTTTCTCTGGATTATTGTAGTTCATCCCACCACATGGCTACATGACCCTTCGATCTGGTGGCTGCAAACTTCACTTTCTTCTTATCATCGACTTCTTTATAGTCGAAATATTTGTCTAATGAATTGATCCAATCCATTAGTACTTCCACAGTAAGGTTACCATCATATAAAGGTACTTCTACCTTTGGTCTTCCATTGGCTTTTGCTAGCATCTTGATAACTTTAGCTGCCTCACTTTCTTCCTCTACTTCTTCTTCAATGGTTTATTCTTCATCTGCACTGACAATCCCATCATCTGTTTCTCTCCTTTGAGTAGTCTCCATTGTCTCCATCCTTGTATGTAGGTGTTATATTTCTTCTAGTAGAACTGCATTTGCTATAGGTCTCCCTCGACCTATTCCAGCTCCTCTTCCGGGCCGCATCCTCTTCAACTTTCAAGAACAGACTTAAATTTGGCTCTGATACCAAATGATGTAGGTATATACTACACAAATATGAATATGTCGTGAAAAAAAATAGAGCTCACACACTCTTTTAACACAAAACCATCAGTTTGCAAATCTTCAATGTAACCCACTATTCAAAACACAATATATATGGCAGACTTAATACAACAATATATATATTAAAACCAAGACCATATGCACAGAATTCCTCTTTACGGTTTTAACATCAAAACAGAGCAATTACCGTCTGATCGCACTTACAAATTGTTCCTTCTGCTCTATTCTCGGATTACATTCATGGTTCTCAAGTCTTAGCGCTGCCACCAAACCTGAAGTTCTGCAATTTCGTTGAAGTGCTATGGTACCACATGATCCCGCTGATTCACATCACAACTAAACGAGGTTTGAGTGCACATTTTTTTTGAGTTGTTTGCTGCCATTCGTGATTTGCAAATCCATCTTCTACTTCACGCCGACTTCGCTTCCACACTTCCCATAGAAATCAAGAAATTCAAATATGCGAGGAGTTAAGACTCAAAATTAGCCAATGCAAAGAGCGAACTCAACTGGATGTAATAGCAACTTCCCACCGTGGTCTAATTGAGATCTACGTCCTCGTTTTGAATTGATTCTGAGAAGTATCACCTTGCACCTGCATCTCGGTGGTAATATCTACTGTATGATTTAAGATATATGTAGCATAACAGATGTTAAGCAAATAATCAATAGAGAGCGAATAAAACAAATGATTACATAAACAACAGCAATAAATTTCAGTGTTAAGCTCTTCCTTGGCCAATATTACATTTTTTTGCCCTCTCTCAGCTATCGCCCTTTACTTATACTGTCACTTCATTTCTCTCTACGCTCTTTTTTTTCCTGTCTTCTTCTTTCATTTCCCTATTATTTATATTTTAATGTAAAGAGGTCTTTCTTAAAATGGATTTTTGTCGAACTACTCCAACAAACCAATGCCTCCCTATTCCTAAGCTCTTATCCTTACTTGCCTCTATTTCCACGCAGGGAAAAAAACCAATTTCTAATTTTATTCCTAATTAATTTAAAAATACAAAAAAATAACTACTCTCATAAATAAATAATAAAATAGTAATGCCAATGTTTATTCCTCTCAAATTAGCCACAACATGTGAACATATAATCACATTGTTGGCTAAGTCTGGATGCTCCTGCATCACATAATGTGTTCGCATACTCTCTTATTACCAATGAGCTTCATTGATGATACTTTGTTCATTATGATGTTGGCTAACACCTTTTTGGAAATCATATATTATTTCTTCAACAATATTAATGAATTCATTTTTCTTAGAGTATTGTAGAATAGAACCTCAAATACTTTTTTCAAAATGATTCTTAATAAACATTAAACTTAACTCATTAGATTTCTCCCACTTATAAAATAAGGTCCTCTCTTATGGAAACTATATTATATAGGGTTGGGTGGTTCATTCTTATGAAACACCAAATATAATTCCATGCATCCTAATGTAAGGGAAATTTTTTCCTTCTAGTCCTCAAAATTATTTCTAGTTAACATTAGAACACGAGATGACTCATTAAACATAATTATAGATGCAATAGATGCAAAATTAAATAAAAATGCTATGATTCATATATGACCATAATTTAGATTATTGACCCGCACTAATAATACTAACAACAAAATAGTGCATCATCATAATCCTCATTTGTGTAGAGATTACAATAAGCCAACATATTTGCTCAATAAATTTATAATGCAACTGATAGATTTGACATCAATAGGGAGATGACCCATTACATGTGGGAATTTAGAATCATCCCTAATTTGATGCCTAATTTATTATGATATTCTAATTAATTCGTGAATTATGATTTCCTCATTGTGGGGCCAAAACATATCATTTTCATGATTTAATTGCAATTTTGACACTATTCATTAATATAATCACTTGCATCCAATATTTGATTTATACATTATAATTGACTTAAAATATTGTGGCTACCCTATCTGTCAATTAAATGTTACAAGCATATAACATAATAAAAAAATGTATTGACTAGAGGTCAATACATCAAAACAATTAAAAATTAGTACCCATTAACTAATTATAATGTCAATGCATTCAATTATACATGATCAAAATATATGAAATAAACATGCTTAAATAACAGTAGAATGACTATTTCACAAAAAGAATGCATATCATGATGTTCATTCATGTGCGTATGACACATCATGATGCACTATAAAACCTTAAAGCCATATCATGTTATCTTGAATTAACTTAAAACAGGGTATGCATATTTGTCATGATACATGGAAAATAATATAAATACCTATTTTTCTTGATACCGTGTTCAAATATTGTTCCAATTTGTTAATTATGGTTATGATATATGCATAATTCATAACTGTTAATTATAATTCTACCATATATGTGCAAAATTGATACATATTGTCATAAAATGCATATACACATATGTTCATGTGACAACCTCAATTAAAGATTAGTTAGCGTTAACTAGTTTAAACAATTTGTTATTTTTAATTTCTGATAAGAAAGACTTAATGGTTATATGTTAAAACAAAAATCCTATTTATTTTAGTTTTGATTTATTTAAAAGAAAAACAATGAATGGAAGGGAAGCTGCTAAGCTATTGGTATTAGTTTCCCAGAATAGATGGTGGTTGGGGATAGTTGGAAACAGTTACCCCTCCTCATGGGATAAAGTTGGAATCCAGAGGATGGAGGGGGGTTCTGGAAAATGGGCAAGAAAGGGAAAGTATTTTCTTGAGCTGGTATGAGACCAGTTGAAAATATCTTTGGAAACCCTTGTGCGAGCCAAATTTTGACTGTTAGTGACTGGAATTGATATCCAGAGGTCACAGCAGGATAATCCACTATTTTACCCGAGGCACCAATCAGTTTCTGGAGCTAGGGGGCAAGCGGAGGACGTGATAGCCTCCCTTGAAGGTTGGGTGGACAACAGCTTGGACAGACCTAACCCTACAGATAAGTACTAATGCGACAATCTGAGTTATTTTAATATAAGTAAATACAGATATGTACGTCAGTACTGTTATTTTACTGTCATATTGTAGAAGTATCAGTAGGGAAATGTACCATGCTTATAAATGAATGCAGAAGAAAACGAGTTTATTTCTAGCTTTTATAGTCTATATTCATTTCCAGAATTACTGTTGAAAAAATGCTGTAAATATTCAGTTTATAAATTCCCTGTCTAAGGGTTACATTCAAGTTTAAATTTCAAAAAAGGCACTAAAAGATTCTATTTAGGATGATACCATAGGAAGGTAACTTATTTGGAATCCTTTCTTAATCATATCTGTTCTTACTCATTACATGCAAAACTGAAAAATAGTATACCAAGTGGAAGAAAACATATAGAACTACAGGAAATGGAAAATAACGTTCGAATGCAGGGTAACTTCTACCTTGGAGGAGAACGAGTAGAAAAGCCAAGAACTCTGTAAGAACTGTAACGGCCTACTGAATATCCACATCATGATAAGATGTACAATGCTCGACAAGACAGCAAGAGAAACTGTAAAACCTTTCCAAACTGTAATGCAAGATGCGGAAATGGAATAACTAGTGTACAGTAGTTATAATGTGAAAACTATTGTCAGTTTAAAAAAATAAAACACCGCTTGAGCATGAAAGCTACGCATGCAAAACTGAGAACTGAATTAGATTTCCGTAACCCTGTGGTAAAGGGTCGGAATACAAATTCAGGCTGTGGCGTTTAGAATAACTTCGGAAGAGCAAGAATAAACACATACATAGTAAGATTCAAACCATAGTATGTAAATAAACATCAGAAGATTACAAATCTTACATATAAATAACATCTATCATTCAAGAAGTACTGGCTATGTTCGCCAAAATATAGATAGACCGCCGAAAGGCCATAGCAACAGTAAGTTAAACATGAACCCTGGCGCAAAGAAAAACTAGCTCTTCGTAAACACGGTCCAACAGAACTTAAAAACCCCGGTGGAAAGAGTTAACCACAAACACCAAGTACATATAAACGGAGGGATTAAACTCTGTCACAAATATTCAACCCTAAACTAACAAGGATGGATGGAGGTCGAAAACTTGACAAGGGTTCGACCCAGAAATCATTTCCTCTGGCCAACAGAGGTAGTACCTGGAAGAATGGAGTTCCGACTGTTAGCTTGGGTCTTCGAATTTGAATGTCTGTAGTTGCAGTATAGAGACAAGGGGGCCGGTATTACCTGCAATTTAACCACAATAGGAGTTAAATACCGAAACAAAACACGAGCTATCGTAATGGAAAACTTAAAGTATGAACTAGGAATCTAAGCGGGAAAGTCATTGCACACAGTATCTTACCTATGAGTTGACAAGTCCGAATCTGGCTGACCTGTGAATAGGCAGAGATTGGGACGGTCGAAAACGTTCATTACAAATTAAAGGTTCGAATAATGACTGTGTATGTAAACAAGATTGCGGTGGGTCTGAGCATAAAGAAGGAACTTACCAGCGCCTTCTGGAAGTTGGAGTAATCCTTCTCAAGAGAGATGCGAACCCGAAGCAAAGGGCAGCTCAGGGTTTCAGGCACCCTGCCATAAACATACACAAGAAAAATGAAAACTGAACCTATATAACGAAAGAGAGACGTACAAGTTAATAATTTGAGCAAATACATGAAGAGTAAACGACGAAACCAGAAAGGAAATGCATTCCTCCTCATCAGGTGGCTATGCGCATCGACATTCTCTAAATTTAAAAGAGTCTGTGCGTTGGATGTGAACCGATTCTCACTTGGCACCATGGGCGCCGATGATATTCGGAGCGCAAAACCTCGTTACCTTCTGTCAACTGAAAGAAGAACTCCAGAGAACGCGATAGGAAAAAATCGGCAAGTTAGAGTTGGAGAGCAGAACATCACGGAGAAGACTGGAGGGAAAGAGCCACCGGAAGGATAGTCATGCCAAGCCTGGCTGGCAGTACGCCAGAACATTAAATTTCATTTAAGGTGAAGCCACGGGGAGGGCTCACAATCAACCAAGTGTTAGAAACAATGCGATATCGGAGTTGACGCAAATAACACAAACCAGAAATTGCATAATTCACATTATCCAAAGATTAAACCCTCGGCGTATATCTCCAAGTGGAGATGTGGACAAGTGGCGAGGTCACATAGTGTAATACACAAGTTCATAACAGCAATTGATTATCAGTACAACTCATAGCACCTTGCAATAAAGAATCACCGTAACGCCAAGTTTGATATACCCCCCTGAGCCATAAGATGACAGAAATTGGTACCAGTATATTAAACGATGAATGTTTGTGTATTGATAATCCTGTACCTAGCCTGTAACAAATATGTCATTGCATTTTAATTCCATATGATTTAATGCTCGAGTAATATAATCACTTCGATGATGATAGGTTATAATTTTTTTTTTGTATGGTAAGTTTTGGGTATGTATGTGACAAGTGGTATCAGAGCTGGTTACTACACTGGCAACCTAAGGGTCTACTAACAACGCTGTGAGTGTATTAGTGCACTGAGAAGAAAGAAAAAAAAAAAAGATATGTCATCTCCATCACGACCAAGCGAAAGTCAAGGTCCAACAGTTATGAACCCAGAAATGTGGGTTCAACTAACCGTGGAGCAGCATCAGAAAACAAGTAAACTATTGGAAGAACAATAGCAACAAACTGCTTCTCTGTTGAACACAGTACGACAGTTACAAGAAGAGATGACTAGAGTTCGAAAAGATAACGAAAAGATGTTGCAAGACCAGGAGAATATTTTGAAGAGTATATCTGATAAACAAAATCATGAGATGCGGTAACCCAGTGCAGAGAAAGAATTATCTACAGAAGCAGAAGATCAGCAAAACCAAAACGACACAGCTGGAAAGACTGAAAAGAGTTTCTCCCACAGGAGAAAAAACCATAATAACAATGAGGTAGAATCTGAAAATCTGTCAGGTCAGCAGGATTATAAGAGGCAGAAAGTCGAGCTGCAGGGAGAGTTTCGTAAGATTAAGCCACCAATGTTTGATGGTGAGGCGGAAGAATCAGCTGAAGCATGGTTGATTAACATCAATAAATACTTTCAGGTATATGAGTATAGTAGCAATTTGAAGGCCAGATTGGCTATATACCAGTTGCGAGAGAAAGCCACCTTGTGGTGGGAGGAAGTGAAAAATGTTCGCAACATTGATGAACGGGACATTACATGGGAATTATTCCAGCAGTACTTCAAAGATAAATATCTAACAGAGAGATTTTATGATGATAAGGCCAAGGAATTTCATGATCTCCGACTGGGCCAAATGTCCATGGATGAGTATTTCACAAAATTTACTTCTCTATTACGTTATGTACCTTACCTCAGGGAGGAAAAAGCTAAGGTACAGAGGTTTCTAAGTAGTTTTCCTGCTCTCATGAGAGAAAGAATAGAGTTTGTTAACCCACAAACGATGGATGAAGCTGTCCGGAAAGCACGTATGTGTTACCAGCAGTACAAGACCAAAGGGGATGGCAGAAAGGGCTGGCAGCCCAAGAAAAACCAAAAGAATCCATCTACCTTTAAAAGTAGCGAAAGCAGCCACTTTAAAGGGGTAGTACGGAACACTGGCAACAAACAGTTTAACAAGAATCATCAAAGGATCAAGTGGCCAGCTGAAGAAAAACCCACAGAAGCATCAAGCAAACCAGAGCAGGGACAGAATTCTAAACCCCCTCTACAGTGTTGGGGCTTTGGGGAAGCACACTACTACAAAAATTGTCCACAACGAAAACAGAGTGAAACTGTGGCCAATTTACAGGAGGCATCAATAGTGGGGGACGTGGCACGAAGCATACCCCGTATAAACACAGCCTTGGAGGATCGACAGGCTGATTTTCAACCCACAATGATTGAATTGGAAGGTACTATACTGTCTAAACCTGTTTCGATTTTAATAGACCCTGGCGCTAGTTTAAGTTATGTAAGTCCTAAACTAGTGGAAGTTTGCAAACTAAAAGAACATAAATTTAAAAACTCATGGTTAGTTCAGTTAGCCACCGGAGAAAAACACAAAGTAACTGCGAAAATTGCTGATTGCATTCTAGAAGTTGCAGAACAGCAGCTACAGCTAGACTTAAATGTTCTACCACTTGGATCGTATGATGTGTTATTGGGAATGGACTGGTTAGAAAAACACTGGACCTTAGTAGACTGTAAGGAAAAGACAATTTATTACAGGGCACAGGATGGTACGCGAAGGGAGATTAAAGGAATTAAAAATCATGTGCATTTACGCCCCATAACAGCATCTCAAATGAGCAAATGTATTCGGAAGGGATGTCAGTTGTATGCCATTCAAGTAGGGTATGTTGGATCTAATGGAAAAGCTGCAGAAATACAAGATATTCCGGTGGTACAGGAATTCCTGGATGTATTCCCAGAAAACATTCCAGGGTTACCACCTAAAACAGAAATTGATTTCACTATCGAGTTACTGCCAGGAGCCACACCTGTGTCAAGAGCACCGTATAGAATGAGCATGCCAGAGTTAACAGAGTTAAAGATGCAGCTGCAGGAGTTATTAGATAAAGGATACATCCGCCCAAGCGTGTCACCTTGGGGAGCACCAGTTCTTTTTGTTAGAAAGAAGGATGGAACTTTACGCATGTGTATGGACTACTGACAACTCAACAAGCTGACAGTTAAGAATAAATACCCTCTACCCAGAATTGATGATTTGTTCGATCAGGTGAGAGGTGCCAAGGTGTTTTCTAAAATAGACCTGAGGTCTGGATGTCATCAAATTCGAGTCAGGGATGAAGATATTTGCAAAACAGCATTTTGCACAAGATACGGGCATTATGAGTTTGTAGTGTTGCCATTTGGATTAACGAATGCACCAGCAACCTTTATGAGGTTAATGAATGGTATATTCCACCAATACTTAGATCACTTTGTACTGATCTTCATAGATGACATCTTGATTTATTCTAAGAGTGAAGAAGAACATAAGCAGCATCTGAAGATAGTACTAGAAATGCTGAGGAAGCATCAGCTGTATGCTAAGTTCAGCAAGTGTGATTTCTTTAAAACTGAAATCCAGTACTTGGGTCATGTGGTGACTGCGGAAGGAATAGCGGTGGATCCTGAAAAGATTAAAACCATATTGGAGTGGCAGGTACCCCAAAATGTGGCCGATATCAGATCTTTTATGGGTCTGGCAGGGTATTACAGACGGTTCATCGAAGGGTTTTCTAGGATTGCTTATCCTATTACATCCTTACAAAATAAAGGAAAACTTTTCAAATGGACGAAGGAATGTCGGCTCAGCTTTGAAAAGTTGAAACAACTTTTAACCACGGCACCCGTGTTGAGGGTAGCCGACCCCAGCAAAGACTACGAGGTGTGCACGGATGCCAGCAAGGAGGGAGTCAGAGCAGTTTTAACTCAGGAGGGCAAGGTAATAGCCTATGAGTCCAGAAAGTTAAGAGAACACGAACAAAAATATTCTGCTTACGATCTAGAACTTACAGCAGTAGTACATGCTCTCCGGGTATGGAGGCATTATTTACTGGGCAAAAAGTTTGTACTTAAAACAGACCATAGCAGTCTGACTAGTTATTTTAAGCAGGCAGATTTAAACTCTCGGCAAGCACGGTGGAATGCCTTCTTGAGGGAGTTCGACATGGATATACAACATGTGAAAGGAAAAGAAAACCGGGTAGCAGATGCCCTGAGCAGGAAATTGCATGGGATCTATGCAACATACTTTAGCGAACCCATAAGTCAGCTAAGCGAGCAGTTAAAGGAAGAGGCACGTAAGGACCCAAAATACAAGTTTCTATGGCAGCATATGGAAAAAGATAAGGAGCAAGGAACGCCATCTGAATATGGAAGTAACGAAGAGCAGATGTTAACCTTCCGAGAAAGAATTTATGTTCTTAATCGTGTAAGTCTCAAGGAGTTAATCCTAGATGAGTACCATCGAAGCAACTATGCTGGCCATCCCGGCTACCAGAAGATGCTTTCGGCAATTAGAAAGATATATTACTGGCCAGGTATGTGCAGAGACATTGCAGAATACTTAAGCAAGTGTTTAGAATGCGAGCAGGTTAAAGTGGAGCACCGACACCCAGCGGGACTACTACATCCCATACCCATTCCTGAATGGAAATGGGAAGTGATCTCCTTGGACTTCATTATAGGCTTACCTCGAACAAGGAAGCAGAATGACTCAATAATGGTAGTGGTGGATAGGTTGAGTAAATCTTCCCATTTCATACCTGTGCAATCCACTTACAAGACAGTGCAGATTGCAGACATATTTATCAGAGAAATCTTCAGGTTTCATGGTATACCTAAGGTGGTGATTTCAGATCGAGATGTTAAATTTACCTCCACATTTTGGAAGACCCCGTTTTCAGGTTTAGGTACCCAAATACATTTCAGCACTGCCTATCACCCTCAAACGGATGGGCAGACAGAACAGGTAAACCAAGTGTTGGAGGATATGCTGCGCATGTATGTAATGCGACCCCCAACTAAATGGGAAGACTACCTGCACCTAGTGGAGTTTGCATATAACAACGGATATCAGGAGTCTCTAAAAATGAGTCCCTTCGAAGCATTATATGGACGACAGTGTCGTACACCAATTAACTGGAGCAGTCCGGAGACAAAATTAATGTTGGGGCCAGAGATGTTGGCGGAGCTGGAAGCTGAAGTAAAAAGAATAAGACAGAAATTGAAGGCAGCACAGGATCGAAAAAAGGTCTTTGCAGATAAGAAAAGATCTTATCGCGAATTCGAAGTGGGCGATCATGTGTATGTCAGGATTAAGCCTAAAAGAAGTACCTTAAGGTGGACTTCCTGTGCCAAGTTAGCCCCTCGTTACTGTGGACCCTTCCAAATTTTGGAAAGAGTGGGGCCCGTAGCCTACAGACTGGCGCTGCCTAGTCATATTAAAGTGCATA
The DNA here is from genome assembly GCA_034641835.2 of Pinus albicaulis. Lineage (NCBI taxonomy): Eukaryota > Viridiplantae > Streptophyta > Pinopsida > Pinales > Pinaceae > Pinus > Pinus albicaulis. Next base: position 368,252,406 of record CM076569.1, read on the forward strand.
ATGTATTCCATGTATCGTTGCTAAAGCGATATGTGCATGATGAGAAACATGTAATTCATTGGCAGAATGTTCAGGTAAAAGAAAATATATATATATATATATATATATATATATATATATATATATATATATATATATATATATATATATTTAATTACTATATAAGCACTAACTGAGAACACTTGTTCTTTCAGGTAGAACCGGACATAGAGTTTCTGGTCGAGCCGCTACGTATACTTGATCGAAGAGAGATAGAACTTCGCAAAAGAGTAGTTGTCCAGGTGAAAGTGCAATGGAAGCACTTCGGACCGGACGAAGCTACTTGGGAGGATGAAAAGTTTATACAGGAGGTTTATCCTGAACTGTTTGCAGGATCTGGCTGAAAACACCGAGGACGGTGTTACTCTCAGGGGGGGAAGATGTGACAGCAATTTGTTATTTTTAATTTCTGATAAGAAAGACTTAATGGTTATATGTTAAAACAAAAATCCTATTTATTTTATTTTTGATTTATTTAAAAGAAAAACAATGAATGGAAGGGAAGCTGCTAAGCTGTTGGTATTAGTTTCCCAGAATAGATGGTGGTTGGGGACAGTTGGAAACAATTACCCCTCCTCATGGGATAAAGTTGGAATCCAGAGGATGGAGGGGGGTTCTGGAAAATGGGCAAGAAAGGGAAAGTATTTTCTTGAGCTGGTATGAGACCAGTTGAAAATATCTTTGGAAACCCTTGTGCAAGCCAAAGTTTGACTGTTAGTCACTGGAATTGATATCCAGAGGTCACAGCAGGATAATCCACTGTTTTACCCGAGGCACCAATTAGTTTCTGGAGCTAGGGGGCAAGCGGAGGACGTGATAGCCTCCCTTGAAGGTTGGGTGGACAACAGCTTGGACAGACCTAACCCTACAGATAAGTACTAATGCGACAACATGAGTTATTTCAATATAAGTAAATACAGATATGTACGTCAGTACTGTTATTTTACTGTCATATTGTAGAAGTATCAGTAGGGAAATGTACCATGCTTATAAATGAATGCAGAAGAAAACGAGTTTATTTCTAGCTTTTATAGTCTATATTCATTTCCAAAATTACTGTTGAAAGAATGCTGTAAATATTCAGTTTATAAATTCCCTGTCTAAGGGTTACATTCAAGTTTAAATTTCAGAAAAGGCACTAAAAGATTCTATTTAGGATGAAACCATAGGAAGGTAACTTATTTGGAATCCTTTCTTAATCATATCTGTTCTTACTCATTACATGCAAAACTGAAAAATAGTATACCAAGTGGAAGAAAACATATAGAACTACAGGAAATGGAAAATAACGTTCGAATGCAGGGTAACTTCTACCTTGGAGGAGAACGAGTAGAAAAGCCAAGAACTCCATAAGAACTGTAACGGCCTACTGAATATCCACATCATGATAAGATGTACAATGCTTGACAAGACAACAAGAGAAACTGTAAAAACTTTCCAAACTGTAATGCAAGATGCAGAAATGGAATAACCAGTGTACAGTAGTTATAATGTGAAAACTATTGTCAGTTTTAAAAAATAAAACACCGCTTGAGCATGAAAGCTACGCATGCAAAACTGAGAACTGTATTAGATTTCCGTAACCCTGTGGTAAAGGGTCGGAATACAAATTCAGGCTGTGGCATTTAGAATAACTTCGGAAGAGCAAGAATAAATGCATACATAGCAAGATTCAAACCATAGTATGTAAATAAACATCAGAAGATTACAAATCTTACATATAAATAACATCTATCATTCAAGAAGTACCGGCTATGTTCGCCAAAATATAGATAGACCGCCGAAAGGCCATAGCAACAGTAAGTTAAACATGAACCCTGGCGCAAAGAAAAATTAGCGCTTCGTAAACACGGTCCAACAGAACTTAAAAACCCTGGTGGAAAGAGTTAACCACAAACACCAAGTACATATAAACAGAGGGATTAAACTCTGTCACAAATATTCAACCCTAAACTAACAAGGACAGACGGAGGTCGAAAACTTGACAAGGGTTCGACCAAGAAATCATTTCCTCCGGCCAACAGAGGTAGTACCTGGAAGAATGGAGTTCCGACTGTTAGCTTGGGTCTTCGAATTTGAATGTCTGTAGTTGCAGTATAGAGACAAGGGGGCCGGTATTACCTGCAATTTAACCACAATAGGAGTTAAATACCAAAACAAAGCACGAGCTATCGTAATGGAAAACTTAAAGTATGAACTAGGAAGCTAAGCGGGAAATTCATCGCACACAGTAGCTTACCTATGAGTTGACAAGTCCGAAATCTGGCTGACCTGTGAATAGGCAGAGATTGGGACGGTCAAAAATGTTCATTACAAATTAAAGGTTCGAAGAATGACTGTGTATGTAAACAAGATTGCGGTGGGTCTAAGCATAAAGAAGGAACTTACCAGCACCTTCTGGAAGTTGGAGTAATCCTTCTGAAGAGAGATGCGAACCCGAAGCAAAGGGCAGCTCAGGGTTTCAGGCACCCTGCCATAAACATACACAAGAAAAATGAAAACTGAACCTGCATAACGAAAGAGAGACGTACAAGTTAATAATCTGAGCAAATACCTGAAGAGTAAATGACGAAACCAGAAAGGAAATGCATTCCTCCTCATTAGGTGGCTATGCGCATCGACATTCTCTAAATTTAAAAGAGTCTGTGCGTTGGATGTGAACCGATTCTCACTTGGCAGCATGGGCACCGATGATATTCAGAGTGCAAAACCTTCTTACCTTCTGTCAACTGAAAGAAGAACTCCAGAGAACGCGATAGGCAAAAATCGGCAAGTTAGAGTTGGAGAGCAGAACATCACGGAGAAGACTGGAGGGAAAGAGCCACCGGAAGGATAGTCATGCCAAGCCTGGCTGGCAGTACGCCAGAACATTAAATTGCATTTAAGGTGAAGCCACGGGGAGGGCTCACAATCAACCAAGTGTTACAAACAATGCGATATCGGAGTTGACGCAAATAACACAAACCGGAAATTGCATAATTCACATTATCCAAAGATTAAACCCTCGGTGTATATCTCCAAGCGGAGATGTGGACAAGTGGCGAGGTCACATAGTGTAATACACAAGTTCATAACAGCAATTGATTATCAGTACAGCTCATAGCACCTTGCAATAAAGAATCACCGTAACGCCAAGTTTGATATACCCCCCTGAGCCATAAGATGACAGAAATTGGTACCAGTATATTAAACGATGAATGTTTGTGTATTGATAATCCTGTACCTAGCCCGTAACAAATATGTCATTGCATTTTAATTCCGTATGATTTAATGCTCGAGTAATATAATCACTTCGATGATGATAGGTTATAATTTTTTTTTGTATGGTAAGTTTTGGGTATGTATGTGACAGTTCATTTGATATTATAGTGCTTGAGATACTAAATTGTCCCCACATTTCATCATTAAATAATTTAAATCATGGTGAAATATCCTCATATGTATACTCATATAAGCGTTGTCATATGTATATCAAAATAATTAACTACATTCTTTATTTCTCTAAAATCACTGATATCTTAACATAATTTATGGGCTCATATTCTCTAAACGATCATATTATCAAATCTCTTAAAGGAAAAGACCATCATTTCTCTAAAATCACTAATATCTTAACAAAATTTACGGCTTACATTCTCTAAATGATTAAGTCTTTAGACAAAACCAATAAATTTATTTCTCTATTATCAAATCTCTCAAAGGAAAATACCATGGAAGAGAGAAGTTTTAATTTAGAGAAAGAAAGGAGCAAAATATTCAAATCAAACACCACAATATGAAGTATGAAGTAAGATTTTGATATGAAATGTAAGCTTAAATTTAATAGGAAATAAAATGGAACTTACCTCTGGCCACAATGATTAGATTTTATGTAGGAAATCTTTTTGAATCCAATAGAAATATTCTTATTTATTCAAGACATAATGCACCAAAGGATGGAATTATAGGTAATTTCATTCTTGATAAAATTAGGAACCCTTGTAATTCACCCATTTTTATAATGATCTTTCCATAAAACATTATTAACTAATTTGAAGTTAATGAGTTGATTACTTCCAGCCATAACCAACACTTCATAGGAAGTTACATAACCACACATATGGGTTTGTGGTAGTTTAAGCTACTATAAAAAAAAGACATTTAACACTCAACTCTCTACTTTATTGTCTCTAATCTAGTTTCCAAGATGATAGGGTAAAGAAAATAGTTTTAATAAACTAATATAAATATTTTCTATTACAATAGACATACAACTTGAAAAAATATGTTCAAGGGCTTAAAAACAAACTCAAATATTTCTATAGTTGTTTAGAGTTTGTATTCTTTAATTCTTTTTTACTCATAGAAATGCTTTCTCATTAATAAAAAAAATATAAATATCATTTATTCAAAAAAAATTAGTGCTATAAAAATTATAATATTATTTTCCCACAAATAATAAATTTTCCCATTTATCATATAACATAATATGGAAAAATAATTGCAAAAATATTTATGTGAAAATAATTGTAATTTAATAACAATATTAAAGGCTTATTATTACTTAATTAAATATTTGATTAAAATGGATAGAATATACGTTCATTTAAATAGGCATCTCATTTTATTAAGATTTAAAAAAAACATAATGTTAATTAAATTATAAGTTTAGTTTAAATAATTATAATAATTATTATCATTATTAATTATAAAAAAAATTAATATATCAACTAAACATAAATGTATAGTAAAACAGTAATAAAAAATAAGAATTTTATACTAATTTGTAATTATGATTTTTTTTTTAATTAAATTGAAAAATAAAATGATATAGCTAATATTTAGATGATTTTTAATCCTTTATTTTGATTATTATTGATAATATTCTAAAATATTATATGGAGGTTAAATCTCTACCATAAACTTAATAGTTATTGATAATTAAATTAAAATCATGTAATCAAAATTGACATAACTCTCAACATAAATATTTTATGGATCTCCACCACCCACCTAATAATTATTAATAATTAAATTGAAATTCTAAAAACAATAATTATCCTATGGATCTCCACCACCCACCTATTAATTATTAATAATTGAATTAAAATTCTAAAAACAATAGACATTAAATCCCCACTATCCACTTAATAATTGTTTTTAACTAAATCAAAATTTAGAAGCAATAGACATACATATTAACATAATAATATGGTTAGGATAAAATTTATACACTAAAGTATAATGATTGATAGTTTAAATTAAAAATAATATTATAGTTAAAATAAGAAATAATTTATTTCATTTAGTATAAATATAATATTTTAAATATACATATATTCTTAATCTTATAATTATAAAAATTTTGGTTTGGAAAGTTTTTTTTGCTTAGACATTAATTAGAACAACCATATAAATTAAATAGATTGTTAATGTGGATAGAGATCAAATCATCTAGCTCACCTAATTTAACTTTGTTAGAATACCATAAACCATAAGTAATGTTCATATGATACATGTTCATATGACATTTTTTTAATTAATCATTTAATTAAAAAGGAAAAAAAAAAGTGTAATTTATTTTTGGATGAATGTCAATCTTCAACTACAAATAAAAATATTATATGAAAGTTAAATCCATACCATATAATCAATAATGATAGATAATTATATATATATTTTTGATATAATATGCCTCTTGTTTTTACTTGAATAAACTTTTCTCAATATAAAACAAAAAAAAGTCAAATTTTCTTAATATCTAAATATAATAATTATTTTACAGATAATAACCAACAAACACTCATAATTATATCTGAATATAATAATTCTTTTACAGATAAAAACCAACTAAATTATGATATATTTTCGCAATTAAAAAAACCATAAAAAAAAACATATCACTCTAACCATTCTTTAAATAATTCTTTTAAAAAAGCATTCAAGGTTAGGAGACTTTGTAGAAAATTGGGAGATAAGGAAATGATCGACTTCCTCCTAATTTACCGTCCCTCTGTACAGGGCTGACTGAATCCCTCGTATAATCGGATGGACTTCCGTGTCGTGAATAAGGGTGTTGGCTTTCATTTTCCATGTACTTGGTCCGTGCTTTTTACACGCTTCCAACGCGCTTGGTTTTAGTTGTTATACGTTTCAATCATAAGCTGGACATTACTCACCATAAGCTTGTTATGGAGGTTTATGGAGTTGTTTTTAATGTGATTTTTTTGGAAAGTTTTTTCATTATTTTTCAGATTTAATTTGTTTAAAATTTGGTAAAAATTCATTGAAGTCACAAGTTTGATTGGTAAACTTTGCATAATCTAAATGTTCCAAAATTTTTCAGAGTTCAGTCCATATATACAATCAAAAAATCAATTTACTTGATTTAAGACAAAAAATCCACCAAAAATTCCAAAAAATTGATTAAAAACAACTCCATTACTTATTAGTACTATCAACCTTACATTTCTTATAGGTGAAATCATATCTGGAAAACAGCACTTTTAAAACTACAATGAATGATTCTTTTTATTTGATTGTGATTTTGTGAATTTAAGTCAGAAGAAAGATTATCGCTCCAAATTGAACTATCTAAAACTTTCACTATTGACATATGATCTTATATATAAATATCAAAAAACATATGCACATTATCATGTAAATTAACACATAAAAGAAAAAAATGGTGAAAAGCAACCGCAGGAAAATAACTTTAAATTTATTGAAATAGATTTAACAATAGAATAGATGTACAGTGGCACAAAATATTCATGATAAAAAGAAAATCAAATCACAATTATGGAAAATAAAATATTCATTATAAAAGAAAATCAAATTAAAATTATGAAACAAAATTTGAGAAAGTATGTGGTCTCGTTGATGTTTCCTAATTGGCATCTGGTCATAATATTTATCTTTATGTTGTGGAAAAATGAGACAAGTGTGTGGCCAAAATTTTCCAATATACTATGATCACCATCGTGGAAATAAACACAAAAGAACAAATTACTATATTAAAAGTCATTGCAATTAATAGATTGTTGGATATCAATTTCTTAAATCGACTAGGATATGTAGACTCATTCATTCTTGGGAGTGTAAAGTTTTTATGATTCACACATTTTGATATATCAGTGGCGCCCCGATCATGTGCTGCTAGAGAAACATTGAGCGATCTTGGACTGTAGAAGAGTGTAACAAGTAGTTCACACCATTTTTTCTAGTGTTCGGATTGAACGCCCCCTGTGACGTGTCATTGTTAAGTGATATATTTAGATTGTTAAGTGATCTGTTTGGAGTCGGATAGAACATTGAACATTGACAGTTAGGATAGAAAGTTGCAAGGCGGCCCTTTACTAAATTGAGATAAGGTATTAATTACGTTTACTGAAAAAGATAAATAGTCAAAAACATCACGAGAAATATGTATGTAAAAATTTGAAATATATTTTACTAGCAAAATGCCCTATGACATGCAAATGGATGTAAAAATTTGAAACATATTTACCAGCAAAATGCCCTATGCCATGCAAAATGCCTATTAAATTCTAACCTTTTTTTCCATATACTAAAACTCACAGCAACACTTTCTCCGTTGAATAAGATTTTCTTAATCTCCAATGTGCGGAAGGTAAAAAGCACGGAACTTTGCTATAAGTGGGGCATCTGTGCTCTCTCCAGAACGCGTAACTGTAATAGACTTCCAAAATCTTAGAGTACTGCAACGATGGGAAAAACGGCAAGCAGAAACTGGGTCATTTGGATGGTCATGAGCATGCTACTGATGTTGAATTTATTCTCTTTGGATGTTCGTGCTCAACCAGGTATTACTCAACATTTTAAAACAACTATGGGTGCTCTAATTCACAGATATTTTGTGGTGCTCTCTCCTTTTGTTTTCTTTAGATCATTGAATTCCTGTATTTGTAGTCATGCTCATTCAGTACTGTTGATTAACAAGATTTCTTTGATCATTTAAATGAATGTGTTGCAGGGTTTCTGAGTATATCTTGCGGAGCAAAACGAAATCACACTGACGCAAACAATATAACATGGATTCCTGACGATAATTACATTGACGTGGGTCAGAGGGCAGACATAGGGGACGCCTCTCAACGAGCCTACGGTTCCTACCTGCACACTCTACGCTTCTTCCCAAAGCCACTCAACAAATCTTGCTATCAGTTGCCTGTGACCCCCAATGTGCCCTACCTCTTAAGAATATGGTTTGCCATTGGTAATTACACGGGATTCCAAAATTTGCCGGAGTTCGCCGTCTCTGTTGAGACAATAGGTTTTTTGACTTATACAAGTGGAAGACAACAAAGTAGAGAACCATCAGGTCTTGAGCTAATCTTGGTTAGCTCTGAAAGAGTGTTGTATATTTGTTTGATCAGAACCTCCGAGACTGATGATCCCTTTATCTCCGCTATCGAGTTGAGGACCCTCCAAAAAGGAATGTATCCCCAGGCTAAACCAGGAACAGCCTTGTGGATATTAGCCAGGAAAGATGTCGGTGGAAATTCGTTGCTTAGGTCAGCGTTTAAGCTATAATATGTTTTACCTATGAGATATGCCTCAAATATGTTTGATCTGTGCAGCCCAATTTTGATATTGTGTGTGATATTTGTTTTGTCAATAAATGAACTGAATAGCTAGCTTGATTTGGTGAAATAAGCAGGTATCCTCGAGACAACTTCGACCGCGTCTGGCATGTAGATGTTGATAATTCGAGTCCTGTGCGGAATGTAAGCTCTCAGGAGCCCATTTCATTCAACAATACGAAAAATCGTGTTCCAAATGCTGTCATCCAGACGGCGTGGGTTCCGGACGTAGACAGCTTTGCAATTAGTCTAGGGACAATCTATGGGCAGAACGCGCTACTAATGTTATATTTCGCAGAAATAGAGAGGCTAAAGGTATCTGAGTCAAGATCGTTTTACATCACAATACATGAGGATAGGCGATCTTCCATCATTAATTTGGTGCCATATTACTCTGCCGTGGAGATAACAATCCCAGTGTCTGCTTCAGATGAAACAGCGGACTTGAAATTCAGTCGTCCTATAATCAACGCTTATGAATATTATTTATTAATTGATACCGAACCAGCAACATATTCGCAAGATAGTAAGTGGTTTTGCTTAATTTTCATTACTGATATTATATTCGATGTATAACCAAGTAGTTCTGAAACTGCAGTGGAAGCTATAGGCGCTATTAAAAGAAGGTTTGACATAAAAGATTGGATTTCGGATCCTTGTTATTTGATCCCGTGGAATGGAATTCAGTGTGATAATGGATCTTCAGCCATAAGAATTTCGGAAATGTACGTTTATATCTTTGATTTGTTTACAGTTAAACGCCAATTTTGAGATCATAAGAGCTTACGATAATAATCTTCTTTCTCTAGAAAGTTGTCTGGGAGGAATCTGAGAGGATCAGTCCCTGAAGATATTGGACACCTGACTGCATTAGTTACAGTGTAAGAAAAACTCTACTCTCCGTATTACCCTATCTGTATTATTCTAATTTTAAAAGGCTGTGGAATAAAGCAAGTACGCATGACCATTATCATATGCGTGGTGAAATTAGTTATCCGCTGATGGTTGAAATATTGGCCAGCATTCTTCATATCCTTCTAAAACTCGCACTCTTACAAGCGACTATGAAAAATACAGTTTAAGGTGTGGCTTGATATAGTTAGTTTTGACTCTTGAGTACTATATTGATGGAGGCATTATCAATCCCTGTTGCAATTAGCAGGTCACTTGACAATAATCATCTCATTGGATCCTTGCCAAATTTTTCCAGGCTAACCATGTTAGAGAGATTGTAAGTACTTTCTTACGAACATAAACGCTCTCTTTGTCGTCTATCATTTATTCTAGAGGCAGACTGATCGTCTTTTTACAAATATAACTGCAACCATTTCTTTCTCTTGGTGGACAGACATCTACAAGGCAACCGCTTGAACGGCTCTCTTCCAGATTGGCTATTTAAACTGAAAAACCTTCAAGAATTGTATGTCAATCTAACCTGTTTAAGACAAATTTATGGCATTAGAAGCATTTTAAGACTAATATAATATAATATAACAGTAATTTTTCCCACTGACAGATTTATAGAGAACAATAATTTCAGCGGTGTCATTCCTGCAGAACTTCTTTACAAGCCTTCGCTGAAATTCAGGTACTTTAATATCTTATTTCTTTATTTTTCGTATTGCCGAGGAATTTCATTATATGTTCAAGGTCTAGATTTTTCCTTGCAAGGATTATACTTAAACGGCTTAAAGTTTAATCTTTTTATTTGCTGTGTTGCAGATACTCAGGCAACAACGGCCTTTGTATAGGTATGGAAAACGGAAAATGTATCAAAAAATTTCAAGAAACCGGAAATATTTCAAGAAAGGGCAGAGTGAATGTTATCCTTGCAGTAAGGATCAGCTCGGGTTTAATAATCGCTTTGGGGTTGGTGGTGGGCATTGCTGTATATTGGAAGAATTTAAGAGCAAAACAACGTCCCAATTGTTGGAAATTAATTCCAACTGCTCGCATTGATCAGCAGAGCAACAGAATAAATATGATGGGATTGAAGACCGGTGGCAAAGTAATTGTTGATGGTAAGTTGAAGACGGTGGAAGCTCCATGCTACCACCATATTAAATTCTCCTCCAACTCCATTTAACACACATCAGCATTTAAGAGTTGAGACGGCAAGCCATTTTGGCCCGTTGGAGTGGAGACCCCCTAGACCCACCACTTTACACTCCAAAGGTATTTCCGGGGGAGTATGAGAGCTCACGTGAAAGTCTTTCATGAAGGCCCAGAAATCATAAAAGAAAGTATAAAATGAAATGAGGTTTTAACCTTATGTTAAAGTGTTTTGATATAATTTTATTTTCTCGGCAATGATGTTTTTACATTGGGTTAGTTTTATTATTATCGCGGTATATTTGCATTTACATTTTACTTTGGTTATATATTCTACATATATTATAAATATGAAATATATATATATATATATATATATATAAATATGCCCAGAGCGCATAATGTAACAGAGTTGGAAAAAGTTGTTGTGTAATGTATTGTAATTGCCCGAAGGCTGAAAACAGAGTAAGAGCACTGTGTTGTGCATATCAGAGAGACAGAAAGGAATTTAGAAGCGCTGTGTGTGTAACAGCCAAGTGATTTCTGTTGTGAAGCCAGAACATCTGAGTTCTGAAGAGTTTTAATTGTAACAGAGAAGTTTATCTTTTTAAATAAAACAGAGTTTTATTTCATCTCTGTGTTTGTCTGCCTGTCTATCCGCAATTTGAATTTTATTTAAATCTGTGTTGTTTAAAAGGTTAAGGAATTATCCCCAGAAAATTCCATCATGGTATCAGAGCTAATCTAGGCACTCAGTGAGACAAAACGGAGTTTGTTTTTTCACTGCAGGAGCTGTAAGAAGCTTACTAAGCAGATTTCTCCAGTAGAGAAAGTTTTTTCTTGTTTTATTATACAATCAGTACCTTTTTATTTACTTATACAGTTAAGATGGCAGATGATGGAACTGGTTTGACAAATTCCCAACTTCCACAGTTTACTGGGAAGAATCATAGTTATTGGTCCATAACTATGAGAGCTTTGTTTGCTTCTTAGGGATTATGGGAGCTAGTTGAAAATGGCTACCCTGAACCTGCAGATGTAGCAATGTTGGCTGCTTTGACAGTAGCAGAAAGAGACCTGTTGAAGAGCGACAAGAAGAAGGACTCCAAAGCCCTTTTTTCATCTCTTTCAATCAGTACATGAGAGTGTTTTCCCATGGATTGCAGTAGCAACAAAGTCTAAAGAGGCATGGGATATTCTCAAAACTTTCTATCAAGGCATGGAGAAGGTAAAGACTGCAAAGTTGCAGATGTTGAGGAGAAAATTTGAAACACTCAGCATGAAGGAATCTGATACAATAGATTCATTCTTCACTCATGTTATTGGTTGATAACCTAGATAAGATCTCATGGTGAAACTCTTGAAGAGAGAAGGATTGTAGAGAAGATCTTGAGAAGTTTACCCTGAAGGTTTGAAGCTATTGTGGTAGCAATAGAAGAGACAAAGGATCTCTCACAGTTCATAGTAGATGAATTGAGTGCTTCTCTTATGTCTCATGAACACAAACTGAGCAGAGGAAAAAATTCCTCATTGGAGAAAGCATTCAAGACTCTGATGTCATTCGGTTGAGGTAGAGGTCGAGGCAGAGCAAATAATAGAGGTCATGGCAGAAGCCAAAATAGAGGCAAAAATAATCCTGCTAGCACAAGCAGAAGGAGCTGCAATTAGAACCAAGATGAAGGTTCAAGAAAACAGCAAGCTCATGGACAAAGGTATGACAAATCCCAAGTCTAATGTCATTATTGCAAGAAATTAGGCCATTATGCCAATGAATGTAGGAAAAAGAAAAGTGACATGAATAATAGGAAAAATGCTAATTTTTCAAATGAAGAAGATAAGAACCCAAAGATTGTTCTATTAACATGTAACATTGCACAAGACAAACAAGAAGATGTATGGTTCTTAGACTCAGGTTGTAGTAATCACATGACTGGAAACATAGCAATGTTTGCCAATCTGGATGAAAATGTGAAATCTGAGGTAACAATAGGAAATGATAGTTAGATATCTGTCAAGGGTAAGGGCAGAGTCAATATCCTAGCAAGAAATGGAGAACAGAAGATTGTGCCATATGTATACTATGTACCTGGTCTGAAATGTAATCTTTTGAGCATTGGACAGCTCATTGACAAAGGTTACAATGTGTTCTTCAAAGATGATGTGTGTACAATCAGAGACATACCTCCAAGTAAGAAGATCATTGCAGAGGTGCAGATGACTAGCAATAGAATGTTTCCTCTCAAACTCAGAGCAGATTTGAAGGAAGGAAGAAATATTGCAGCTGTAACACAAGAAGTCTTTCAAGAGGAAGTGAAAGATGAAAATTGGTTGTGGCACTTGAGATTTGGACATCTCAATTTCGGAGGCTTGAATTTATTTCACAGAAAGGGAATGGTAGAAGGATTACCATTGATTGAAAAACATGACAGCCTTTGTGAAGGCTGCATCTTGGGCAAACAACACAGAGAAAGCTTTCCAGCAGGAAAGAGTATAAGGGCGAAAGCACCCTTGGAAATTTTTCACTCTGATGTGTGTGGACCGATGCAAATACCATCATTTGCTGGAAATAAATATGTTTTAACTTTCATTGATGATTACACTAGAAAGACATGGGTGTATATGTTAAAAAAAAAGAGTAAAGTGTTTGAGAAATTTCGCCACTTCAAAACTCTAGTTGAGAAGCAGTGTGGGCACTATATCAAAGTGCTCAGAACTGACAGAGGTGGAGAGTATATCTCCAAGGAATTTCTACGTTTTTGCAGAGAGAATGGCATACAAAAGCAATTTACCACGAGGTATACACTTCAGCAAAACGGTGTTGTAGAAAGGAAGAATAGGACCATTTTGGACATGGTCAGAAGTATGCTGAAGGCAAAAAAAATTCTGCATGAGTATTGGGCAGAAGCTGTCACTTGCGCAGTGTACATCTTGAATAGATGCCCGACTAAAGATGTCATGAACAAAATACCAGAAGAAGCATGAAGTGGATGAAAGCAAACAGTCACTCACATGAGAGTATTCGACTGTGTAGCATATGCACATGTACCAGATCAACTAAGGAAGAAGCTTGACAGTAAGGGGGAGAAGTGTGTCTTTATTTGCTACTGTGATGAGTCAAAAGCATACAAACTTTATAATCCATCCACCAAGAAATTGATAGTAAGCAGAGATGTGCAGTTCTATGAGGAAGAAGCATGGGATGGAAGTCTAGAAAAGACTGTGAACGTGAAGACAACTCTGCCTCATGAAGAAGAAGAAGAAGAAGGAACAACAACTAATAACCCTTCTTCGGTAGCTCCTCCTCCACCACCACAAGCACAACAAACCACACCACAAGCTAGAATTCGAACAACCTTGAGAATTCAAGGAAGTGCTTCTCCAAGCACACCGCAGGGATCAGAAATGTCCTCAAGTTCGAATGGAACTCCAAGTACACCAAGAAGACCGAGATTCACAAATCTGAGTGAGATTTATGAACAAGAAGAGGTAAGTAACAGTACCGGTCTGAATTCTTTATTCGCTTTATATTGTCATGCTAATGACCCAATTCATTTTGAAGATGCTGTAAATGAAGATAAATGGATTGAAGCAATGAATGAAGAAATTGGTGCAATTGAGAGGAGTAAGACATGGGAGTTAGTGGATCTCCCTAAAGGCAAAGAAGTTATTGGAGTTAAGTGGGTCTATAAGACCAAAAGCAATGCTGAAGGCAAGATTGAAAGGCACAAAGCCAGACTTGTTGTTAAAGGCTACAAGTAGCAACAAGGGAGAGACTATGATGAAACCTTTGCACCAGTGGCAAGGATGGAAACAGTGAGAACTGTGTTGTCTATAGCAGCACAACACAAATGGAAGGTTTATCAAATGGATGTAAAATCTTCATTCCTGAATGGAGTGTTGAAAGAAGAGGTTTATGTTGAACAACCTCCAGGCTATGAAGTTGAAGGCCAAGAGCATAAAGTATGCAAGTTGATGAAAACTCTTTATGGGTTGAAGCAAGCTCCAAGAACATGGTATAGCAAAATAGATGCTTACCTAATTGAGAATGGGTTTGAGAAGTGTGATGGAGAACCCACACTGTACATAAAGGAAAATGACGGTAAAATTCTTATTGTTGTTTTATATGTAGATGATGTAATTTTTACTAACAATGAAGCTTCTCTCATTGTTGACTTTAAAGAAGTCATGAAAAGTGAATTTGAAATGACTGATTTGGGTTTTCTAAGATATTTTATGGGAATTGAAGTAGAGCAGAATGGAAATGGTATTTTCATTTCCCAAGAAAAATATGTTGATGAAGTGCTGAAAAGGTTCAACATGCAGAATAACAAGGCAGTTGTAACTCCAACTATAATGGGGTTGAAATTGAGTAAAGAAGACATCAACAAGGATTTTAATCCAAAATTGTTTAAAATCATAGTTGGCAGCGTCATGTATTTGAATGCAACTAGGCCAGAAATAATGCACATGGTTAGTTTAATCTCCAGGTTCATGGAAAGGCCAAAAGAGATTCATTGGTAGGCAACCAAGAGGATTCTAAGGTATGTGAATGGAAAAAAGGGGTATGGTATTCTATACTCCTCTTCTGAAAATTTCGTGTTGACAGGTTACACTGATAGTGATTAGGCTGGAAGTGTTGATGATAGGAAGAGCACATCAGGATATGTGTTTCATTTGGGATCGGGAGCAATTTCATGGGCTTCCAAGAAGAAACCGATAGTTGCCTTATCTACAACAGAAGAAGAATATGTGGCAGCAATAGCAGCAGCATGCCAAGCAGTATGGCTAAGAAGAGTTCTCAGAGATTTGTGTCATGAACAAGAAAAGGGCACAACCATTTACTGTGACAATAGCTCGGTGATAGCATTGTCTAAAAATTCTATTTTTCATAAAAGGACAAAGCACATAGACACCAAGTTTCACTTCATACGTGAATTGGTTAACAATGGTGAGATTGTTTTGTAGCACTGCAGAACAGAGGATCAATTTGCTGATATCCTCACAAAACCATTAACATAGAACAATTTTAATTATTTCATAAAATGCCTGGGTATACAGAAAAACCTAGCAGTTGAAATTAAGGGGGAGTGTTGGAAATTAATTTCAACTGCTCGCATTGATCAGTAGAGCAACAGAGTAAATATGATGGGATCGAAGACCGGTGGCAAAGTAATTGTTGATGGTAAGTTGAAGATGATGGAAGCTCCATTCATATCAGCAACAACCACCATATTAAATTCCCTGCTAACTCCATTTAACACACAACAACATTTAAGAGTTGAGGCGGCAAGCCATTCCGGCGGGTTAGCAAAGCCCGAGCAGCTGGAGGAGTGGAGACACCCAGAACAGTTGACGTAATCCTCAGCTAGACCCACCACTTCACACTCCAAAGGCATTTTCGGGGGAGTATGAGAGCTCACGTGAAAGTCTTTCATGAAGGCCCGAAAATCATAAACGAAAGCATAAAATGAAGTAAGGTTTTAACCTTATGTTAAAGTGTTTTGATATAATTTTATTTTTTACGGAAATGATGTTTTGACATTGGGTTAGTTTTATTATTACCATGGTACATTTTCATTTACATTTTATTTTTTTTATATATATATATATATATATATATATATATATATATATATATATATATATATATGTTTATAAATATGCCTAGAGTGCATAATGTAACAGAGTTGGAAAAAGTTGCTGTGTAATGTATTGTAATTGCCCGAAGGCTGAAAAAAGAGTAAGAGCACTGTGTTGTGCATATCAGAGAGACAGAGAGGAATTTAGAAGCACTGTGTGTGTAACAGCCAAGTGATTTATGTTTTGAAGCCAGAACATCAGAGTTTTGAAGAGTTTTAATTGTAACAGAGCAGTTTATGTTTTTAAATAAAATAGAGTTTTATTTCATCTCTGTGTTTGTCTATCTATCTGTCTGCAATTTGAATTTTATTTAAATATGTGTTGTCTAAAAGGTTAAGGAATTATCCCCAGAAAATTCCATCACCAATGAAGGTTACCAAATAACCTGAATTTTAAGTATGATATTCTAATACAAAAAATTGCGGTTGGCTTCCTAGGAAATGAAGAGTTTTTTAATAATACCTAGCAAATTTGTTTGAATTGCAGGCAACCCAATTATGATGCCGAATCGAATAATATCTCGTGCCTTTACTCTCCAAGAGATGATTGCAGCCACGGAACATTTTAGTAGAAAGATCGGGCAAGGTGGATTTGGATCTGTGTTTTTGGGTAAACTGCCAAATGGAAAGGAGATAGCTGTAAAGGTTCTCTCATTCTTCTCCAAACAAGGCGTTCACCAATTTCCGAATGAGGTATTTCGACTGAAATTCTTAAGACATGTAGGATTCAATTTAAGCATATCTCTTTAATGGCATCAACATCGACGGTGATGTGTGGCAGCACTCATAAATAAGATAATGATATGTGCTTCACTTGATTGATATCCTGGTAAAAACAAATTGATATCTTTACTATGCTACTATAATGAATGTTGATTAACAGGTTGATCTTCTTTCTAAAGTGCATCACAAGAAGTTGGTAGCTTTACTCGGATATTGCAGTGAATCTAGAGACCTGATGCTTATTTACGAGTACATGGCTGGAGCATCATTAAGAGACCACCTTTATGGTAAATATTTTGCTGATCAAAATTGTTCGAATGATTTGCTGCATGTTAACAGGAATTACTGCGAATCTGCGATGACCAAAATCTTATATTTGATTCTGAATGTCCTTTTTTTAGGTACAAGCCTAGAAATTTCCGAACTGACTTGGAAAGCACGGCTTCAAATAGTATTAGATGCCGCCCAGGGTATCTCTTTAAAGGGCCCATTTTATGAGTTTGATTACATCTAAATTATTCAATATATAAAATCCAGCGTTATCATGTTTCTCACTTAATGTGGCCGCGACTTTTATTTGAGGGACTGGAATACTTGCACGTGGGTTTCACGCCAAAGATAATCTACAGAGATGTCAAGACCTCTCACATCCTTTTGGACAGTGGTTTGAATGGAAAACTCGCCGATTTTGGTCTCTCAAAGATGACGAGTGAAGGGGAGGTTACTCATGTTACCAATATGGTGAAAGGAACTCCAGGATACCTTGATCTAGAGTAAACCATATATATAACATGCATTCACTCTCTTTTCAATATTGTTGAAGCTGAACGAATTCAATTAATCGATGAACCCTGTGGATTTGTTTGGCAGTTATTTTCGCACTCAGGAGTTGCCGAAAAAGAGTGTTGTATATAGTTTTGGAGTTGTTTTACTGGAGATCGTATCTGGGAGACCACCCATAAATGCATATTTAACAGAGGAGGAGCTGAACCTCATTTAATGGGTAAGAAATTAATGGAATGGAATGTCGTTACCGTGCAAGATTAACAGTATAGTATAATATGTTTACTAAGTGCATTATTCTGCTACGGACTAACGATATCTATATGTGTTTGTATTTGAAAGGTGGCATCTTATGTTAAGAGGGATGAAAATTCAGGGGAAATAGAAAAGATTGTAGATAAGAGGTTGAGTGGAAACTATGGCATGGAATCTGTTACCAGTATTGTGAAAGTAGCACTAACATGTGTGGAACCAAAACCATCGTTGAGGCCGACAATGAGTGAAATTGTAGGAAAGATAAAAGAAGGCCTCCTTCTTGAAAATCGAAATAATAATTCTCCTCTTCTGTATGCAGAGCAGATTGGTACGAAATTTGGAGATATTCATGTACTAGTAGGGGACACAAGTCGACCCAAGGATATGGAATGGTGTGATAATAGCTCCAACCTCTCCCATGTAGGAAGATGACTTCAATTTTTTCAATAATGCCGCACCTTAATATGTTAGACGGATATGGGTAAACCAAGTAAAATTCCTCGTTACTCTTAAAATCATATTTGTATATAAATAAGTTCACTCTTATTCATAAATCAATTCATAGATCATATTTATTGAGTTGTTTTTCATATAATTTAAAAAAAAAAATTAAATAAAATTTTAAATTTATAACATATTATTTCAATATTTTATTTAAATTTAAAAATTTATTATCTAAATCAAATCGAGACAATCTCATGAAGTTATCTATTAATTGGATGGCTTTTGTCTGCCACCGCATTAGTATCAGTGAGATCACATGCCCTTAAAATAGCATATGAAAAATTCTATATGCTATTGAATGCACTGTCAATACCCGTGAGAGGATATTGCCGACCATCACCTTGAAAATTTTTGGAAAAATCCGGCATACCAATTTTCCCTTTTCCGATAGAGGTGACAGCTCGTCTTCCCTGACTCCCATCAGTAGTATCAGTGCTATTGGTTTCCCTCTTAAGCTGCATTAATAAAGCAATATCATATGAAATATTCGTTGCCATTATATCATGGGTCTATGCAGGGATAATAAGTAGAACTTTTTAATCTATCAAAATCAATGCTGGAAAATAGAAATACCGCCAACGTTGATGTTTCTTATCAATTTTAATGCTAGATACTTATAACTGAGATTCCTTGAAACTGTTAATAGTAAATACTGATTGGGAAGTATAAAAAAGATTAAATTTAATAAGTGAGTCTATTTTAAAGTTCCAATCCTAACTAAATGGAATGGCTAAATTTATAGCTAAATTATTTTCAAATATATTAAATCTATTATATATATATATATACATATATATATATATATATATATATATTAAATCTATTTTTTATATTTAAAAATATAATTTAATAATAGTAGTAAAATATACTTTAGTAATAATAGTGTTTGAGTATTTCAGTTAAACTTGATTCTAAAGTGGGTGACAAATCATGGTTTTTTTTCCATAAGATTGATATAAATATAGCTAGTTTAAAAACAAAAAAGTTCTTATCAGGAGGCCATTTAAAATGAAATAATAATGTGAGATTTCGAAAGAAATAAAACACCTAAAAATGACGAAATTAAAATTTTCCCTTTCCTCTTCCTCTTGCTCTTACTCTGACCTCTGCGTCGCCTTTCCAACTCTCTCTCTCTGATATCGTGTAACGCTATCCCTCCTCCTCCTGTCTCCTCCTACAATGTGTACGATCATTCGATCCATCTTGAAAAGTCGACCATTATTTCTTATATTTCCTATAGCCCAAAAAATAGGAGTGGGCTGACCATTCGATGGAATGCCCTTGGGTTTTGCGTGCCCGACGATCGGTGAATCCATCTGGCGAATCCCTCTAGCGAATGCGGGCCCCACACCCCTCCCTGTCTCCATCTGTCTCCATCCCACGATGTTACCATTAACGTGCCCCTTCAACTGTCTCCGTAACGGGCTAACCATCCCCATTTTTAGCCACCCTTGCGTACACCCACACGAGTCGTCACGCGGGCTCGCGTAGCTGGTTTCAGGGCCGAAGTGACACATTTTCATATTTGAACCAAATGAATCTCTCGAGAGTAATGAATGCTACCTACCAGAGCTGTAGAGTTGCTGCCCAAATTCCATTTCAAACTTTTGCATCCACAGCTTCTCCTTATTCATTCCGTCGACCCGCCATTGTGTTGAGAGCATTTCTGCATTCCGTCGAGAGCCGAGAAATTGAACAGATCAAAGCAGAGCCGCTGCCCCTCCCTATCTGTCTTGAAGACTCAGCAGACCAGCAGAGAAACCTTCAAGACTCACAGTGACGACCAGTAGTAGCAGAGCAAAGCAGCAGGTTATTTCGAAAATTCTGTATTTGTTCATTGATACTGAGTACTATTTTTTTTTTATTCCCACTCCATTTTTTATTTGTAGTTTTTAATGAGCTTCCTTTGCTTGTTTGTGCTTCCAATTTCGGGAACCAATTTAACCAGGGAGTAAGCTAACCATTCGTGGAGAAGGAGAAGTAGCATTAGCAATAGGAAAGGTAAGTAAATTTTCCTCCTTTTTATTCGACGGAATGGCATTCGGGTTTTGCGCCCCCGATGATCGGCAACTTGCTGTTGCCTGCAAATTTTATTTTTGAGCAGTGGCGGAAACTCACCGTTGCAGTAGTGGCAACTTGCTATTGCAGTAGCGACAATAGTGAGTTTCCACCACTGTAACAGTGTATTTCCACAATTGCTGAAAATTCCAATTTTTATTTATATGAACAAAATTGCAAACTTCATTTTTTATTTATTTCATAAAGAGCAGAAACTCATTGTTGCAGTAGCGGATCAATGAGTTGCCGCGACTGTAAATTTAAATTTTGAGCAGTGGCGGCAACAACGAGTTGCCACCACTGTAACAATGTGTTGCCGCCACTATAAATTTTAATTTTGTGTAGTGGTGGCAACAACGAGCTATTTTCACCATTGTAAGTGTGTTGCCGCAACTGAAATTAATTAAATTTTTATTTATATTGCACACTTCATTTTTTATTTAAGAAAATTGCAAACTTCATTTTTTATTTATTTCGTAGCGAGAGCGGTATTTATTTTGTTTTTTATTGTTTTGCAGAGGGTTGCAAAATGGGTCCTGGAAATATAGATATGGTGCCATCCAAACCCAGGGAATGCATGGACAAGGTTCATGCTTCATAATGAAGCCCTGAGCCGAGTTTATCAAAATAGTAGGCAAATACCTAAGATTACAACGAACAATGAGGCATACTATCATGCATTGATAGAGGGTCTCATGACTGCACGGAGTTATGGTGCAAATGAAATTATCACTTACACTAACTCTGAGCTAATCATCAACCAGATGAATGGCACCTTCCAAGTTAGAAGACCTAACCTAAATCCCCTTTACCAGCAAGCAAAATCCATTGCTGCATAATTCCACGGTTTTGAGATTATGTACCAATCTGATGTCCAAAGGGTCTGTGATTCAATACTTTCTGAAGCAGCATCCAAAGGACGTGGATGTGGTAGATTTGTGGAGCCAACATGTGCTCCAATTATTATTGATAGGCATCATTAGAGATTGCCTATTAATGAATGGATTGCTGCTTTGATTGGGATTGGGGTTATTATGGGGGGAGTAATATTATTGTGTTCATATTTTTTGAGATAGATTGGAGCAACCTGATCTCCATCATTTTTGTATGAGCTGTTTTTTATAGATGGCCTCACTATTTTTTGGTCTTATATCTCAACACATGTATGTAGAAACTGTATTTTTCAGTAATTATATTAATGGAATTACATTTTTAATATAGTTTAGTTATTTCATTATATTATGTGATGGATGCTTTTATTATGCCTTTTATTATGGAAGTCAAATTCCAATCTCATTCAATTGCGCTGGCACATGTACAGAAGCATTTTCATGTATTTAATAGTTTTATTAGAAAATAGAGGATTTCCTATTTATTCATTATAATGCCTTCAATACACCTTCACAATTCCAACTTCTATGAACATTGAAAAATTCATTATCCATGAGTAGCACATGCTCCCATAATTTATACAAGCCTCTTTTTTTACTATAATGAGCTCTAATTCTTATGTGAAATTATGAACTTCATTAAGAAATGATGTGAGATACCCTTGGTTACAAGCAAACCAAGATAGCTTATATATCAATCATTATTTGTCCTTTATACATACATGGTTAAATGCAAAATGCAAATGTGACATCTTGCACTTTTGCAATCCATAGATCCAACCTCCTTTAAGGGGCAGAAATGTATAAATATCCAAACCAAAAATCCAATTGTTGTGAATTTCTCCATCTTCAACATCTATAGCCACAAGGCCACGTGTTTTGAAATGGAGCACGTTTTGACATCCATGACAACAACAATAGCTTAGCTTGCAAATAGAAAAAATAATATGAAGAACTTGCAAATCAATGAAGTTATCTTGACAACTCAACTCTTTAACATTGTTATGTACTGAGAACAGAACCCACATAGGTACCAATGCAACTGAATAATGCTAGGGGATATGCTTTGAAAAGCATTAAGGTATATATGATTTTATGATTTGAATGAATTGAAAAGTTAGCTTCACATGGACTTGTAAAGGGGAACATTCATCCCCATCATAACATGTTTATATGAAATCGAGCCATACAGAGACTATTGATCTCAAGATTGAAGGTCTGTTGTCTTGAGAATCTCATATAAACTTTGCCTAAAGTTTTAATAAAAAGCCAATATTTTGATTATGAAAAAATTCACATGTGGTGTTAGTAGATAGGTCAAAAATTTCATAATGGAATGCATTGTTACAACATGAACTTTTTATTTTCACATCTTACCAAGCATATTGATACATATTTATATATTGTAATTTTAATTTTTTAAAATTAAAATAGCTTCAATCTCCTATTTCCAAGATATGTTTTAAAAAGCTTGAATATCTATTTCTCGACCCCTTGCGGCAACACATGTTTGCATATGGGCACCACCATAAATAACCCATCCCCATTATTAATTTATTATTGTACACATTACCGAAACTCTTCCATTGCGCCATTTTCCCACATTCGATTTCTTGCAAACAGCTAACACAACCAGAGCCACTCTGAACTCTATGGGAGTTGCAAGAGTACACCATGAAAGTGCCAAAGAATTGTTAGACGCATATCCACCCGTTAAAAAAATATTTGAAGAAGCCGGCTAGATGTATTATATTCACAGGTTTCATGGGCATGACAATGACATAGCCCTAGAATTCGCCATGCATTATAGGGAGGGTAGATTAGAGGTAGCAGGGACAGTGGTGCATGCGACAAAAGAGATGATTGCTGAAGTGTCAGGGTTACTCCAGACGGGAGAAAATTAGTTTGCACCCCGAAAACCCTAACCTGATATTGTGAGGAATTCCCTTGAGGTAGGTGAACGACTAATCAAGAGTGGCTCAAGATATGAGAGAAAGTCATTATCGCAACCCTGGTCAGATGTTGCATTCCTTTTTCAGAGATTTTTCACTTGTGAAGGAAGGTATGTGGTTATTTGTTATGAACACCTCCACTTGTTAGACCACTTGTGTCATGGCAGGTTGCTTAACATGCCTTTATTTCTTGCAAAAACCCTAGACCAAATGGCCCGAGGTGTGCAGAAATCAAAGCGGCCACTCAAAATCCTTTCACACCAATGCCTTGTTAAACTTTTGGTGGTTGCTGCGCTGCAAAGGGAAGGGAGAACTTGGCATGAAGTAGTTGTAAGGCCATTCCATGTTGAAGCTGTGACTCCACCCCATGACCTCCAAGCCGCAACTCCGCCCCATGACCCCCTAGCTGCAACTCCACGCCATGCTCTCTCAATGGCAACTCCACCCCATGCCCTCTTAGCGGCAACTCCACCCCATGCCCTATCAGCGACAACTCCACCCCATGACTCCTCAATGGAAACTCCACCCCATGACCCCTCAGCAGCAACTCCACCCCATGACCCCTCAGCGGAAACTCCACCCCATGACCCCTTAGTGGCAACTCCACCCCATCACCTCCCACCTACAGAAATTTCCACAGAACCTTTCCATATGGAAACTGAGCCACCATGTGTTCAAACTAGGAGGGTTTTTAGGGTTTCTGATGCTAAAGCTGCATATAAAGGAGATGGAAAGATGATGATGATGAAGTACAAATATTTGGGAGTAAACCTATGACCAAAAGATTGAAAGGATACAGGAAAAGCCTAACAGCAGTGCCAAAAGCCCAGAAGAACAGAGGAAAGAGAGGTCGTTATGCTCCAGTTCCTCAAACCCTCTCCATTGTTACAAAAAAACTCTGAGAAGTGATAGAAGTAGAATAAGAACAAGAGTATCGACATGATGCATTAATTCAAGGGGTCATGGATGAAGGATGCATGCAACAAGGATGCATGGACGAAGGATTAGGCCAGCATGCTAACACAAAAGAACAAGTTGATAAGATTCCCTCTCCTGATTCTGACTATGAATACATAGCGGGACTAAGCGAATGGCACCGCTCAGATGGTCGTATCTCAATCCAAATGTTGTATGTGGATGAAGATGAGTACCAACAATTGTATAGGGAAAAAGTGCTGGGCTAACCAACTGCACAACCCAAATTTTTTGGGGATGATCAGGAGGACCAATCAAATGCACAAACAAAATTGTATGGGGATGATTAGGAGGACCAACCAGCTGCACAACCAAAATTTTATGGTGATGATCAGGAGGATCAATCAACTGCACAACCAGAATTGTTTGGGGATGATCAGGAGGACCAATGAACTGAACCACCAGAATTGAGAAAGAAGCACATTGCAAAATTAAGTACCTGTAAACATCTTCCTCTATATATTTCATTGTTAAGGAAGAATAGGACTCTCCAGATGAAAAACAAACAACTACAGATCAAATTTAAAACCCTAACAAATGAGCTCAGACAAGAAGAAAATTTTGATAGAATAGATTGCTTGGCCCAAGTTGCAGAGTCCATACCCATTGATGACATAGGTATTCCTTCTCCCAGGGTCTAACAAGATATATCCCTTGGAAAAAAACAGACTGATGACATTGAAGTTGCATAGTCCATACCCATTAATGACATAGGTATTCCTTCTCTCAGGGTCCAAAAAAATATACCCCTTGGAAAAAAATAGACTAATGACATTGAAGTTACAGAGTCCCATACCAAAATCACAACTGTCCATACAGAGGAACAAGAATTACATATCAAAGATACAAAAGAAATGGGTATAGACACAGAAGAACAACAACCAGAACTGAAACTAACAGAGGATGAGGAACCAAAGATGAAACTGAGCAAAGACATTGGTGAGAAAAAAGATGATGAGGAACCTTACAGTGTGCACAACAAATCACTTCCTGACCTTGCCAAGATATTTGAAGAAGAATATCAAAACAAAGTTTTACGAAGACATAAAAAAACAGTGGCTAAGCTAGAAAGGAGAGTGACCAAGTTGGAGAAGGATAAGCAAGAAATCAGACAGCTAATGGATGGTGTGCTCGCTTGCAGGGCTCCTTCAACCAATTACAGTGTGTACTTGACTGAAAAATTCATGATATTTAAAAAGAGTGCTATCATCCAAAATATCCCTCTCCGGGTTGAAAGAAGTTATTGTTTCTTGGAGGCATATATGTCAATTTTTAATCAAGAGAAAGACTTGCTCCGTGAACTATACCAACATAATTTTTTGGTACCTTATAATACAAAATGGAATCCCAACTATGTTACAGGGGATGTTCAATTGAGGGCATTTGTATCGTATTTGAGAAATCAGGCCAGTTGGTTGGATGATCTGAACATTTATTTGCATAATTCCGAGAGCCTTCTGTGGGTTAGACGAGAACATCCCAAACCTATGGAGGTGATAAAAGAACATCAAAAATACATAAACTCTCCAGAAGTAGCAAAGGTTATCTCCAAGAATAGGGAGATGACCATTGCATATTGTGCACACTAGATTCAATTATTGGAAACTAAGGCATAGGGAGGATGTAAAGTAAGGTGGGATAGCATGGGAAAACAACCCCAAAATAAAGATCCATTTAACTACCTTAACTTAAAGACAACCTTAACAAGCGTTGCTCGGTATATTATTGCTATGGGACAGTGTGAGAATCACTGGATAGGTCTTAGATTTCGGTATCCAATGATATGGCTTCCAACAAGGGTATATAAAAAGAGATATACACTGACAAAAAAAGAAGAATTTGATTGCTGGAATGTAATTATGGAGACATGAGGGTATCTTTGTCCTGATGAACTAGGAAATAGTGATTATTGTATCAACAATATTCATGAATTTCCCCCTTCATCCATAGATTCAGATTGATAGACTGGGTCACTATTGCTGACACACTGGCTCATAATTGTTGACACACTGGCTCACAGTTGTTGACACATTGGCTCACAGTTGCTGACACACTGGCTCACCATTGCTGCAACACTGGGTCACCGTTGCTGCAACATTGGCTCACCGTTGCTGCAACTCATAGACAGTAAAGGCATTATATTTGATGAACTGTAATATATAACTCTCCAGTTTGTTTTGTTAGTTATAAAAAACTGGTAAAATTATGTTTGATATGTTTAGTTACAATTTCATTGCAGTTCCTCTAATAATTTTGTTACATTTCCATTGTTTTTATTCAAATTTATATATCAGATTATTGTTTGCGCACCAATATATGCAACTATGCAAGTATGAAAAACCACTAGAAAGCTATCTTCCATGACTTACAAAACAATCAATGTATTAAAAGAATGAGTGCAAATGCATGGAGTTATTTAATCACCTTAAATGAAAATTCCATCAAATTAGAGAAATCTCTAACCATATCCTCACCACATATCAAACATACATGGAAATAGTTAAAAAAACATTAATACATCAAATACAGCTAATACAGGAATAAATATTAATATCAAATTGAAAACAAAATCATGCACAAGAAACCTGGAAAAACATTCATTGTTGGCACGGGGGCGACCTCGCTTGTTGAGTTCTTCAAACTGAAACAATTCATCTTCACCTGCCGGGATATTCAAGTCAATTTCGAATCTTACATTGTGTTGCCTTGTTTTTCTTCTCTTTTTGGGGCTTAGGAAACTCTTCTTCCTCTTCAAAGACAACTCAAAAGCATGCAATCCACACTTGAATTCAGAATCCATAATATGAAGATTGTTGGCGTCATCCAACAATTTTTTATATAAAGCAATCAATTGTTCAATCTTGGTCAAAGTAGCAGGAGGAATATTTCAAACCAGGTCTAAGTATCCAAATAACTCCTACTTGGCCATCTCAATTTCTTCAAAATTTACATCAACATTGCGACTATCCATGGCAGTTGTGTTTGCATCTTCAAGAATATTGGATACTGCCTCTATATTTATCTCAGGAGGGTCATTGTATGACTCAGTTGTGCTTTTATGATTTTGTAATTGGTTTGAAGCCATTGAACCAGAACAAAACCAACCCACCTTTATGGCATGCTTGCATATGTTGCCACGAATAGACCATGGGCAATCACAAGTTATGAAATTTGTATGATGACAAGTGACAAGATATTGCTTATTAACTTTAGATTGACTCCTCACCCAAAAAGCATGAGACATTTGCGTATGAGGGCTACAATCACTATCTGGTATTCTTTTTTCTTTTTCCATTGATGATTCCAACTGTTTCTCTTTCTTGTAATTATTTATAAATCCTTCCTTTTTTAGAATTTCCTTAAATTGATAACAGGGTTCAACATTTTTTAGAAGAAAATATACCAACCAATCCATCCTACGAGAACATTTCTTTCTTCTATCATATAGAAAGTTTGTCTTTAGGTAATGGTGATATGATTCCACATCATTGTTTGTCTCCTGATTTGCATGGGGAAAATCCCGACAACCTTTGACCCACATCCCTAATTGCATAAAATTTGGGTTAATGAAGATATTTCATCCATATTTCAAACCAAAAAGAGAAATGTAACTTAAGAGTTTTTCAACTTACAAATGTTGTCACCAACAACCCAATTCTTGTGGAAATAGTCTAGGAACTTTTCTTGATCAGTAAATTTGTTGAAGAAAGCATTAATTGCAGTGCTGACTTCAACATTGGAACAATAATTCATAATTAAACCCAAATCACTAAACATTTCTTTTTCTATTTCTATATTATTGGCCAATCAATTCACATTTTTTAGCCATGCTCGACGTACGTGCCAAACACACAAGATAACATTGCACCTTGTGATTCTCCTGCCACATTCAATTCATTTCAAGCATGTTATTTTTGTAATAAATACAAGTTGTACTTTAAAATAAGAATATTGAAGTTACCTTAAAGCACCAATTTCAGCCAATGCATCATCAACCATTAAAGTATTAACTTTCCAACTATGATCAACTTGGTGACACCTATGCATGAGCTGCTCCAACCATAGCGAAATGTCCTGTGATGTATTACGTGGTGCCACCACCCATGCAACTAGCACCCCACTTTGTTGGTGATCAAACACGACGAGTGTGTACAATTGATACTATCACATTCAAAATACATAGATCATCAACTTCAGATCATCAATCATTATTAATCAAGTTATTGTACTAGATCAATCATTCTTAATACACTCACCCCATACTTATTCATGTTGAATGTTGAATCCATGGCTATTAGGCTATTATTCGATAGCTTGACCATGGTCTCCAACATCCACTGCGTCTAAATTCCAATTATAAAAGGGACATATCCACCATTGGGCTTTTGATAAAAGAAAAAATCATTTTTGTGTTCCCTATACCAAAGGTTCACACTCATTTCATCCTTCTTATGCAACTGATAATTTCCTTTCATTAGACGATTATATATGTTAACAACATCTTTTCCACACAAAAAGAAATCCCAATCTCGAGCTGCAACATCCATGTCAATATATTTTTTAACATGCATTTTGCAAACAGAGTTAACTGGCACATCCAAAAAGAAACAACTCTCTACATAGGAAACCCTATCCCTTGATAACTTTGGTTGATGCAGCACCCTAGCAGGACTCGAGGTGTCATGTTGGCCATGACAAGGCAATCCTTGGCTATCTACATGCTCATACATGTTATATGTTATTATTGCAACCTCAGGGATTTGAACCATAATTTTTACAATGAAATGGCATTGGCATCCCCTCTTTTTCACAAATGAGTATTTTCGCTTCACTTCATATTGCCCCCTTCTATCATCGGGGCCATATGAACAAGCATAGCTGCATAAAAAAGTTTGGAAACTCAATACATATGATTCCATGAAAACTGTTTGAGCACTATTCATACCAACATATATACATAGTATTTATAAAAAAACTTACGCTTCATATACCAAGGAAGCAGTAGGCCTTGAGCCTGGGCGTTTGCTTTATACCCGGGTGAAAGAACATGGAGCATTTGGGTTCATTTCCTCTCCTTTAATAAATTCTCCAATTCTAGTTGAAGGAATTTTTGCAATATGATCTAAGGAGTCCATGTGTCTTCCTTGTACAAGAGACCAATCTAAATCCAACCTAGAGAAGATGAGCTTTTCTTTAGGGTTTTGCACCAGAAGGGAAATTATTGATTCCCATTTCACTTGCTTCACCATTTTTAAGCGAGTATCTATTTAAGCGATTTTCCACAACGGTGGAGTGGGCGCAAAGGGGCTTCTCCCTTAAAAATACTCAGACATTGAATTAAAAAATAGACATTCACTAAACAAAATAGAAACAAACTGGTTTTCGATAGTGGTCCCGCGAGTATCTGTTTAAGCGAGTTGCTACAACGGTGGAGTGGGCACAATGGGGATTCTCACTTAAAAATACACAGACATCGAATTAAAAAACAGACCAAACCGATTTTCAGTAGCCGTCCATCGACTCTCCCTTTCGTTCAATCCAGCGACTTTCGTTCAATCGATTTTTCAGTAGCATTCCAGCGATGGCTTTCATTTTTTCGTATTGAAACGGTCCATTGGTTAAGGAGATGTTCAACTTGATAACACGATCATTCCACGCCTCTCCCCCGTCTTCCATCGACTGGTTTGCACCGACCTGTTTGCAGTGGGCGCGGGAAATTTGCATTCATGGGCACTCTCGTGCGTAGGTGGGTAGGAGGAAACGGTAAGGGCACGTGGCTCCTAAACGAGCTCCTTTGAACAGAACGTTTTGTGGGACGGAGACGGAGTCGGAGACGGGGAGATGTGTCGGGCCACGTTTGCCAGAGGGATTCGTCGGTTGCCGGGGGTGCAAAACCCAAAGGCCATTCTATCGAATGGTTAGATTACTCCCAAAAAATATGTAGTGATCATGATAATGAGGTACATCAAAGCATGGCAAACATTCAGTGATGTGATCCTACATGGAAAACACATGCAAATGGTACTACAAGGAGATGTGGGGTCATGCACTCAACCAATATGCCTTGTTCACACTATTATTTGTTCTAATCCTAGTGTTACACAGTAATTTTTCACCGTCCCTGCAATTCCCCATCCCGCACAATTGGAGGGCCCATTCCGTGACTTGTGAGCAGTGACATAACTTGAAAACACTTTCATGGCATTCCCCTAAACATGTAATTTCATTACCCTGAAGACAATTCCTTGTGAAAAACCCTAAAAACACCCCTTTTTGCATTGGCGTGGGAAGCCAGTTCATCACCCGCGCCAATGAGGGAAATCCTCCAAGAGGGCGCGCCAATTGGCACTCTGTCTCAGAGTTGCACTCATGCCAGCCATTTTAAGGAGTGTTTTTAAAAAATAAATGGCGGAAGTTTCGTCCTAACTGATCCATAAACTGGTATCTAATTTGAGTTGGGAGGTTTGGCTCCGGATCTCCATGTAGAGGAAGTGGTTTGCCACCTCTCATGGAAGCTTCCTTGAGGATAGGGCCAATCCCATGATTATAGGGATCCCAACTCCCCTTCCTCCATCTATAAAAGCTTGCTCATTCCCTTTGCAAGCTAGTCTCCAAGTTCCCAAGAGCCATCAGAGCCTTATGTTGCAAGAGCCTTGATTCATTCCCTTAAGGCCAAATCCAAGCAAGGAGATTATTTTCGAGACATCCGAAGAGAGAGGCTTGTCCCATCCCTGACAGGCTTTGTTGAGATGTGTTCCGCTAGCGACCCTCCGAAGGAGAATTCAACGTTAGGGCTATGGTTGTATTCGTCTTTGATTGATTAATAATGAACTACTATTGGTTATGGTTCCACTCTTGTTATTGATTATGATGATGAGTTATGTCTTCTCTGACTGACATATAGTTGCATGTACTGGATTTTACGCTTGCGTTTATTTTGTTTATTGCGTGTGCAGGTGTCCGATCACGGAGATCATGAGGATTGTGATCTGCCAGAGCTAAGGAACAGGAGCGCTACTTTCCCTACGAGCGACAACGTTGGATTCCAGGTAAGCCTTCATTGTTGGTTGGTTCATTTGAAATTAGGAACCTGCACTATAGCGTGTGACAATTGTTGCTAGACCCGGTCTGGGCTAGTAGGGATCGCCTCTGTCCGCAGAGGGGATTTACCTCCACAACACCTGGGTAACAATTTACTTCAATAAAATGATGTTTTTTCACGATTAAAACGATCATTTTGATTTTCCAAGGCATCGATAATGAACAAGTGGTTGACTAGACACTACATCACTGAAATCACATGGTGGTCCCTTCTTTTTTTGGAAGATTGAGTACCAACCACTGGGTTATGGATGTGTATGTAATCTCCTTGAAATATTCAATCCCCCCTACTCGTGCATTAATTGGAGATTCTCATATTATATTTACGTCCACAAATTGTATCTCATTCAACGCAATGGGTGAGTCACAACCCACAATTCCATGTTGATCAGCACTCTTGATGAGGGACGTCCTAAGCCTATAGCCACTGGCAACACAGAAGATTGGTAGTAAAGGGTATTGGTGAAGTATTTTTTTTTATAAAGACAAAAGGCATTCATTATAATATTATATATTATAATTATTCTTTGCATGCATATTTTTAATTAGGTTTTTTCATATAAAAATAATTTCCGTAATTAACATATTTTAAAATTAAAATGAATTTTTTAAATATTAAATATATATATTTTTAAGTAAATCAAAATAATGAAAATTTTATTTTACTTTACTAAAATTTATTTATTAAAAATTTATTTTTAAATTTAAAAATTAAGTTTTTATCTCTAATTTACCTCATATACTATATTATATGATATTGAACTTTTTTTTCTAAATACACACTATGTTATTCATTATTGTTTGTTGTTAGACTTGAAATGCTTCCGTGAAATAGGTGTATTTCACTCATAATAAATTAAATGTCTGAATTCACAACATGTTTTAATATAATTTTTGATATTATATTAAAAGTTAATGCACCATTTTGTATGAGATTAAATACAAAATGTTTTTGAATAGAAAGTGATAAAAAAAAAGTTTTCAAATATGTCCACCTTACCACAGCATAATTGACAATATTACATTGATCTTTATTCCACCATAGCAATGGTTATTCATAATTGTTTACTTCCAACCATGAAATGTTTTTGTGAATAAAGTAAATATATAAATTGACAACATCTTTTAATATTATATTAAAAGTAATTTGCCTCATTTTGTAGGGGATAAAATACAAAATGTTAGTGAATAGAAAGTGATAATAAAAAAGTTCTCACTCATTCTAAACTAGCACAATACTTATACTTTTTATTAGGATGTGATTGCTATTAAAAAAAAAAATCTCTTACTCTCATATAATAAAGTAAATATATACATCTCAGTACATCTTACTTTGCCGTATTATATTAAAAATTAAAGCACTTTATGAAATGGATTACAAAATGTTATTGAATAACATTAGTGATATTGAGAACGCTCTTATGGTTGAGATTAATAATAAATTTAGTTTTTATCAAGAACTTTTCAGGACAAAACAATGTTTATTAATATATTATTAATATAAATGTGGTTGATATTAATAATAATTTATTTATATTTTATTTATTTATTTTTTAAATTTGTTTTTAATTAAAGTATTTAAATTATTAATTAATTAGAATTTTTATATTTTCTAGTTATAACATATTTTTTTAGGTTGCATGAGTTTCTGATACGTGGATACTTTAGGTGCGAGGAACAAGTATCTGGTATTGTTAGAAGCTTTGCCCTAATTTATAAGAAACGTCAAGTTGGGAGCGACAATAATATAATCTATTAAAATTCAATATATATTAAAAGTGAAAATAAAATAATTTATTTATTTTCATCCAAAACTTGCTAATTAAATTCTATCCTACATATTCCATCTTGCAATGAAATATGTAAAAGATTGAACTTTGAAACACTCCCAAAAAAAATCAAAATATTAATCCATCAACAACTTGCCAATGAAATTTCTTGCCACCAAAGGAATAAATTGAAACTTACTAACACGCTACTATTTCTGACTATCATTATAAGTTGTTGAATCGTATCATTAAAGCTTCAAGATAGACTTCAAGAAAGTAGATTTATTTGCAATTGTTGAACTTCAAGATTTTCAACAGAAGCTGCCAAGGAATGACTGGAAACTGTCTATATTTTGTTGAAACCTTTGCCACATCTCCACATATCTATTGCTTTACAGATCCCATGTGTTGGGGTTTTGTGATTTGGCAGATTGGCATACCAAATGACAAGGCGACATCAAAACCACTTTGGAATCCTAGGATCTAGCCCTCCTGGATTCAAAGAGGGATCTCTCTATATGTGTTTAGAATGATATGCTTTTGAATCTCATGATATGATATTAGGCTAGTTATGAAGGACAAGGGGTTTGTTTGTTTTTTTTTGGTTGGGAATCATTAAAAGAGAAGGTCATGTGAAGTGAAGGACGAAATAAGTGGAAGGATATTTCAGCATGGGAAGATAGGTCAGAAAATAGTGCTAAACCATTGGGCTGTGGAGTCGTAAAAGGGTTTACTTGCACAACATCTATTCAAGGGTTTTCAAAGGGCAAGTCATCTATATCAGAAGATCTTTTAAGTTGAGTTTGTGATATGGAACATTAAGAAGTGTGATGAAAGAAGCAAAGCTAAGAAAACAAAGGGTAGCCTAAGATCATGTAAGGACTTTTAACCTAACCTGCTTTTGGCATACACTCAAAGCTAAAACATAAAAAGTAGCCTAAGATCAAGTAAGGACTTTGAACCTATCCTGCTTTTGGCATACTTTCAAAGGAAAACATTTAAGATAAAACATAAAAAGTAACCTAAGATCAGGTAAGGACTTTGAACCTATCCTGCTTTCGGAATACTTTCAAGGGATATTATCAAAGTAGCTGTTGGAGGAAAAACTAGAGGACAAGGCTAACCATAGACTTCCCTAGTTCCTAACTCTACTTAGCAAACCTTTCAAGAACATTCAAGAACAGAATCTCAAGTTCTACTCAGCAAGACATGGGCTTACCAACATTCCTTGACTGGTTAGACTCTATTGAAATCATTCCCAAACACACATTTAGAAGAAAACATAGAGATAAAGCTTATCAGTGAGAGATAGGGTACTTTGCAGTAAATCCTAGTCTATATTTGATGTTCTTTATTAGAGAAAATGGACAATATGGAAACATAAGGAAAATAACAATTACACTGAGAATAACATCACCAATGATTTAGATCAGGATCCAGTGAATCTACTTGTCTATTGATATGCAAGACCAGTTACATACTTTAAGTCCAATAGCTTTACAGTGTGATACTTCTTTTCCCAGCCTACTATATTACAAAATACTCGGAAACTCTTACTCAATAACAGTTCCACAATTAACAATTTTCCAACCTTTTTCAATAAGTTTTCTGTGGATATATATAGGTGAAAGAGGAAGAGTGTTGAAGAAATGGTAATAAATATCAATTAAGACAGAGAGGGAGAGGTATTCGAATGCCCATTCTGCTTAATAATCATAGCATTAACTGTTTGTACCACTTTAGTAGTTTTTCTGTCTTTGAGGCATATCTGGCAGGCATGGTAATAACTCCGAAGTGTGTTCTTTGAATATAACTGTGGCTGAAGTACTCTGTTTGACCTTTGTGACAAGTAACTGTCATATTTCGGTCCTGAGACCTCCCATGACTGTGCAATAATTGTTTTGACAACTTTTAAAGAGTTTTTGTCATCAGGATGGCTATCACGGTGTCTTTGAAAGGTGAAGTAGACTATGGGTGTCATTTTCTTGGTCTCTGGAGACTTAATGGCGTTGATGATATAACATTCCAAGGCTTCTTTACTGATTTGTGTGTTTGTCTTTAACATGCGAGTTAAGCTTTTGATTTCTTGATTTATGCTTTAACCTCTGACTTTCATTGATCTTCTTTGTTTTCCTTTATGTACAGGTGGCTACGCCAGAGGGTTTTATTGGAAGCCGATATCATTATTTATCAACTAAAACGTGGAAATCACCTACTTTGTCCCTTTTTCTAGATTAGTTATGCCATAGAGGATCGTCACCCTCGGCCCTGCAACTCGATTTCTGCTGTGGGACAGCTTTATAACTTAACTGCCATGAAAACCTGCAACAAACATAAAATTGTTATAAAAGACCTGCGGATTGGGCTTAAACTTCTTTAGAGGGCTTTGGTGGAGGTGGAAGAGCAGTGAAGAGGAGGTGGAATGTAGGTGGAGGTTTAAAATTTGCATTGGAGCAAAGAATTGAAAAAGCGGTTTTGGGGAATACCGGAGGTGGTATTCATGCAGGGCAAAGGCAGTAAATGGCATTGGGCCAAATGAATGCGACACAAGTGAATGGGTGACGCCTGTCCCTTGAAAACCACCCATTTCATGTTCAAAGTGCACGGAGGAGAATGGGAGAAAAATGGACGCGAAACAAGATCTGGGTCATTAGATCTGGGGCGTGTAGATCTACAGTTGATAATGAATGTGGAGGGATAAGAGTAGCATGGCGGGAGGAGGTGGTGCGGCTGGGCTAATGCGTGCTCCGGGAAAAAATTGTATTTTCTACGTTGAAAATGGGTTTAGAGCGTTATGGAGAAACAAATGCGAAAATGCCTGTGGGCCATTGGATCTGGGGCAGTGGGGCAGATCAATGGTGGAGATCATGAGGAAACACGATGGAAGGGCGCCAGCGTGGTCGGGTGGGACCAAAAGGATTATAAGGGAAAATGGAAGAAAATATGTATAGCGGGGGCATTTGGGAGTACAGAGGAAAATTCGGGGTGTGCCTCCACAGTAAATCTAGGCCGTAGATTTGGGTTAATCGGACAGTTTAGATCAAGCGAGAAGAGATATAAGGCTGGCGGGGTGGAAGAAAGGGGGAAATAAAGCGATCCATCGGATCTGGGAGATGGAAGGTAGAGATTAACTCAGAGGATCGGCAATCAGCGGGGAAGAGTTTTGGGAGGTAGAATTTGGAAGTTGCGATGGCCAATGGCCGATGGGAAGGGTTAGTGTGATGGCCGATGGAGGAGAGCGATCGTGATAGTGTGGCGAAGCGAGAGCCATTGGATCAGGGATGAGATCAACGGTGGAGATGCGATCGGGAAGGCACATCGGCGAGGGAGAAAGGTTTGGGAAGGAGGAAAATGCGATGGCTGATGAGCGTGGACCGTTCGATCGGGTGGAGATCGATGGTGGAGAATGAATCAGGGGATTGCATCGGTGGAGGAAAGGGAAGCAGAAGGGAAAAGGGTGAGGCGCGATGCGATGCACCGATGCGATGGAGTGGCGCGATGGCCTTCGAATCTCGGGGAAATGGACAGTCTAGATCTTCTCGGAGGATCGGCCATTGGAAGAAAAGGGGAAAGGGAAGTGGAATCGAGAAAGAGTGATTTGCGATGGGTGATTGATCATGGACTGTCTGATCTATGAGATCGACAACTCAGATCCCATCAGTGGGGAAACCATCACGCAGAGGAAATAATGAAGAAATAAAGGAAAAGGGGCTGAAGTGAAGTCCGATAGCGCGAAACAGCTAAAGACTAAGCTGACAGTTGCGGTTACATGGAGGAAGGGCTGAGGGCTTAAGCCCACAGGGGCTTAAGTCAGACTTAATAAAAAAAGTGATTTTTTAGGCCGAAAATGGGTTTTTGAAGGTTTTTTAAAGGTTCTGATAGACATGAAGCAGGGATTAAAACCAAATAAAAGGGATTCATATGGTTTTAAAGGGAATTTGGAGGAAGTGGGGGATTTTTTAATAGAAAAATATGAATGGAGGAGGGGTTCGAAGTAGCTTCCTTCAAGGAAACAATAGGGCTTTCTGAAGATGGATCCTTTGGAAAAATGGACATAGCAAGGCTTCGAGAAGTCACAGATTTGCTTCAAATTTGTTTCTTGAAGACTAATAGACCTGTTTTAGTCATCATAGTATATGAAAAATTTATCAATGGCTAATAGCGGCTCCAATTGGGAATGGCAGCTCCTTGGAGGTGTCAAGAACCTCAGAAATTTTATCTTTGGAATGTAGATCATTGTCCTGCACTTTGAGGATCCTCTTTCTTCTTTGATCATGCTGCTTGAAAAGATGATCAATATTTATCATAACCAGATGATTTCTCCCAAACATTCTACCTACACAGCCTACTTTCCTAACATTTTTTCTTCATAAGGTGCACTTGGACTTGCAAACCTTTGACATCAACTTTTTATTCTTTTATTGAAAGCAGGAAACTAATCTAAATCTACCCTTATAACTTCCATGAGTCCAGATTAAACAATTGGACTCAAAAATTCCCTACCTAATCTACTATCTGCCAGGATTAAACTGTCTGACAGATCTGTATTCTCTACATTATAAAATAGAAATTGAAAACACAGTCAAACCAGGATTAAGCTGTCTGATTTTCTGTGATGGCTATGACCTCAAAAACAGACTGCTCATAGACCTTTATTTGTAGAAAAGTAAACCAAAACTTGGAAGGCTTAAGATCTGAAAACAATGAGAGTACTTTCTTCTTCTTATGACTCAGATTTTGATCTATTTAGAGTCATCCTTCTTTCTTTCTTTCAGCTCTGATTTTGATCCTTTAGAGTTGTCTTCTTCTTCTTTACCTGGTTCAAGTTTGCAGTATGTTAGAACTAGTTCTTTCTCTGTATCTTTGGCTTAGGTTTTGATCATCAAACTTACAGGTTCAGGATTTAAGCTTATTCGAACCTTTCTTTTCTATCCTAATCTAATCTACTGATCAGCCAAGATTAAACAGTTTGGCAAATCTTCTTCACTAACCTATCAGCAGTAAATTGAAATCTATCTAGTCATGATTAGGTTGTATGAATAAATAGTAATGCTCTTTCAATTAGTGGCATTTAGGCTTGCACACTTTCAGACTTTATTTCTTTTTTTGGTATGAGGCTATACCTTTCTTCTTTTATATCTGCCCTCTTTTCTCTTTTTCATTGTTTTTGTATTTTTTCCTTTTTTTCAAACTCAAAGTAGAAAACAAAAAAAACTAACTAAACTCTCACAGGCTGAGATTTATTGACATTCCTACCTACCCTAATCTAACTCTGAAATATTTACATGTTTAGTTGAAAAATTCTCTTTTCCAATACATCCAGTCAATTAGATGGTTCCATGACTAGTCTTTGCTCATCTCTTTGAGTAGGCAGGATAGACAGGGCCACTCCCATCTCACTTTTTCTTTAGCAGCAGTGCTAAATTTTTTTTTTTGCATTTGGTGATAAACTGCTTTTAACAACCTCTATCCCTTCTTCAAATGTGTTCAAAAAATGAGCAAAGGGGTCTTGAAATAATATCTGGTTGGGATTTTTTGACAAGTAAGTTTCAACCAGGATTATTTCTTCTTCCACTAGATCAAGAAAAAGATTCCTTTGAGAAAGAACTTCTTCCTCATCTCCATTATCACATGAACTGTTGCAGTGTTGTCCTCTCATAGTCCTGGTCTGCTCTGATTCAGTGGACTGTACTCTGTGAAGAGATCGTCATATTTTTTAGCAGGGTTATCTTTTATTACCTCAACCCTCTCAGGAGAAGGTTCCTTATATTCATCCTCCTCAAGAAATTCCTCTTTCCTATTTTGGGTTAAATATGACCAGGAATATTAATTAAACTATTGTTTAATTAATTATCCCTTGAGTAAAATCAAACAAATAGGGATTTATTCAATATTTCCTCATGGGGTTTCTTGCTTAGACCTTAAAAAACTTAATAAATTATGGATTACTAAGTTATTTTTCACAGTGAAAGAAATTTTAGTAGGGTAAAATAGGTCTTACATGGTGTACTTTGGTCCATCTAATAGTAATAGGTTAGATGACCAAAAATTGGTGTAACAGAAGGTATGAGTACACATGGTAGAGTAATACTTAAAAATGAATTCAAATGAAATTTTATACATACAAATTTCAAGTGCACAAAAAGTTAGACACATATGCTTAAGGAACCTATAAGAGGAGGACATGATAAAGCAATGCACAAGGATCATATAAATGGAAAACACGTACATGAAGACTATTGCATTAGGGAATTTGACATGTTTTACATGGAAGGTGAAGTGCTAGGAATAATGAGAAGAATCCAATTATTACCATCATGATGCAAAACCTAAGAAGGCAATGCATTGTAGATTGTTCCAAAGGTTATTCCTAGGGAGGAAAGGGGATAATAAGGCACAAATGCAAATTTGTATTTTTATCAATGTATATTTAATATGAATAATGATATATGATGCACTTGATATATGTATGAAATTTTTTCCAATGGGTTATGGTCATAGTAACACTTCCACTGTGCTATTATGATGTGATTTCAATTATATTTAATACAATTCAAAATAAACTCAAAATGAATCTAAATTATTTCAACTGTATAATATAAATGAAAAAATAAAAATAAAAATGTGACCCAATCAATCAAGAAAGTAAATTTCAAACACTTTAATGATCGAGAAGCCAATTCAAGTAATCAACCATTACATGAAGTTACGTTTACCTTAAAAGTGAACTATATTTTATTGATTTAGCCATTCCAATAAAGTAGGTCTTAATGATATGTTAATGGTAGATTTTTCCATCTTCCATCTCCTTGGTTCACCTCTTATCACTTTGACTTTAGTGAGTGGTATTTGAGATACCATCACTACATGACTGTACTAGAAAGAGATATGTTTAACTGTAAAATCTCTATTAAAACTAAAATAACCCTATTTTTTAACTTTTTCAAAAAAATGAATCATCACAACTATGTTTCCAATGTGGCATGCGGAAATATCCATCTTGATATGGTTGCTCCAATTTTC
Source organism: Pinus albicaulis (assembly GCA_034641835.2). Classification (NCBI taxonomy): domain Eukaryota; kingdom Viridiplantae; phylum Streptophyta; class Pinopsida; order Pinales; family Pinaceae; genus Pinus; species Pinus albicaulis. The sequence goes on from CM076569.1 coordinate 368,292,754, forward strand.
TTTTTATTCGTGTGCATCACATTAAATAATAGGCCATATTCTCTTCATTGTCACATGTGCTGAAATCACAATAAATACATGACTTGTAACCATAATTCAAAACAAAAATCAAAATATGTTTGTTCACATTTGAAAATTTGAACATTAAGTTGAAGAGTTTGAGATAAAACACCATAAATTGATAATTAACTCATTAAAAAAGTCACATACATTCTTTAACAAAATCAAAAAATTGATCATAATATAGTGAAACCATAACCTCTTTAACCGACGTCTCTTTCTATGTTGAAATTATATGTGGCCCCTTTAGGTTAATAGGGACATTTTTTTTTTGTTTCACATGTTCATAATTTTCAAATTAATAAAATGAACATCACTTTACTACATCAACAAAAAATCCATGAAAACATGTATTCTTTTTCATCTCAATGGAAAATATTTCAACCACGTCTTCACTCCAAATAGAGGGTAATTCCTCTTTGCTAGGTATAGTTTCATAGTACCAAGCCAGACATATATTCACATCACAAAGTGCAACATTCCGAAAGAACCTTCATGATATTTCTAACCATCTCCCTTCTACGCTCTTAAGGATTCTCAATTTGAGGAAGGTGTTCCGTATTTCACCTTATCTCCAAGGTTTTTTATAAATATGGGGTTAACAAAGGCTTCATTTTCACAAGTCAGTGAATTTTAAATATGACACTACCCTTGCAACTAGTTTGTCGGGAAATTTTCGATGATATAAAATTTATATCAATTTGAATTCTAGATTTAAAGTTATGCCCATTCAAATTTCACCCACATGGAACCCATGTGGACTCTATCAAGCTATCATGGACCTAACGTGTCATCCCCATGGGGCCCACAATACGTGACAAGTAACAAGAAACAAGAAACAAGAATGGATGGTCTCTTGGTGAGAGGGTTTCCCATAGTTTAACCTCGATTGGATCGACCTCAAAATTGGCATCATCTGTTATAAGTTCATGGAATCATTAGTTATAAGTTCATAATACCCTAATTATGGTAGTCGGTAGTGGCCCATATGATTCCATGAGATAGAACCTTCATCCAATCAAACTAATATTTATTGGTTCACCAAATAAAAATGTTCCTTAGTGTTGCCTACGAGTGTTGAGAGACAATAGGGTTCCATAGTGGAACCATGGTCAAACGAGTCGATTCTTTGTTATATTTTCCTTTTACCATAGTTAACAAGTGTATATATTTGGTGTTTTGATGGCATGGTTCTAGTTAACTAGGTTTTTTCCCTTATCCCACTCTCTACTTAATTCCTTTGAAAAGGCATGGTGGCCCAAAGAGTCATAAGCCTAGTAGGGCCCACCCCAAGCCATATCATACTAGGCCATGCCACACAAGGTCACTTCACCCTAATCCATGCTAGCTGGGGGCTTTGACATCGGGGTTTCACATATGATACATAAATCACATGTAATCATCTATAAATGAGTTGAAGTATTTTTGATGATTTAGACACAGAGTTGGAAATGGTCCACATATATGGGTATATATGATTTCTAATATTTCAAAACTCCTCCTAGCACCTTGCTTGGCTTCCTTGGTCTAATTTCCCTATATGTAGTCCATACAAACACTAAAATCAAAGAATCATGACTCTCAAGGACTCCATCATTTATTAATATTTTGATTCTCTGTATGGATATGTGTCCCAATCTCTTATTCCAAAGTATGGAGGATTTTTCAATCATAATACCATGCTTAATGTCGACATTGCAATGTAAGTTTAAAAAAATGGAATAAAAAATAGGGTTAAATAGAGTCTATACAAACCATCAACAAGTGTTTCATCATAAACAACAAGTGAGTCTTTGATAAGCCTGAAAGTAAAATAAATAAAATTGAAAATAAAACCATGGGGACCAAGTTCATTAACTATAATAAGATTCTTAGAGAAGGAAGGAACATAAAATTTCCTTTCAAGATTTTAAAAAAAGCCATATTTCAGGATAAGTTTGAAGGTCCCATCTGATTCCACACATGCATTCCTCTTGGTTCTTGAAAAAATGAAGCTTTCACTTTCTGTTGGTTTCCTTTAGTTGATTAAACCCTACATTGTATTGGCAATACAAATTGTAGAACCAAATCTAATCCACCAATGATTAAAAAAATATCGACCATATTAGATTCATAACGCACTAAAGAAATGATATTACCTTTCTTTTTTAGCCAAGCTTGATATGTGAAGCACTCTTTCTTGATGTGACCTTTCTTCTTGCAGAAAAAAGGTTTGATGGTATCCTTATTGTTAGATTTACCACATTCCACTTCTTATGTTTTTTCTTATAGTGATCACCCTTTAATTTTCCTAAATGTCCCTTTCCATGATTCATTAAATAATTACTTTCTATTTTCTGTTGTTTTAATCTCCCTTCCTCTTGAACACACATAGCCAATAATTCATTAATTGATTGTTTCTCCTTATGCGTGTTATAGGGAATCCTAAATGGCCTATATTATCTAGGCATGGAGTCAAGTACAAATTGGACAAGGAAAGACTCTAAGAATGTGATCTCTACAACTTTCAACTGAGTAGTTATATCTCTCATTTCCATAATGTGTTCACATACTCTCTTATTACCGATGAGTTTCATTGATGATATTTTTTTCATTATGATGTTGGCTAACACCTTTTTGGAAATCATGTATTCTTTGTTCAACAATATTAATGAATTCCTTTTCCTTAGAGTATTGTAGAATAGAAACTCAAATACATTTTTCAAGGTGATTCTTAATAAACATTAAACTTAACCCATTAGATTTCTCCCACTTCTAAAATAAGGTCCTCTTTGATGGAAACTATATTCTATAGGGTTGGGTGGTTCAATCTCATGGAACACCAAATATAATTCCATGCATTCTAATGTAAGGACAATTTTCTCCTTCTAGTCCTCAAAATTATTGCTAGTTAACATTAGAACATGAAATGATTCATTAAACATAATTGTAGATGAAATAGATGCAAAATTAAAAAAAATGTTATGATTCATATATGACCATAATTTAGATTATTGACCCACACTAATAATACTAAAATAACATTATAATCCTCTTCTATGTAGAGATTACAATAAGCGAACATATTTTCTCAATAAATTTATAATGCAACTAACAGATTTGACATCAATAGAGAGATGACCCATTACATGTGGGAACTTAGAATCATCTCTAGTTTGATGCCTAGTTTATTATCATATTCTAATTAATTCCTAAATTATGATCTCCTCATTGTGGGGCCAAGACATATCGCTTTCATGATTTAATAGCAATTTTGACACTATTCATTAATATAATCACTTGCATCGAATATTTGATTTATACTTTATAATTGAATTAAGATGTTCTGGCTGCTCTATGTGTCAATTAAATGTTACAAGCATATAATATCATCAAGGATAATAAAAAAATGTATTGACTAGAGGTCAATACATCAAAACAATTAAAAATTAGTCCCCATTAACTAATTATAATGCCAACGCATTCAATTATACTTGATCAAAATATATGAAATAAAAATGCTTAAAAAACAATAGAATGATTATTTGACAAAAAGAATGCATATCATGATGTTCATTCATGTGCATATGACACATCATGATGCATAACCCTAAAACCTTAAAGCCATATCATGTTTTCTTGAATTAACTTAAAACAAGGAATGCATATTTGTCATGATACATGGAAAATAATATAAATATCTATTTTTCTTGATACCATGTTCAAATAATGTTCCAACATTTGTTAATTTTTAGTTATGGTTATGATATATGCATAAGTGTTAATTATAATTCTACCACATACATGCAAAATTGATACATATTTTCATAAAATGCATATAGCCATTTGTTCATTTAATACTATAGTGCTTGAGATACTAAATTGTCCCCACATTTCATCATTAAATAATTCAAATCATGGTGAAATATCCTCATATGCATATATTAAAACTCATATACACGTCGTCATCTGTATATCAGAACAATTAACTAAATTCTTTCTTTCTTTATAAGCACCGATATATATATATATATATATATATATATATATATATATATATATATATATTCTCTTAAAGGAAAAGACCATCATTTCTCGAAAATCACTTATATATTAATACAATTTACGGGCTTACATTCTCTAAATGATCAAGTCTTCAGTCAAAACCAATAAATATATTTCTCTATTATCAAATTTGTCAAAGGAAAAGACCATCCTAAAGACAAATTTTAATTTAAAGAAATAAAGGAGCAAAATATTCAAATCAAACACCACAATATGAAGTATGGTTCTAATACCAAATGTAAACTTAAATTTAATAGGAAATAAAATGGAACTTACCTTTGGCCACAATGATTAGATTTGATGTAGGAAATCCTTTTGAATCTAATAGAAAGATATTCTTTTAAATCCAAAATTGTTGCAAGGGTATATACAACAGCCAGCAAGCCATATATACCAGTAACTCATGACTTCGCAAGGACCGAGGCGTCCGGAGACCATGGTTAGTACATAGCCTAGATCCAGATCCCAAACTCCAACAGGACGTCTATCCCTCTAGCTTAGCCATGACTGGCCAAAGACAACCCTACCCCCCGCCGATTTTGAACCTGTGACCTCACAAGAGAAATCACAAGTTCTTAACCATTGAGTCCACTCAGGTTTCCTTAATAGAAAGATATTCTTATCTATCCAAGACTTAATGCACCAAAGGATGGAATCATAGGCAATTTCATTCTTGATAAAATTAGGAACCCTTGTAATTCACCCATTTTTATAATGATCTTTCCATCAAATGTTATTAACTAATTTGAAGTTAATGAGGTGTTTACTTCCAGCCATAACCAACACTTCATGAGAAGTTACATAATCACACATATGATTTTGTGGTAGTTTGATCCATTATAAAAAAAACATTTAACACTTAACTCTCTACTTTATTATCTCTAATCTAGTTTCCAAGATGGTAAAGAAGAGAAAATAATTTTGATAAACTGATATAAATATTTTCTATTACAATACAGATACACCTTAAAGGCCTAAAAACAAACTCATAAATCTTTCTACAGTTGTTTAGAGTTTGCATTATTTCATTCTTTTTACTATAAAAATGCTTTCTCATTGATTAAAAAAAATATAATGATCATTTATTTAAAAAAATTTAGTGCTATAAAAATTGTAATATTATTTTCCCAATAAAAATTGTAATATTATTATCCCACCAATAATAAATTTTAGCATTTATCATATAACATAATATGGAAAAATGATTGCAAAAATATTTATGTGAAAATCATTATAATTTAATCAAATATTAAAATATTCCTTTATATTATTACTTAATTAAATGATTGATTAAAATGAGTAGAATATACATTCATTTAAATAGACATTTCATATTATTAATATTTAAAAAAAACATAATGTTAATTAAATTATAAGTTTAGTTTAAATAATTATAATAATTATTATCATTATTAATTATAAAAAAATATTAATATATGAATTAAACATATATGCATAGTAAAAAAATAATAAGAAATAAGAATTTTATACTATAAATTAAATTTGAATATTTGTAATTATGATTTTTTTAATTAAATTGAGAAATAAAATGATATAATTACTGTTTAGATCATTTTCAACTCTGTATCTTGATTATTATTGATAATATTATAAAATGTTATATGGAGATTAAATCTCTCCTATATATCTAATAGTTGTTGATAATTAAATTAAAATCATATAATCAAATTAGACATACCTCTCAACATAAATATCTTATGGATCTCCACCACCCACCTACTAATTATTAATAATTGAATTAAAATTATGAAAACAATAGACATTAAATGCACACTATCCACTTAATATTTATTTTTAACTAAATCAAAATTTGGAAGCAATAGACATACATATTGACATAATAATATAAATAGACATACATATTGACATAATATGGTTAGGAGAAAAATTATACACTAATGGTTGATAGTTTAAATTGAAAATAATATTATAATTAAAACAAGAAATAATTTATTTTTATTTAGTATAAATATAATACTTTAAATATACACATATTTTTAATCTTATAATTCTAAGATTTTTGGTATGGAATGTTTTTTTTGCTTCTAGAAACCATATTAATTTAAATAGATCGTAAATGTGGATAGAGATCAAACCATTTAGCTCACCAAATTTGACTTTGTTAGAATACCATAAACCATAAGTAATGTTTATATGGTACATGTTTACATGACCTTTTTTTAATTAATCATTTTAATTAAAAAGGAAAAAAAAGTGTAATTACTTCTGGATAAATGTCAATCTTTGACTACTACTAAAAATACTATGTGAAAATTAAATCCATACTATAAGCTCAATCATTATTGATAATTAAATAAATATTTTTGGGAAATTCTTAAGAAGATAAATAAAAAATTATTTAATATAATCAAGGGATGTGGAGTATGTCTTAAAACTTTTTCTATGTGGCTAAGACCTAGATGTAGTATGTGGCAAGAGTCAAAGTATGCCCCATAATAAAGTGTAGTTTTCTGAAAGTTTTAAGGATGGAAATTTATCTAAAATTTTAGAAATCTTGGCAAATCTTATGAGTCCCTAATATGTAAAATGTAAAATGTTTTGTGATATTTCACTTTTAGGAAAAAATGAAAATTGGCTAAACATAGAACATTAGCCCACTTAACATTATAGTTTTACTTGAATAACAATGATGAGTCAACTTATTGTCTTCAAACTTTTCTAAATATAAAATAAATAAAAAAATAAACTTTTATGGATATCAAAATATAATAATTATTTTACAGATAACAACCACTCATAATTATACCCACTATTAATAACTAAATTATAATATATTTTCCCACCAAAAAAACCATTAAAAAAAACACATCACTCTAACAATTCTTTTAATAATTAAAAAAAAACATTAAAGGTTGCGAGACTTTGTACAAAATTGGGACATAAGGAAACTAATAGCAGATTTTCCATGTACCTGGTCCGGGCTTTTCACCCGCTTCAGGCGCGCTTGGTTTTAGTTGTTATACGTCCTAATCATGAGCTGGCATTTAGACGTTGGACTATTATTTTTTATTTGTTTTTATGTGATTTTTTAAAAGTTTTTTTATTTATTTTTTAAATTTAATTTATTTTAAATATAGTAGGAATTTATTAAATTATAAGTTTGATGGGTAAATTTTGCATAATAAAAATGTTAAAAAAATTTCAAAATATTAAATTTATATCTATTATCAAAAAATAATTTAAATAATACAAATCAAAATTCCTTTAAATTTATTGAACTAAATTTAACAATAAAATAAATTAAATATATAGTGAAAAATCACAATGACAATTATAGAAAACAAAAATATTCATTTAAAAAAAATCAAATTCACATTATGGAACAAAATTTGAGAAAGTATGTGGTCATATATACGTAGTTCATGATTCGTAATTGGCATGTGGACATAATATTTATCTTTATGTTTTGAAAGAATGAGATAAGTTTGTGGCCAAAATTTTAGTATCATCACCATCCTCGAAATAAGCAAAAAAGAACAAATAACTATATGAAAAGAACACATAACTATATTAAAGTCATTGCAATTAATAGCTTGTTGTATATCAATTTCTTAAATCGACTAGGATATGGAGACTCGTTCATTCTTGGGAGTGTAAAATTTGTATGAGTCACACATTTTGCTGTATCATTGGCGCCCGATCTTGTGTTGCTAGAGATACATTGAGCCATCTTAAAAAATAAATGCATTGCACTGTCGGAGATTGGAGTTGAAAACTTGGAACGCTATTTTCGTTGTTTCAACTTCTACGTAGAACATTGAACATCGAAAGTTCCGAGGTTGCCCTTTACTAAATTGAGATAAGGTATTAATGACGTTTATTTATTTTTTTACATGAAAAATATTTTGGTTTATAGATTGTATCAGGACAAGAAACTTTTGGCCACACTATTTACATTTCATTCAATTTGCTCATTCAATTTGCTGAAGACATTGGATTTTCTTATCATTGAGACCTTGACAAAAGAATGTATTTACTTCCCATCATAATACTGTTTACATTGATTTCATCCCATTCACATATAGATTGAATATACCAATTGGTCCACTGCAAAAACTGTGAGGCTTCTCCAGTCCTCATATGAAATTGACTTTTCCAATCACTTTGGGTCCATTTGAGTTGAATAACTGATAATGCATTTCTCCAAAGCTTCCTTCCAGTCTTTTCTTTGATAGGTGGTCAACAACTTTGTTTTGTTTTTCTTCTTGTGGACATGAAAAAAGGATATGGAATAAAAAGTCCTCTTTAAAACATATATTCTTTCCAACCGATGTGATAACATACTCGGATTTAATGTGGCTTTCTGGTTCATGTAGTCAATAAGGATTTTGGAATCCCCAAAATCCCATATCTTATCCAAATATCATTGACTAGTGAACCATAAAAGGCCCCAAAGAGCCAAGCATTTAGCCTTCATATTCGTTCGAGACCCTCCATTCTAGTAGATTTTATAATGACCAGAGGATGAGATCATAAGCCAGGCACCGCAACCACAAATGGATTGTTGTGAGGCCCCATCAAAATAACTAGCTGGGTAATGGACAACATGAGGGCCTAATCTTTTGGATAAATTGTTGGGTGGCTTTTGACAGATTTTTAGACTTTCCCATGTACTGTAAATCTGAAAAACAGTTTTTAATGGAGAGCATGGCAGACCCTCGAATAATTTTCTGTTCCTATTACACCAAATGTACCAATGAAATAGGATGGGAATGACCCTGAAGTTCTTACCTCTTTGTAGCCACCCTCTGATGCAATCCTCCGTCGACCTATATGCTTAGGCATATTTTCACATAGGATTGCCAAAGTTTCTGGGGCAAATAAATAGAGATAGAAAAGATGTAAATTGTCCTCCCATTCTACTCCACATAAAATGCATAGGCCTGGCACTGCCAACCTCTTATTTGCAGATTTTTCCAGGTTAATTTTTTATCTCTCCACACTAACCATAAGAAAAGGATCATTTTCAATTCTACTTTGACTCTCCATATGACCTTAAACCTGCTATCTGGTTCATGATTCAACTTTTTGTTAGTCAAAGCGGTGTGTATTTCCTTTGCTTTCAGCTCTTCATTTGTTTTTATACCTTTCGTAAAAGTCTATCTCCCTCATAGGATCTACAAGTCCAAAAAATCTTAGAGTTTTGGTGAACCCAATCCATTCAATTTCCCATCTCTCATCCAAACCCAAATCTGTACAATTTTTCCATCTTGGGACCTCATGTTCCCATCCATCAATGATATGCTGCAAAAAGAAGACACCCCTTTGATTTAAGATATGTACAATTTCCTCATTTATGTATTAATGACATTTATAAACCATCAAAATTACATTTTTCACACTTCAAAAAACAACACCAGCCAGAAATATTCATGTAAAAATTTGAAATATATTTTACCAGCAAAATGGCCTATGACATGCAAAATGCCTATTAAATTCTAACCCTTGTTCCATATAGTAAAACTCAGAGCAACACTTTCTCTGGTGAATAAGATTTTCTTAACCTCCAAAGTACGGAACTGTTACATTTATATACGAAGAATTTAAGGTGTTGCTATAAGTGGGGCATCTGTGCTCTCTCCAGAACGCGCAACTTTAATAGACTCCGAAAATCTTAGAATACTGCAACGATGGGAAAAACGGCAAGCAGAAACTGGGTCATTTGGATGGTCATGAGCATGCTACTGATGTCGTTGAATTTATTCTCTTTGGATGTTCGTGCTCAACCAGGTATTACTCAACATTTTAAAACAACTCTGGTTCCTCTCATTCACAGATATTTGGTGGTGCTTCTCTCCTTTTGTTTTCTTTAGATCATTGAATTCTGTATTTGTAGTCATGCTCATTCAGTACTGTTGATTAACGAGATTAGTCGCACTCACCAGTTGACGGAAAATAGTGATGTATATAGTTTTGGAGTTGTTCTATTGGAGATCGTATGTGGGAGATCACCCATAAATGCAGATTAAGCAGACGACGAGATGAACCTCATTCAATGGGTAAGAAATGAATGGAATGGAATGTTGCTACCGCGCAAGATTAAGAGTATACTAGCACAACCACATTATATTTACTAATGTGGTTGATATACGCCGATAGGCGTATATAAAATAGATTTACAACCACATTTACCAATGTGGTTGATATACGCCGATAGGCCTATATCCACTACCCATCACATTAATTTATATATCAATAAATAAATATTATATGTAATAATTTTATTATATTAACTTGAAATATATATATTATATATTAATAAGAATATTAATATATTAAATATATTAATTATGATTAAAATCACAAAAATATTTTATATATATTAATAAAATATTATAATATTATAATATTATTAATATGTATTATTAATAATATATATTAATAATATTATAATATTACTAAAAATCATTATTAATAAATATTTGAATATTTATTAATAACATATATTAATATTATTATAATATTACTAATAATCATTATTAATAAATATTTGAATATTTATTTATAATGATTATTAGTAATATTATAATATTATCAATATATACAAAAATATTTTATATATATTATTAATATTATAATAAGTATTAATAATATATATTAAAAATATTTATTAATATATTAATAATATTTTTTTTTTCTGAATAAGACTAAATCTATTAAGAGAAGAAATATAGTACAAACAAGGCTCGCATAGAGGCGAAGCAAGAGAACAGGGGAGCCGGCAATGATAGACTATCAACATCGGTCCCTATGAACAACCATGACAAAAGTAGAGATAACGGAAAGTACATATACTAAAGAAACAAAGCTAGGGAGTCGACCCAGAGTGGGTGGGGTCTCCCAGTCGGTATTTTTTTCCTTTCTTTTTGCTAACTGTCACCCAGCCATTGAGGGCTGGCTGGATGGGAACCACCTGCAAACTAATCTGCGCAGAAGGAGGAGTCTCCTTGTCTGAATCTGAAGACGACTCATGAGTGCGCTTCTGTGAAGTTGGAGGAGCCGTGGGATCTGTTGGGCGTGCTGGAGGTGTTTCCCTCGGGGGGTTCTGATTCTCCTCCTCCACCTCTATATCCTCCTCATCAGAGCTATAGAAAGCAAAGTCATCCATTGGAGGCCTATCACAGGGCTTCCAATTCTTGGATTTGGATTTTCGTGGGATATTCCTCTTTTTGTCGAGAAACGTCGCACAAGTATTCTGAAGATGCCCGGTCTGATGGCAGTGGCGACATCTGAAGGCAGTGTTCTCATAGTCTAAAGTTTGCGTCCAATGAAAGTCCCCCACCTTGAGGTTGATCTGGTCAGGAAGCCCTTTGCTGATGTCTATTTCTGCGCAAATTCTGCCATAAGTGTATAATCCTTTCTCTCCTCGATTGGTGTCTGTTGCCAAGAAGCGGCCTAATTTATTCCCAATTCCTTGGAAGACTGCAAAATGCCATAGATGAGCAGGGAGGTTTGGTAGGCAGACCCAAATGGGCAGCTTGGTGATAACAGCCGAAGAGGGGTCGAAATCAGGGAACCAGGGGGTGAGGAAGAGTCCCGCTGATCCCCAGAACCAAGGGCCTCCTGTTAAGACTTTCTTGTAGTCATCGCTGAAGATAAAGACTACAATGAAGAATCCTTTCGAGCAGAAGAAGACTCTGCAGTTTTTGGTCCAATTGGAGTGAAGCCACTGGTATAGGTCGGCCGTGCGAGGCCATAGTCCGTTAAATCTGCAGATAATGGCTGTTTCTGCAAGCGTCTGAAGTTGATCATCCAGAGTTGAATGAGAGATTTCAATGGAAGGGGTATCCTCCATTTTATCCACCAGGAAAGGCTTGGGAGCCTCTGCTGGTTTGGCAGACTGCGGTTGGGCAGCATCTTTGCGAACAACATCTTTATAAGAAAAAGAAGGGGCAGAGGAGGTCTGCCCTATGGAACCACCTCTTAAACGAAAGGTAGCCACAATAGAAGTGTCTTTAAGAATGCTGTAAAAAGATAGGGGGTGGGGATTCGTAAGTTGCTTACCCTTATAAATCAATCTCAGGTGAGTGGATGGAATCCCCAGACGGTATTCGAGTTTTTGAAGGATGTCCTGCACAAGATCTGTTCTGCTTGCCCACAGCATCATTGTCTTGCCCGAGAGTTTAACCTAGATCTGGAATGCTTGTGAATCTTCAGGTGCGTCTGGCTGGATTAGGATGTGAGACTGCTTCCAATAAACCGCCGATCGGTCCATGTCCAGATTTGGAAGCCTATCAAGTGGGCTCGGTAAGAAAAACCTCTGTATGCGATTGACAGTGAAGAGATCTATAAGATCTGCTGGGTTGCTGTTACCCCCATTGTGAGCTGCTCTCAAAGCGGCTGCCTTAGATCGGACTAGAACAATGGCCAAGAGGACGGCCCTCCAGGCAGCTGCGGCCACAGAGTCGAGGGGCCCATCCTTGATCGAGAGTTTGAGTGGTAATGAAGCCTGCAGATTCAGATCTGCAGCTTTGACAATGAGGATGGCTTGCCCAGGCGTCGCTGCAAGCGCTGTGGCATTGCTAGCCTCTGTGAAGACGCCGGCTTCAAAGCTGTCTGAAGCAGTGTTAAGGAACGTAGCCGCCCAGACGGCGGCGCCATGATCTTCAGAAGTGCTCCAGTGCTGTGGCAGGCCGACGAGCAGGTCCCAACCTTCGATCTGGAGCAGGTATGGAGGGCAGCCGGCCCTCAGAGCTGCCGAGTCGGCGTTAACCAGATTGACCTCACCGCAAACCCTAAGAGTCGCTTTCGCCATCGCTCAATCAAAAGGTAATATATTAATAATATTAACTATATACATACTATAAATTAACTTGAAATATATATAATATTTATTAATATAAAAATAATAAAAATAATATATAATATTTTAATATTTATTTATATATTAATATCATAGATGGTTGTATTATTAATAAACCAAAAGAACTAATAATATTATAATAATATATATTATATATTAATAATATTATAATAATATTATAATATTACTAATAATCATTATTAATAAATATTTGAATATTTATTTATAATATATATTAATATATTAATAATATTAAACTCAAGAGAGTAATAAACCATATGAAACAATATTTAAAAACAAAAAACCTAAGAGATTAATAAACCCTAACAATTAATATTTTTAAGTGAAGATATTAATAAACCCAAGGGATAATTAATAATACAAACCCAATGTCATCATAAACCAAAGGTTTAAATATTATAAACCATAGGAATTGGTGAACCCAAGGGATAAATATTATAAATAAGGGATCAATATTAAAAACACAAGAGATTAATAAACCGTAAGAATTGATATTTTAAACTAAAAAACCTAATAAATTAATAATCCATAAGAATCAGTATTTTAAACATAAGATATTAATAAACCAACGAGATTATTAACATTATAAACCAAAATAACTAATAAACCAAAAGAACTAATAAACCCAATGGTTTAATGTTATAAAGCAAACGAATCAGCGAACCCAAGGGATAAATATCATAAACCTAACGGATGAATATTATAAATAATAAAGATTAATAAATCCTAAGAATTAATATTTTAAACTGAAAAATCTAAGAAATTAACAAACCTTGAGAATTAGTATTTTAAACTCAAGAGAGTAATAAACCGAACGTGTGATTAGCATTATAAACCAAAAGAACTAATAAACCCAAGGGTTTAATATTATAAACCAAAGGAGTCAGTGAACCCAAGGGATAAATATTAAAAACCTAAGGGATCAATAAGGCTAAGGGCAATATTAAAAACAATAGAGATTAATAAAACCCAAGAGTTTAATACTATAAACCAAATCAATTGGTGAACCCAAGGGAAAACCATTACCCAAAAAATTATAAACCAAAGGAATTGGTGAACCCAAGGGAATTGATTTAAACATTGAGACAATTGTTGTCACAATGCGAAGTTGGACCAACTATGACCAAGGTTGGCCATGGGTGATTTTCATATTGAGACAATCTTTGTCAGAATGTGACATTTGATCATGGATGACATTGATAGATTATTCATATTATAAACCAAAAGAACTAATAAACCCAAGGGTTTAATATTTTAAACCAAAGGAATTGGTGAACCAGAGGGACAACCATCACCCAACAAATTATAAACCAAAAGAAATTGGTGAACCCAAGGGAATTGATTTAAACATTGAGAGAATTGTTGTCACAATGCGACGTTGGACCAACTATGAGCAGGGTTGGCCATGGGTGATTTTCCTATTGAGACAATATTTGTCAGAATGTCACATTTGATCATGGATGACATTGATCGATTACTCATATTATAAACCAAAAGAGCTAATAAACCCAAGGGTTTAATATTATAAACCAAAGGAATTGGTGAACCCAAGGGACAACCATTACCCAACAAATTATAAACCAAAAGGAATTGGTGAACCCAAGGGAATTGATTTAAACATTGAGACAATTGTTGTCAAAATGCGACGTTGGACCAACTATGACCATGGTTGGCCATGGGTGATTTTCATATTGAGACAATGTTTCTCATAATCTGTCATTTGATCATGGATGACATTGATCGATTATTCATATTATAAACCAAAAAAACTAATAAACCCAAGGGTTTAATATTATAAACCAAAGCAAGTGGTGAACCCAACGGAAAATCATTACCCAAAAAATTATAAACCAAAGGAATTGGTGAACCCAAGGGAATTGATTTAAACATTAAGACAATTGTTGTCATAATGCGACGTTGGGCCAAGTATGACCATGGTTTGCCATGGGTGATTTTCATATTGATACAATGTTTGTCAGAATGTGACATTTGATCATGGATGACATTGATCGATTATTCATATTATAAACCAAAAAAACTAATAAACCCAAGGGTTTAATATTATAAACCAAAGGAATAGGTGAACCCAAAGGACAACCATTACCCAAAAAATTATAAACCAAAGTAATTGGCGAACCCAAGGGAATTGATTTAAACATTGAGACAATTGTTGTCACAATGCGACATTGGACCAACTATGACTAGGGTTGGCCATGGGTGATTTTCATATTGAGACAATATTTGTCAGAATGTGACATTTGATCATGGATGACATTGATCGATTATTCATATTATAAACCAAAAGAACTAATAAACCCAAGGGTTTAATATTATAAACTAAAGGAATTGGTAAACCTAAGGGACAACCATTACCCAACAAATTATAAACCAAAAGGAATTGGTGAACCCAAGGGAATTTATTTAAACATTGAGACAATTGTTGTCACAATGCGACATTGGACCAACTATGACCATGGTTGGCCATGGGTGATTTTCAGATTGAGACAATGTTTGTTAGAATGTGTCATTTGATCATGGATAACATTGATTGATTATTCATATTATAAACCAAAAAAACTAATAAACCCAAGGGTTTAATATTATAAACCAAAGGAATTGGTGAACCCAAGGCAAAATCATTACCCAAAAAATTATAAATCAAAGGAATTGGTGAACCCAAGGGAATTGATTTAAACATTGATACAATTGTTGTCACAATGCGACGTTGGACCAAGTATGACCATGGCTGGCCATGGGTGATTTTTATATTGATACAATGTTTGTCAGAATGTGACATTTGATCATGGATGGGGTTTAATATTATAAACCAAAGCAAGTGGTGAACCCAAATAAACCCAAGGGTTTAATATTATAAACCAAAGGAATTGGTGAACCCAAGGGAATTGATTTAAATTATTTGTTTTGTTTAGGGAATGAAACATTTAAGAATAATATATATATATATATATATATATATATATATATATATATTTTAAATTAGAAATATAAGTTTTTTTTCTCTTCTTCTATCAAAATATGTTATTGATTGAGCACAAAAGGAATTAGATATCTCTATCATATAGGGTTTTATAATGCATCTATTGGTCCAATAACGTTTTTAATTAAAATGAACCAAACATATGTAATTTTTTTTGTTCTCATTATAGTTGACATTATATCTTAATTTAATGAACATTTTATTTTTATTTTAGGAAAGATGTGTCAAAGCTAGAGTAAGCATAAAAAAAATTACACATCTCATACACTTTTAATAAAAAAATAATAAAGATTGTATTACTTATACTACGAAATTTATATTTTTAAACCTTTTTAATATTTTATTTTCCTAAATTAATATTTAAAACATATGATATAAAAAACTTAATTTTTTAAAGTAAACTTTAAGTTTTATTTATATTATTAATTTCATTTTTTTTATTATAAAAAAATTAATAATGGTAATTAATAATAATGATTAGTGTTTATTAAAATTTATCCTGAAATTAAAAGAAATAGAATTCGTTTAAATTTTATATGTTAAAAATAAAAAACACTCCAAATTATTATATAAAAAAATCAATAATAAAATTAATATCTCCTAAATAAAATCTAATATAAAAAATTATTTATTAAATTTATATTTATAATTTATTTGAATGACTTTCAAATGTAAAACTATATTTTATGGTTTTCAAATCATATAGTACGTTCGGGTTAGTGTGGTTTGTTCCAATCTATATTTTTTTAAATACATAGTTATTTAAAATGAGTTAATTTTTATAATAATAAAGTATTATTTTAAGAAAAAAAAACTTAAAAAACACAATCAACCTTGGCTTTTGTATTCAATTGGTGAACCCAAGGGAATTGATTTAAACATTGAGAAAATTATTGTCACAATGTGACGTTAGACCAACTATGACCATGGTTGGCCATGGGTGATTTTCATATTGAGACAATATTTGTCAGAATGTGACATTTGATCGTGGATGACATTGATCGATTATTCATATTATAAACCAAAGGAACTAATAAACCCAAGGGTTTAATATTATAAACCAAAGGAATTGGTGAACCCAAGGGAAATCCATTACCCAACAAATTATAAACCAAAGGAATTGGTGAACGCAAGGGAATTGATTTAAAAATTAAGACAATTGTTGTCATAATGCGACGTTGGACGAACTATGACCATGGTTGGCCATGGGTGATTTTCATATTGAGACAATATTTGTCAGAATGTGACATTTGATTATGGATGACGTTGATCGATTATTCATATTATAAACCAAAAGAACTAATAAACCCAAGGGTTTAATATTATAAACCAAAGGAATTGGTGAACCCAAGGGAAATCCATTACCCAACAAATTATAAACCAAAGGAATTGGTGAACCCAAGGGAATTGACTTAAACATTGAGACAATTGTTGTCACAATGCGACGTTGGACCAACTATGACCATGGTTGGCAGTGGGTGATTTTCATATTGAGACAATATTTGTCAGAATGTGACATTTTATTATGGATGACATCGATCGATTATTCATATTATAAACCAAAAGAACTAATAAACCGAAGGGTTTAATATTATAAACCAAAGGAATTGGTGAACCCAAGGGAAATCCATTACCCAACAAATTATAAACCAAAGGAATTGGTGAACCCAAGGGAATTGATTTAAACATTGAGACAATTGTTGTCACAATGCGACGTTAGACCAACTATGACCATGGTTGGCCATGGGTCATTTTCATATTGAGACAATATTTGTCAGAATGTGACATTTGATCATGGATGACATTGATCGATTATTCATATTATAAACCAAAAGAACTAATAAACCCAAGGGTTTAATATTATAAACCAAAGGAATTGGTGAACCCAAGGGAATTGATTTAAATTATTTGTTTTGTTTAGGGAATGAAATATTTTAGAATATATATATATGTTTAAATGAGAAATATTTTAAATGAGAAATATAAGTTTTTTTTCTCTTCTTCCATCAAAATATGTTATTGATTGAGCACAAAAGGAATTAGATATCTCTATCGTATAGGGTTTTCTAATGCATCTATTGGTCCAATAATGTTTTTAATTAAAATGAACCGAACATATGTAATTTTTTTTGTTCTCATTATAGTTGACATTATTTCTTAATTTAATAAACATTTTATTTTTATTTTAGGAAAGATGTGTCAAAGTTAGAGTAAACATAAAAAAAATTACACATCTCATACACTTTTAATAAAAAAATAATAAAGATTGTATTACTTATACTACCAAATTTATATTTTTAAACCTTTTTAATATTTTATTTTCCTAAATTAATATTTAAGACATATTATATAAAAAACTTAATTTTTTAAAGTAAACTTTAAGTTTTATTTATATTATTAATTTCATTTTTTTTTATTATAAAAAAATTAATAATGATAATTAATAATAATGATTAGTGTTTATTAAAATTTATCCTGAAATTAAAAGAAATAGAATTCGTTTAAATTTTATATGTTAAAAATAAAAAACACTCCAAATTATTATATAAAAAAATCAACAATAAAATTAATATTTCCTAAATAAAATCTAATATAAAAAATTATTTATTAAATTTATATTTATAATTTATTTGAATGACTTTCAAATGTAAAACTATATTTTATGGTTTTCTAATCATATAGTACGTTCGGATTAGTGTGGTTTGTTCCAATCTATATTTTTTTAAATACATAGTTATTTAAAATAAGTTAATTTTTATAATAATAAAGTATTATTTTAAGAAAACAAAACTAAAAAAAACACAATCAATCTTGACTTTTGTATTCAATTCATGATAAGTATTAAAATATTATATATAATAATTTTATTATATTAACTTGAAATATATATATTATATATTAATAAGAATATTTATCAATATATTAATTATGATTAAAATCACAAAAATGTTTTATATATATTAATAATATCGATTGATATATTAATAATATTATAATATTTATTAATAATATTTATCAACACTACCATCAACGCTTTGTTCTATTTTTTTTGTTCCAACGTTTTGTTCCAATATTCCAATGCTTATTTATGCGGCTCCATATGTTACGTATCCATATCCATATGCCGCGTTTACCATATCCATATAATATGCTGCGTTCACCATATGTTTTGTTTATCCATATGCTGCGTATAATATGGTTATAATATGTTATGTATCCATATGCTGCATTTACCATGAATGTTTGGAAGTTCAACCACAATGAATGCAATGGATTGTCAAAATAAGATAATTAATGCTGGGAAATTTATTTGAAACGTTCTACCATATATTGTAAAACACTTCCATATTAGGATACTACTCTCCATCATGTAAAACACTTCCATATTAGATACTACTCTCCATCACACTGCATACGCTGCTCTCTACATTGTATTAACAAGCACACTGTGGAAAAACTGTTTGGTTTCTTAAATCGAACTACCATATACTGTAAAACACTTCCATATTAGGATACTACTCTCCATCACGTAAAACACTTCCATATTAGATACTACTCTCCATCACACTGCATACGCTGCTCTCTACATTGTATTAACAAGCACACTGTGGAAAAACTGTTTGGTTTCTTAAATCGAATGTGGCAATGAGTGCCTGGTTACCTGATGCAACAATAAGAAGCCTAGTTGTATTACAAACAACCACCAACTTTGTTGAAAATACTTTGCTTGCGTGCGTCTCACTAGGATCCTGTTCTATCATCAATAGAGTGTGCGACATTTCCATGATAGACTCAGATCCTAAGGTAAGAGGAGGATGTCATTTTGTTTTTTATTTGTTGGGAAAACACAATAAAAACATCATGGTTCATAGATCATATTTGAATTCAAGAGACATCTTACTTTTTTTTTTTTTTGTTAAACAAGTGCTAACCTGGAAGTGATCTCACGTACAATATATAAATATTGAAGCCTAAAGTGTTATTTAAGTCTGTTAAGGAGCACCATTAATACATATGGCAATATAATACTAATTCAGCTAACGTCAATATAATACCGGTTCATATAATATCAAGGTGTATTATTAACACCACTCCAATTAGACGCTAATCCAATCGTGCAATATATGCTGCCTCTGCCCCATGGATTATTCCCTTTCGAGTATGCACTATGAGTCGGCCTCTCTGTGTATCATTCCCTCTCATATTAACGTCACTTCTATTTCGCTGGCTCCAAATGATAATTATTTTAATGCTCTCCAAAGCTTGATAATGAGATCTACATTTTTAATGCTCTCCAATGTATCAATGAATGTTGCAGGATGCCATGACACAAGAGAACTGTCTATAAAATAATGCTGCCAGATATTGTGCCAAATAATGATATAATAGTAATGTCGTGCCAGTGAATGAATAGAACCTGCCCATACCTGATAACGCTGCAATGTATTAATATAACCACTGCACAATATATGTGAACGTTGCTATGATGCAGAGCTTTGATTTATTAACGCCAACACAACAAAAAAATTAATTTATATGTAACTTTCTAAGATGTAGTAATACATGGCATATGATAACCATATAGACATCCACGAATAACCTTCTTTTAGCGCAGGGTAGGAATAATTTATGCAATAATGTCTCTGTGTCTTCAATATATCCATAATATTCCGCCTCAAGTATGCTTGTATGAATCTGCATAGATAGTCAGGGTTCGTAACTCCTTTGTTCACCCAACTATACGACCATTATACTGCAAGTACATTCTTTGAGCTCTTTTAATTGCCCCCTTATCTTCGATCTGTTCAAGTTTGTAAGTTTTTATCAGAAATCCAGATTTTATGATAGTTATCACTTGTCATAACAACCTCTATTTTATACTTGTCTACCTCAATTCTTGACAGTCTGATCCAAGCTCTATGACCTGAGGTACCAAATAGCTTACGTTACACAATACATAGTCATTTTCACAGTCTTTTCCAAGCTCTATGACCTGAGGTACCAAATAGCTTGCGATTCACAATACATAGTCATTTTCACAATGAGCCGTTTCTTCACAGTTTCCAACCAAAAATAACCTATAGAAATCGTCCGTTCTTGTAGCTTGACAAAAATTTGTTCATACATTATTAAAAAAACTTCCTGTAATTGCATCTTTTTGTACAAATTATGAACATATATTTGTTTCATTTCAAGATTCCCTTCTCAAATCAATAATCCTAAAGTCATAAATGGAGAGTGGTCTTGAACCAGCCTAGGCCCGCCCCAGCGTAACAAAAAGTTATATCTGTTCATTAATAAAACTTTCAAGAGTATCACGACACGGTGATGGAAGGATAGGAAAATAGTAATTTAAGAATGAAAGCAAATAGTAAGTTTGGAGAAGAACCTTAACATAACAAGGGAAAAGAATCATACCAGCATTCTACCCGTAACGTGGCCATAGGCATTTCCTTGCTTGATTCTATCGTAAGGCCAGGGAAGCAGTATTAGCATTACTATCGCCCAGAAGAAAGTCGTAATCATCATCGTGAGAAAGCATGCCACAATCTTAACAATGGAAAAAGCCACAGCTCTCCAGCTGTTGTCTTCATGATAAGACGGCTGAGAGACGCATCCATCTGGATAGCTACTATTTTTGGATTTCTCCGTTTCCTTAAAGGAGGAAGCCTTGGGCAGGAGATTGGCAAGTTTTTCTACGTATGCAGATATTAACTCCTTCGAGAAATGATCAGTAGATAAATCCTTGAAGGCATCGGCAGTATGAAGAAAATTGATGGACCGGTTGTAGCCTCCCCGTCTTGTGACCCCAGAATTCGCCATGAAAAATTTATCGACAAAGATTTTAATACTCGGATAAACAAAATGGATTTTACTACTCGGATAAACAAAATGTACTCGCTTGCCGGGCAAATTACTCAAATGCATGAAATTTACAAGCGAATGAAAGGATTACTCAAATGCATGAAATTCATAGTTGAATGAAAGTTGAACCTGAAACGTTATGCCAGCTCAATTCCATCCGCCTTCATCAACAAGCCGTTCACCTGCCCGCTCTCGCCCACGTTCGATAACACCTTCGCGTGGCCCATAATACTAAACCGTAATCTTCCATTCCACCCACGTTCATCTTCCCAGTTCATCTTAATTTGATAGGTGGGGTGCTCACATTTTTTTTGAGAATTCATGTTTATTTGAGAATTTGAACAATCAAATAGGTGGCATTTTAGTTTGAACCATCACTGGTTAATCTTGATAGGTGGCAGTCAACAAATGGCACAGTAAATTTTTAATCATGTTTTGTAAAAAATTAATTTAAGTATGGTTTAAACACGTGATTTAGATATGCAAGAAAGTTACTTTTTTGAATTTCATCCATTGATTTAGTGGCGACGACCAGAATATACCGGCATTTTTCAATCTAGACCATCAGATCAAAAAAATTAATTAGCCTAATCACAAAAGATGCTCCTTCCGATAGGGGATACGCCTATCGACATAAATATGTTTATTAAGCGCATTTTTCTGCTACGGACTAATGGTATCTGTATGTGTTCGTATTTGAAAGGTGGCATCTTACCCTAAGAGGGATGAAAAACCCGGGGAAATAGAAGAGATCATAGATAAGAGGTTGAGCGGAAACTACGGCATGGAATCTGTTACCAGTATTGTGAAAGTAGCACTGACATGTGTAGAACCAAAACCATCGTTGAGGCCGACGATGAGTGAAATTGTAGGAAAGATAAGAGAAGCCCTCCTTCTTGAAAATGGAAATAATTCTCCTCCTCCAGATACGGAGCGGACTCGCACAGAGTTTGGAAATATCCGTGTACTAAAAGGGGACACAAGTCGACCGGAAAATATGGAATGGGGTGATAATAGCTCCGACCTCCCCCATGTAGGAAGATGAGTTCAATTTTTTCAATAATGTTTCACCGTAATATATGAGACGGATATGGGTAAAGCAAGTAAAATTCCTCCTTATTCTTAAAATCATATTTTGTGTATATTGTAATTCTTTGGTAAAACAAATAAGTTCCCTCTTATTCATAGATCATATTTATTATTGAGTTGTTTTTAATAATTTATAAATAAACTAAAATATTTTATAATTTTTAAAAATTTAAATAAATTTTTATATATATTATAATGTAATAAACATTTTATAAATAAAAATAAATCACTGTAATAAAAATTTGATAAAGATGTATTATCCTAATCAAATATTAATGTACGTTGCAATAAATTACATGCAGATCTCTATACCAAATCGAGAAAGTTATCAATTTATTGGCTGGCTTTTGTCTATCATCCCATGAGTGGTATCAGTGAGATGACATGGAGTGGTCACTCTGCCACTCCATCAATAGTATCAGTGAGATCAGATTCATTGGTCACCCAACTCTATTCGCACTCGTCCTATTCCATGAATTACGAACCTATTGGCCCCAGGTTTAAATTATTATGTTTTTATACATCTTCCCAGGTTTAAATTATTATGTTTTTATACATCTTGATACCACTTGAAGTGAAATGCACGGAGGACAATTCTACATGTCGTAGTCTAACTAGATTGCCAGATTGCCATTTTGCTCTGAAAATTATTAAAACTGTGGTAAGATTTTAAGAAAATCTGGCAGAGATTTTTGTAAATTTCAGTTATAGCTATCAAATTTCAATACTTTGGGTGTCTTAAAGGTGCCCAAATCAGTTAAAATCTGGCAGAGATTTTTGTAAATTTCAGTTATAGCTATCAAATTTCAATACTTTGGGTGTCTTAAAGGTGCCCAAATCAGTTATAGCTATCAAATTTCAATACTTTGGGTGTCTTAAAGGTGCCCAAATTCCAACCAATTTTGGCTGTCCAGGCAATTCCTCTGACTATGTAAACAACTCCATTGTAAATTGCAACGTCTACTGATTGTTTATGGATCAGGGAAGGGAATTGAACCTGTGATGAGTGCTATAACAACCTGCCTCATCACCGTTTAACCAAGACCCCACAAACTGTTTAAAATATAGTTTTAAATGTATATATAGATTTAATATTTTGAAAATTTTATGAAAATTTATAAATTATATAATTAGAATTTATTATTATATTTTAAATAAAATTAATTTGAAAATAAAAATATTTAATAATTAAAATATAAATGATGATGATGGTGGTTAAAGTTCACGAGACCAAACTTAACCTATCTAATTTAAACAAATCATTTGTTTTAAAATTGTATTCTTACAATAACATTGCTGTTTCTAAAAAGAGATGGCTAGGGTTTCGTCTTGTCCTGTTGCCGCCCCCGCCGACTCTGCTGTTCGGGCCTCTGAACCTGATCAACGCCCCGCTGCTGTTCCAAATGGGAAGCTTAATGGGGAGACTCTCGTTACAGTCCCTTGCCTAGCGATGCCTCCGTATGGACTGAACGCCTCTTCACTGGAGGTCGATGCTCTTTCAAAGGGCACGCGATTTATTGAGCCCAAGGACGATGCAGACCTCACTATTGCCAAGATCCACGGCGTCTATCCATCGGTGCCTGCGGAAGCCTCCATTTATTTCAAAGGAGTCTCTCAGCCCTGAGGTCTTTCTGCAGTCCTCCAACAGGCAGTTTCTGCAGGCTTCTACATAAGCCCTGTCTCCGCCTCCGTTTGCAACTTCTGGCAGATGCGTCCCGTGGATTGGCACTTGTGGACTGCAGTGGAGTTTATGGGTGGCGAATACTTTCCTGCTTCCCCCTCCATACCTTGACTGGGCCAGGAGTTGCTGGGTTTCCTGCGAACCTTCCCCCTTTTTTCTCAGAGCTGTATTAAAAAGATGGTATCAAATGACAGCGCTGCCCTAATGCAGATCCAGCATTGGTCTACAGGCGTTTCCCACCCTCAAAGGCTTTCTTTGCAGAGGTTTGGAGATGTACGCAAGAGCAGATCCGCCCCTCGTTGCTGCGCAGACTCTGCCTTTAAAAAGCACCCTGCCACTTTTCAGATCCAACTCAGGATGCTCTCTGGCAAAACTCTTTTGCTTTGGGTTTCTTCTACAGATCTGATATAGAATCTAAAGCTCAATCTGGAATGACGAACTGGGATTCCTTCAATACTCCAGAGACTTCTTTTCCAAGGTAAACATCTTGAGGATCTTCTTCCCCTCTCTGCTTACAACATTAACATAAATGATTCCATAGTGTTCACCCTTCGTTTGAGAGGAGGGGCAGGGGGACAGTCTTCTTCAGCCCGTATCCTCTCTTACAAAAATGTTGTTTTTTCTCAGAACTCCAAACCCCTTGCAGCCCCCAAACCCCAGCCTTTTCTGGTTGACAAACTAGATGAAGTACCTTCCATTGAGATCCCATTGCCAGTTCTCGCAGAAGATCTTCAAAAATTTGCAGATAGAGCCATCATTTGCCGATTTAATGGACTCTGGCCGCGAACAAAGGATCTCTTTGATTGGATCCACGAAAACTGGACTAGCAAATGCCAGGTCAATTGCTGCTCACGAGGATTCTTCATAGTATTGTTCGATCACTCCAAGCATTATGAGCAGGCCTTACAGAAAGGTCCCTGGTTTTTTGGAAATGCTGGGCTCTTCTTAACCCCATGGTTCCCAGATTTCGACCCTGCTACAGCTACCATCACCAGAACTCCTGTTTGGATCAGGCTTCCCAACTTGCCTATCCATCTTTGGCATCTGGAAGTGTTCAGACGCATGGGCGATACCTTGGGACACTTTCTCACTGTAGATTTTGAAAGGGCACTTTAGAGCCTCTACACATATGCCAGAATATGCGTGGAGGTTGATATCAACAAAGGATTGCCTGATCAATTCATCATCAAGGTCGGAGATTTTGTTTGGACTCAGATCCTAGACTACGAGAACACTGCATTCCGCTGCCGTCACTGCCACCAAGCAGCACATCTGCAGAACTCCTGCCCCACTCTTGCAGACAAAAAGACTAAAGGAAACCATACAAAGTCCAATTCCAAAAAATGGACTCCCTGCTACCCGCCGCCTGCTGCAGATTCTACCTCCTCAAGCTCTGTTGATGATGGGAGTGACGCAGAATCAGATCTTGCTCCTCAGACTGAAAACTTGTCCACCGATGTTCCCGAGCATCCCCCTGATACTACCGTCACTCAGAAGCGTAGCCATGAGTCCGCCTCCTCTGATTCAGATAAGGAGGCCCCTCTTATGGAGAACTCCAGTCTTCAAATCGTCCTAGCACATACTCACCAGGATGGTTGGGTTAAAGTCAACAAAAAGAAAGGGAGGAAACTTCATGTGGAAAACTCTACCAATTCTGGGTAGGAGTCGGTTCCTTCCTGCTTTCTAGTCACTTGTTGCTGCTCCTCGCTTGTCTTTTTTCTCTCTCTGGTGACCGATGTTGATATCAAATCATTTCCGGCAGGCCGTGTTTTTGTCTCTCTTGATTGTACTTTCTTATGTACTATATTTTTGCTTAATAGAATTAGTCCAATTCAGAAAAAAAAAAAAATTTGTATTCTTATGTTTAAAAAACTTTAAAAAAACTACAAATCTATTGACCTCAAATTTAAACTATTATGGTTTTATACATCTTGATACCACTTGAAGCGAAATGCACGGAGGACAATTGTAGACTGCCACATCTACAGATCGATAGACACAGCACCGCTGCTGCTTGAATTAGTAAATAGGAGCAATTTAACTTTTACGGGCACCCTTTTTAGGAATTATTGTTGAGCTGTAAAATTATAAATTTTAATTATTTAAAATATATTTTTGAATATATAAATAAATTTAATATTTTGAAAATTTTATCAAATTTATTATATTAAAAAATTATAATTATATTTTAAATAATATTATTTAGAAAATAAAAATATTTAACAATTAAAACATAAGCAATAAATAAATGATATTATAAAAATATATAAAATAATAAAAATATTTAGCAATTTAAATATATACCATAAATATATTTTTGGTTCATTTATTTAAAATAATATATATTTAATTTTGATTCATTTATTCAAAACATGGTATGTTTTTTTAAATTTTTTTAAATTTTCGTAAAATACATTTAATAAAACATATAATTTTGAATTATTCTAAAAAAATCAACATAAAATGTTATGTTTTGGATAAGTATAAGCAAATGTTCATAAACTATTTAAACAAATTATTATTACATTTAAAATGCCAACGACACTACTAGTAGTGTTTTTGGTTCATTTTATTGTATTTGCTTTTGGTTTATTTTATTATATTTAACTATAATATTATATATTATAATTATTCTTTCTATATATATTTTTAATTATTTTTTTATACTATCTTATAATTATCTTAAAATTTAAAAATTACCTTTTTCATCCATAATTTACTATATATACTATGTTATACCATTTTGAACTTTTTCCTAAATACGTACACCTTATCACACTATAATTTACAATATTATATTGATATCTAGTCCACCCTAGGAAATGATTATTCCTTATTATTTGCTCCTAAGAATTAAATGCTTTCATGAAATAGGCGTACTTCTCTCATAATAAAGTTAATATCTGGATTCATATCGTCTTTTAATATTATATTAAAAGTTAATCCACCCTTTTGTATGGTATAAATACAAAATATTATTGAATAAAAAGTGATATTAATTTTTTTTTCAAATACATACATTTTACCATACGATAATTTACAATATTATATTGATATTTAGTTTACTATAAGCAATGGTTATTCATTATTTTTTACAATATTATATTGATATTTAGTTTACTATAAGCAATGGTTATTCATTATTGTTTGCTTCTAGGCATGAAATGTTTTGATGAAATAGGTGTATTTCTCTGATAATAAAGTAAATATATAAATTGACAACATCTTGTAATATCATATTAAAAAGTTAATGCACCATTTTGTATGGGATAAAATACAAAATTTTATTGAATAGAAAGTGATACTAAAAAAGTTCTCACTCCCTCCCGACCAGCACAATATTTATGCATGATGTGATTGATATTAATAATAACTAATTTATCTTTTATTAAAAAAAATTCTCTTAATTTTAATATAATAAAATAAACATTTATTTACATCTTATTTTTCCATATTATATATCTTACTTTTCTATATTATATTAAAAGTTATTGCACCTTATGAAATGAATTACAAAATGTCACTGAATAACAATAATAATAGTGATTCTGAAAACATTCTCATGTTTGATATTAATAATAAATTTAGTTTTTATGAATTTTTTTTGGGAAAGAGTAATATTTATTAATAGAGACGTGGTTAATATTAACCATAATTTATTTAATTTTTATTTGAAAAAAGAATTTTTCTCTAAACTTTAATGTAATAAAATAAATATATGTATATGACCAATGTCTTATTTGCAATATTATATTAAAAGTTAATGCATATTTTTGTATGGGATAAGATGTAAAGTGTTATTAAATAGTATTGGTGATACCCACAAATTCCTTGCCTTATTTTTATTTTTATAGATGTGGTATATATTAATAATAATTTTTATTTATATTTTATTTGAAAAAAGTTAAAATTTCTTTTGAAATAAAGTATTTAAATTATTAAATAATTAAAAGTTTAAATTTTCTAGTTATAATATATTTCTGACTATTAAACCCATGTAGTGGAGGAAAATAATTATTAACCAAACCAGTATATCTAATTTTTTTGTGTCAAAATATTAATTTTTAATAATATATTAAAAATTACTAATTTATTAACTTATAAAGTTATACATTTAATGTCAAGAAAATAAAATTTTCTTTGTACCGTTAACCAAAAAAATATTGTGAAATAATGTTATGAAAAATATTAAATCTCATGATTATTATGGCTAAAAAAAATTATTAAACCTTTCTCAACAAATATATATATATATATATATATATATATATATATATATATATATATATATATATATATAATAATGATAATTTGCATAACACGAGGATGCACACTCAGATGATATATCCATGAAACGAGGCATGAGAGTATTCTGTAGAAAGTTGAGAAACTCACAAATAAAATAATAATATGTGCCTGTAACATACACCATAACTTCACATGGAAATGTCAGGAGTTAAATTTTTTTATACAAGTTATCCATGGGTAACTATCCAAATCAATATTAAATATTCCTTACTCATCATTAGATAGAATGTTCACCAGTTCATAATGTAACCTTAGTATAAGAATAGTAAGTTGCTTAACCATTAACAATCTCTATTGTAGTACATCAACATAAAACTGTATGATGTAACCTTGCATTCATTTCATTATTAATGTAGTCATCACATAATTGACATTATGAACATCACAACAAGAAAGGAATCAACATCATCAATTTGACACAATAATCAATCACACCATTGAACACCAATATACCCTGGAAACCCCGTAGGGTGAAAACCAGCAAATGTTTAATTTTATTATTAAATGCTCGTGAGGGTGTTCAGCCCTCACTCAATGGCTTATAAGGGAGACCATCAACCCTCACTCAATGGCTTATAAGGGAGACCATCAACCCTCACTCAATGGCTTATAAGGGGGACCATCCCTTAACCATCATTATAAAATATTACAAGGAAATATACAAATATCTAGCTTAAAACCATTACAATAATTACGATAGCATTTACCCACTAATCTTCATATCTTCATATCTCCATGGCATGAATTTACCTACAATGTAGCATCTTACAATGGACCATCCTGCAGCTCGCACTTATCTGCATGAACCATTAATCATTTACTTGCCACCATGTTAAGCATAATATTTCCTTCTCATAAGTCACCATCATTTCCTATCATTGATGTCATCAACAAGCTTTTATAGCATGATTAGGTAAAGCCTTAATCAATAAATAATCAATATTTAAGTGATCCTTTAACACTTATTCATGTGCATACATGAGATGTGATTACAATATCACACCATGCTTTCTTCTAACATCTCTACCTTAGTGTGAGCAAGTGATTATCAATTCACGTCAAATAATCCCCACATTATTATGACACTTCTCACACACGCTCACATTAGTACAAGAAAATTCACTACCACTGTCGAGGAATTCCTTCAATGGAAAATGACTCTAATATTCCCTTTCTTGATCCAGTCAAAGTGGACGGAATCGGTCCATGGTATTTTCCAATGGTATTGGCCCATGGTATTTGTTGCCGGTTTCAGAGAAAAAATAATAAAATAAGGTCTCTACAAAGTACATCAAGCCTATAAAAAGGGAAGAAGCTAGCCATTTAGAATCATTCTGGTTTTATCTATCTTATTGTGTTTGGGTTGAGAACTTGGCCTGGCCAGTTCTAGCATTGATCCTGTGGTGAATTTATCTGGTGGATCCATCCAGGGTCCACGATTGTGCTTCAATGTTTATTTTAAGGAATAGCCAAGCATGCCATTTGCAGGAGCTCAAATTTATTGTATGGGCATGTATTCTATTTTCAGATAATAATATAATAAAGAGCTTCAGTTTCAGATCTCGTTGTGTTCTGTGTTTTTTTTATCGCAATTATTTTTAGTTGGAACACTTAAATAAGGTTTGGGATCTTACAGTGGTATCAGAGTTGTGCATCCTGCTAGCCTGAGGGTTTTATATAGGGATCTTTGGTGGCATTTCTTCTCACCCTAAGCCTGCAACTTCCAGCTTCGGTGGTATTTGATATCACCCTAGTTGATTTCCTAATTTTTACGTCTTTTAAGGTTATGAAAGAAAAGTAGTGCTGGAACTGGAGAAGATTATGGATATGGAGTACTATTAATAGCTATAATTGTAGCAGCTATGTTGGTCTCAAATCAGTCATTCCAAATTTGTCCATTGCTATTTGTTATTTGGTCTTAAATAAAGATCGCTCTTTAAAAAAAAAAAAGGAATCGAGTGTGAGAAATATTTTGGGAAATATATATCTATATATATTTTTTGAGGCTTTGACTTCTTGATTGTTACATTGGATTATTTTCACTACTATTATTATTTTTAGGTGATTGATTTCCTTATGGAGGCAGAAGATTCAAGTCGAGTTCTCAAAAGGATTTAAATCAGTTTTATTGAAGAAAGCCGAGGAGAGAAGAAAAATTATTGAGATCCATTGATACCAAACAACAATGTCATCATTTTACTTTTGGAAATGCCACAATAATCAACATAATGATACATCACTCGATTATATGGGCTACAATACTTCTATGGATCACAGATGGAAAAAAAATACAAATAAGAAGTAAGAGCAGAACAACAGTCCTTTCTCTCGAAAGCTCCATGTTATCCTTCAGCAGTCAAAAGATATCCGGAAGGAAGATGTAACAAGCAAGTGTCTCTTCGAACTTGGATCCAAATTGTAGGATACAAAGTTAGAATATGTCCTCCTACAGATAGACACGTTAAATATGGATTTGATCTTGATAGAGAAATCAGAGTGGGAAGGGTCAAGTTGGGCCTTGAAGCCATCCATGCTTGCTTTGATACAACCTAGGTTCTTGGAGCATTCTTGTGAAAAGGTTAGACTCATAGTCGTCTCTTGTCTTAGTAAAATCATAGCCTTAACAACACTGCCACTGCCCTACAATGATGACACCATGAGGAGGACTTTCTGGGTAATGGTTGAAGCACTCCAAGGGTTGGACAACACCACCTATCTTGCTTTTTTTCAAAAGCGCACAATTTTGGAAAACGTGGTGAAATTCAGATTTGGTATACTTATGCTGGATTTAGAGTGTGATGACTTAATCCTTCAGATGCTCCAATACTTCTGCACTCGAATTACAACATCTCATCCAAACTTCATAAAAACAGACATGCAAAAGATCATGTCTCCGATCTTAGGAGAATATAGGGCCATTTGCGAACAATTGAGATCCAAATTGTTGGCCATTTGGAGGAAGGAGCTAATTGCATCACTTGCTGCTTATGAACTAGCTAAGGGGTTGATCAAATAGAACATCAAACTACTTAGAAAGAAGTTAACCAAGGAGGAACTAACAAAGATTTGTGGAGACAACAAGAATGAACTAAGGAGGAAAGGCTTATGCTTTGTATGCAAGGGAGTTTGGGCACTTGACCATTCATGTCCAAATAATAAAGAGGCAACAAGGATAGAAAAATTAGGGACTTCTTCAAATCATGGGGATTCATCCATATATGGGTTTGCTGGATTTTAGGAGAGGACCTATGAAGGATCTGAGTAGTCAAGTACCAATGGTGAGTAGCGACACCATGTTCTTCAGAGAAATTTGCAGGACAAGTTGATCAGTCAGATTGACAAAGTACATGACGAAAGGAAGGAGGTAATTCCTCTTGATGATGTGGTAGTTGAGTCTATAAATACACTGGAGGACATCCATAAAGAGTATGGGAAATCAGGTATAAACAACAGTCCACCAGTACATCCATGTTGGACAACCAAAGATGATGGAAAACTTATCCTCACATGTAAAGAGGTCCAGGACGAATACACCCAAGGAGAATCAAATGAGCCAATAGTAATGAACCGATATGATGGGCATGATCATGCAGGCCAACATGAAAAACATAATGTGCAAAATGAACCATTCCTAGAGAGTTGGTCAAAGGCTCAAGTTGAAGTTGTGGTTGTGGCGCATCTAGTGCAGTCAGATACAGAGACATTCAGTAGGGCACTAGAATTTCAAGTGAAAGACTTTCGGGAAAGGATCATGCATTTCAAGACAGATCTTATGTTGTTGAAGCAAAGAGTCTCGACATTCTGATACACTTTGTTACAGGAGAACAAAAAAATTGAGAAACTCATAGGGTATGTGTCAAATCATCGAGTAAATTGTCTAGTATTGAGGAACAACTCAAGTCCCTCACAAGGCTGCATGAGGAGTACAATTGGGAGTTCCATAAAAATGCTCTATAGGAATACATAGATAAGGCTTGCAACAACAACAACCCACCTTTATACATTGAGAAGAGCAGGGCAGAGTTCCAAGTAGAGCAGCATGAATCAAGCATTGAACAACATCAACATAGTAGATTTGCAGATATTCATTCTTTCCCAAGTATGGATTCGCGAGAGATTATGAGTTGGTATTCTATTGATGGGTTGATTATTTGGAGGATACTCATAGCCAAGGGCATATTACAGCTTGGACCTTTTGGCATAGAAAATGATGGAGGGCTAAAATGGCACCATAACCCACAAGTCCTAGGATTTAGGTGGCATTGGGATCTAAGAGAATCCATTAAGAAAGGATTGGTTAGAGGATTGTTTGGGATCCAGGTATTGAAGGATCCATTCAGGACCATTCAACCAAAATGATTCTAAATGGCTAGCTTCTTCCCTTTTTATAGGCTTGATGAACTTTCTAGAGACCTTATTTTATTATTTTTCTCGAAAACCAACAACAAATACCATGGGCCGATACCATGGGAAAATACCATGGTAAGTACCATGGACCGAATTTGTCCACTTACCGAATCA
The DNA here is from genome assembly GCA_034641835.2 of Pinus albicaulis. NCBI lineage: Eukaryota > Viridiplantae > Streptophyta > Pinopsida > Pinales > Pinaceae > Pinus > Pinus albicaulis. Next base: position 368,326,186 of record CM076569.1, read on the forward strand.
AGAAAGGGAATATTACAAATTTGGGATCTTACAACGATACAATGTGCATTCGTGTTACTTAAAATTTAGCAAAATAACCAGCCCTTCAGCTATTGCTTTTGGTGCTAAAGCTAACATGATGAATGTTGTCCTATGCATACAATGCATAAAGTTTCTAAAATAATTTCCCAAAAGAATACTTAACACAATAGAGCATGCAAACACATGTTTCCTTTTCGAGGAAATATAACATAATAGGCATGCAAAGACATGGTTTCTTTTCCATAAAACTAATGGAATAAAGCATAAGAATACATGTATTATTCTCCAAATGTTATACCAACATTACCCATATATATATTTCAAGGAACCAAAACATTACTTTAGTTTTTGTACGTGTAATTCATCTTCTTTGCCAAAGAATCTTTTCCAATGTAGGATAACAAAACTTGTTATCATTTCCCACATACAAATGTATATTCTTTCCAATAAAATCTAATACAAATATTGCATGAATATACATGATCTTATTCCAAAAGAAACTAACATAAACTACATAATACTTTTGTTCACATAAATGTACTCAGATATTTTATCTAAAGATTAAGATAGCTCAGTATTTCTTTTATCCATGCCAGGAACATACCTCTATACCACAATGGCTATTCTTGGTGCATGCAAGAGAGATAGCTTTTCCTTTAATGTAGGCAACACATATTCTCTTCTTAGAATTCTATCAACATGAAATACTATTTTAAGGAAAAAGATTAACATAATACCAATATTTTCAAGAGATTATTCTTTTTAAGAAAATTAACATAGTAACTTTCCTTATGTCTTTTACCATGGTATATCACTAAGAATAATATCTTTTTAAAAGATTAACGTAACAATATTTTTAAGAACTGACATAGATTATGTCTTTTACCATGGTAATTAACTAAGATCAATATATTTCTAAAAGATTAGCATATTACCAATCTTATCAAGTAAGAAACATATATAAAATAACATAATATTTTACCAAGAAGTAATTATTATGATTTTTTCCCAAAAAAATATGAGAAACTAACATGTGTTCTTCATGAAACTCCTTAATTTATCTTCCAACCCATGAAATATCTTCAAGAATTAACTACTAAATTCTTTTGAAGAAAAATAACCTTATGAACTTATCTTTTCTATCCATAAAATCTATTTCCTTATAGAAATGTTTAATGCTTATTAACATTTGGCAAGTATCACCAAAGTACTAGGTAGATTTGTATATATTCCAGCTATAATATGATTCATAATGCATAAGGAACTAGAGTTCGCTCACATTATAACCTTAAGATTTGAATAAAAGGGTTGTTAACTTAAGAAGTTAGGTTTTTAACAAGATTTAATAACCCAACATTACTAATGCTAATCATGAAGGGTTAATGCATTCCTTGTAAAATCTATTCACATTTGTTTTCTTTTTTTCTTATAAACTTATTGATGAAGTTTACCATGGAATTCATAAATGATTATTTTTACCACTTCTTGAAAGCCTTTAACAGTCAATACTTCAACATAGGATATGAAAACATTTTCCAGAAGAAGAAAAATGAAATAGCATAGTTAACTTATCTTCAAGTGGATGATTCTTCCTCCTGACTCCTTGATTGAGCAATCATGTGAAAAGAAAATATCCACAGCTGAGTTCTCACAATTCTGCGAAGGAGAGAAGGAAAAGCTATATTGAATGGCCTCTTCCATCTTTGCCCCATGGTTTTGGACAGTGGACCATTCAACGCGCATTGTGGTGAACATTCTGAAGCTAGAGCTCTCACTTATAGCGGTGCCACGGTATGTGCAAACTCTAAGCTCTCACTTACAGTGGCAGAAGGGTATGTGCAAACTCTAATCTGTTAATTAATAGATGATGAACTCTTGGTCACGGTGGTCCCGAGAATGCTCAAACCTCTGCCTATTAAAAACTAAGAAGGATGGAAAGTAATCCTCCTCAAATTAGTTACCAAGATCCCAACTGCATAAAACCCTAACAACTTTTTGAAAAACTAATTCCATTAAATTAATAATATTTTTTTCATCAACAATAAAAGTAAAGGCATGGGTCTATGGATATTACAGTGCCTCACTTGATTAAACTGAAATACAAAGAAGTTAGTATCATTCGTAAGTTACTACAATGAATCTTTTGATTAAGAGGTTGATCTCCTTTCTAAAGAGCATCACAATAAGTTGATATCTTTACTCGAGTACTACACTAAATGCAGTTACTCAAATACTGTAGTGAATGCAGAGACATGATGCTTATCGGCGAGTACATGTGTGGACCATCATTAAGAGACCGCATTTTATGGAAAATATTTTGGTGAGAAATATTCGTTTGATTGTGTTACTGTATTGCAACAAGAATTACTGTCAATCTGCGATGACTCAAGGTTTACATTTGATTTTAAATGTCTTTTTTCAAGTACTAGCCCAGAAAACACACAAATTACTGAGAAATCATGACTTAAAATAATATTATATTTTTATTTATTTTGTTTTTTATTTTATGATAAAATTCATTATAATTTAGTTGTGAGTGTGAAAAGTCACAAATGGTTCTTATTTGACAATGTAGGCTGATTTATTATTTTTATTAAAAAAAAATTATGTTACTTAAAATTATTTACGTTTTCAATCTTATCAAATATTTTTGGGTCTTAAACCATTAACGTATTTCCTAGTAACAAAAAAATTAATCTTTAAAACAAAAAAAACAAAGCCAACTTACCCAAATATCATTTTAAACAATTAACCTATTTCCTAGTACCCAAATATCTCTTTAAACAATTAACCTATTTCCTAGTATCAAAAAATAATAATCTATTTGAAAAGGAAAAGCAATGTCACCTTACCCAAACATCTCTTTAAACAATTAGATAGTTCATAATATGAATTTTATTACAATTAAATTATTAAATTTATGTAATGAAGCATAATCATGTTTCTTATTTGCTAGTGCGACCACAAATATTTGCACGTGGGTTTCCCACCAACGATAATTCATAGGGATGTCAATAAGGCTAACATCGTTATATAAAACTTAGACCGGCAAAGGAGAGGTCTCTCAAAGATGACCGACGAAGGAGAGGTTATTCATGTTACCACAGTGTTGTTGCAGGTGAACGAATTTAATGAATTAAAAAATCTAGTGGCTTGGTATGGAAGGTATTTTCACACTCACTAGCTGGCTGAAAAGAGCGATGTATATAGTTTTGGATGGAAGAGTCTATTATTATATGAAATGGAGAATCCAACGGGAAGAATCTGTAGACGATCCGATGATTGGACGTCAACTCCATCACTCCGTGGGCACCATGTTCCTGCACCCTTTCGCTTATAGTAAATCATTTCCAATGGGTTTAACTCCCATCCCATTAGCCATGTCATGCCCCCATACCTTTTTTCCACGCTGGCAAGCCATGCGACACCAGCTAAACACCTACTTTTTCTTTTCGGCATATTTTTGGACTATGCCTTCAACATTCAAGAATTAATCTTTCTTAAATTTATTGTGTTTTGCAGAATAAAACATATTTCATATTATAAGAATGCAAACTCGACCGAAATGATATAAACAACAAATTTTATAAATGTAATATATAAAATTCTGTGCTTATTTTTATACAGGTAGCAGTCCTATTTTTACATAGAAACATTGCTTGAACCGTCACAACATTGTTGTGCCTGCTATCGTGGAGGTCACTCGACTCCACCCATCATCCGCATGCATCCATCACAACTCTGCCAAAACATCGACACGAGTCACTCACCTGAGTCGACCCGCGCCAGTCAGCCGTCATTGTTCTACCGCAGCGTTGTCTGCTGCTTACCCAAGCTGACCCCAACGTTACCGAATACCTCCGCAACATGACTCGATGTACTCCGTTATGTTGTGTGTTCAGCCCAACCTACGGGTTGATCCACTTGTCACACTTCGGTGTTGTCCAAACTGTAGACCATTCACCGATTGAACTCTGCTTGGCTTGATGCCTTCCAACTATCAACTCGTCGCCAATATATATGCTCTGATTGTGTTGCATTATATTTGTGTGGGGGCTTTGGTTAACCCAAGATGACCCACCGTTGATTTAGCCGACACGACTCGCACCGTTTTAATGTCGGCCGCTATACAACTTCGATGGCGATGCGACAATAAAACCCATCCACTATAAAATGTCGCATGGTGACTTCTTGCATATCCCATTGCAGTTTGCCCTCCGTTGTAACGTCACTATGCTCGGTTCCCGTAGTGGTCGCGCTCGTTCACGAGTCTACCAGGCAAGTTCACGGGCATGCCCGTCGCACCATGGCGTGTGCCCATCTACGGCATTGCATACACGTGCCCAAGTTAGGTGCCTGACTCACCCAAGTCGTGGGGCGCTAGCTCGTTGGCCTGACATACTCCCCCGCCTTGAGCCATTTCCGTCCTCGATAATCTGATAGACCTCATCAACTAATCATTAAAATTTTCAATCTCCTTTCTCCAAATCCGTAGTGAATCCTCCATTTCCCAACTCGTCTCCTCCAGTGCATCTCTCCATTGAACAAGAAACTCTTGTCATGCTACACTCCCAACACCTGTCATGCGAAGGTCAAGGATCTTCTGAAAAGCCAAGTTAGGTTTGTCCACTATCATAGCTGGTCCCCTCGGTGGCGTTGTCGTCTCAGGATTATCGTCATCAAGTCTACATTTCTTCAGCTGACTCATATGGAATACAAGATGTTTTGAATGGATGTGGTTCAAAAGCTCCAATTCATATGCAACTTCACCAATCTGCTTCTTTATTTGGAATGGTCCCTCATATCTCGTCATCAAAGATCTAACAATCCCCTTAGCTGGCTGAAACTGATCTCCGGTGATCCTCACAGAAACCATGTCTCCAACATTAAAGTGTGCATCCCTCCTATCCTTGCCTGCCCATTTCTTCATTCTCCCTGCAACATCATGCAATTGAATCTGTGCTAACTCCAAGGTCTCCTCCCATGTCGTCAAGAACCTCTTGACATGTGGGCTCTTTCCAAATCCTCTTGATAGAACTGTGTGCGACGCAACTGGCATCTGTTCATTGACCAAATCAAATGGATTATAACCTATTGCAAAACTCTTCTACAAGTTGTATCTAAACCAATCCACATCTAATAGTTCAGGCCCATTCTTCTGATCAGACGTGACATAATGTTGCAAGCATTCCTCCAGAAATGTGTTAATCCTTTCGGTTTTCCCATTTGTGTGTGGATGGTAACTCAAACTCTGTATCAATTTTATCCCAAATAGTTTGAATAAGGTGTTCCAAAACTTCCATGTAAAGCGTGGATCTCTGTCAGATAAAATACTCACAGGTACTCCCCAATACTTCACAATGTGTTTGAAGAATAGCTCAGCAGTCTTCTCAGCTCCACATGGTATCTTTTTCTGAAAAAATGTGGCATACTTGGAGAAATGGTTGAAAACAACCATAATCCCATAGCTATGCACCATTGGTAACTAAGTGATAAAGTCCATTGAGACACTCATGATGTTCTCTTTGGAATCGGTAAAGGCTGCAACAATCCTCCCTGTCTCTGAGTATCCGATTTGTCTTGTTGAAAAATTATGCACGTATGTACATACTCCTCCACATCTTGCCTCATCTTTTCCTAGAAGTACCCCCTCTCCAACAATGCCATAGAATGACGTTGTCTTAGGTGGCTAGCCCAAGTTGTGTCATGGTACTCCTTCAAAAGGTGCCTCCAAAGTCCTGATGACTTTGGAATTTAAATTTGGTTCCCATAGAACAAGAGTCCATCCCGTAAGATAAACTTACGTGTCTTCCCTTCCTTCACCAACTTCAGAATGCTCTTCACCTTTGTATCTATTTCCAAACTAGCTCGAATTCTATTCTGCATCTCCTCAGTCATGTTGACTCGACTCCTCATTCTCTGAGACTGGTCTTCCCCATCCAGTGTTGCTAGTTGTCCCTTTCTCCTAAGGGAACCTACAACCACATTGATTTTACCTGACCTGTACTTAAGGGTTATGTCAAACTTTTCCAAGAAGTCTTGCCAACAAGCTTTCTTTGCTGACAGCTTCGATTGTGATGCAAAATAACTCACTGCAATGTTTTCAGTCTTGACTAAAAAAGGCTTTCCAACCAAATAATGTCTCTAGACATGCAAACAACGAAATATGGCAGTCATTTCTTTCTCATGGACCAAATACCGTCGCTCTCTATCCTGTAACTTCCTACTCTCATATGCCACTAGATAATCATCTTGCAATAGAAACCCTCCATTTGCAAAACCCGATGCATCAGTGTGCACCTCGAAATTCTTTTCGAAGTCAAGCAACCTCAGTATCGACGTTGTCACCATCCTTCTCTTCAACTCTCCAAAAGCTTCACGACACTTCTCTATCCAATTCCATTACTTCCCATTCTTCAAAAGGTTTGTCAGTGGTGAAATTATCTTGGAATACCCCTATAAAAACTTTCGTTGGTAATTGGTCATCCCCAAGAAAGCTCTCATATCATGGAAATTCTTTGGTTGCATCCAATCCTCTATCACCTTGAATCTTCTTGGCTCGATCAGTATATGACCTTGTGTAATAATGTGTCCAGGTAACAGAATCTTGGTTTGGGAAAACATGCATTTTGACTTCTTCAAGTACATCTGATGTTCCTTCAGTGCCTCAAACACCAAAGACAAATGCTTCTTATGATCCTCCATGTTATCACTGAAAATAACGATGTCATCCAAGTAAAAAACAATAAATATGTCAAGGTATGGACGAAGTATATCGCTCATCATTGTGCAGAACATGGTTGGAGAATTGCACAACCTGAATGGCATGACTAGGAATTCAAAGCTTCCATATCTCGTCATGATCGTGGTATTCTTCTCATCTCCTTCAGCTATCCGCACTAGATAATACCCGTGTCTCAATTCCAGCTTGGAAAGCACTCTGAATTTCGCAAGCTTGTCAAAAAAATCCACTCGTAGTGGCAAAGGATACTTGTTCCTTATCATTTTCTTATTCAATGCACAATAATCACAACACATCCTCAATTCATTCGTATCCTTCTTCTTCTAGAATAATACCGAAGCACCATATGGGGACCTCGAAGGTCGTATGAAACCTGCTTCAGATAAATCTTTCAGCTGCTTCTTCAACTCTTCCAATTCCGGCCCTAATAGTCGATAGGGAGCTTTGGTTGGAGGTTCCTTCCCCGGCTCTAGCTCAACAGAGTGGTCCACTGCACGTCTAGGTGGTAGTACTTTCGGCAGCTCATTAGGCATAAGATATTCATATCGCTTCATTACATCGTAAATCTCAGTAGGAATAGATGTTCCCACTCCATCATTAGCCTCAACTCCACGAATAACTGTTGCAAATGTCTCGATCTCTGGGTCATTCATAGCCTTACTCATACTTAGTGCATAAAAATGTTGCACAGTCACTTCCCTACGCTACTCATGGGTAGGTAAAGTCCACCATAGTGAGTCCTTCCACAATGCTACCTCAGTGTTGGAAGGCATAACAACTGCTTTGTTACCCTTCAAAAATTCATGCCCCAATATCACATCAAAGTCTCTCATCTCCATCACCGTGAAGTGCAAACAACCGTGCCAATCACCAATATGAACTGCCACTTTGTTTGCAAATCTCGACACATTAATCCTAAAGTTCACTACCTTCACTTCAAAATCAATGGGAAGAAGTTGCAGCCCAACTTCCTTTGCTACATTTATCGTCATAAAATTATGTGTGGCCCCTGTGTCAACCAATCCTTACACTTTCTTGCCTAGAAAATCTAAGTCAAGAAACCCCAAGCTATGCAACCGAGTTTTATAAGAAAATTCAGATTGCATACATACCTGGTCATTGCATCTTCTTTGTTGGCTATGATAACATATGTCACGCCCCCATACCTTGTTTCCACATTGGGGGGCCATGCGGCACTAGCTAAACACCTACTTTTTCTTTTCAGCATATTTCCAGACTACACCTTTAACATTCAAGAATTAATCTTTCTTAAATTTATTATGTTTTGCAGAATAAAAATTAATTCATCTTATAAGAATGCAAACCAGATTGAAATGATATAAACATAAAATTTTATAAATGTAATATATAAATTTTCTGTGCTTATTTTTATACAGGCAATGGTTCTATTTTTACATAGAAACACTGCTTGACCCATCGCAACATTGTTGTGCCCACTGTCATGGAGGTCACCCGAATCCACCCATCATCCGCATGCATTCGTCACAACTCCGCTGAAATAGCTGCAAGGGTCACTCACCCGAGTCAACCTGTGCCTGTCGTCTGTCATTTTTCTACTGCAACTATGTTCTCCGCTCACCCAAGCTGACCCCAACGTTACTGCAGACCTCTGCAACACAACTTGACCTGATTTGTTATGCTGTGCGTTCAGCCTAACCTATGGGCTCATCCACTCATCGCACTTTGGTGTTGTCCAAACCACAAAATTTTCACTGATTTAACTCCGCTTGACTTGATGCCTTCCATATATCAACTCGTCACCAATATATATGCTTCAGTTAAACCGAGCCGACCCACCGTTCGTTTAACCGACAGCAGTTGACCCATTATAACGTCGGACGCTATACAAATTCAGTGGTGATGTGAAGATACACCCTGTCCACTATAAAATGTCACATGGTTATTGAGATTCAACAAGATGATGAGCTTAGTGAAAAGAGTCACCCTCACTAAGTGGGCCTGCGGGCTATTTTTGGCGCAAGTCTATTTTTAGACATGGTGATCGTATTTCAGAAGTTGCAGGATGCTATTTGTGGATGGTTGATCAAGTTGGAAAAATAGATGAAATTATATTTTTAGAATATTGGGTGAATTCTATTTATAGATCGTTGATCTAAAAATAGATGCATGTCGATTATTATTAGCTCTTAATAATAATCAGACACTAAAAAACAACTTATTCTCTTGGAGCAATTCAGTTCAGTGCACAGATGTGGCACATCAGTGGACTGAGGGAATTACACAATTCCCAAGGTTTTACTAGAGCTAATGCATGGAGGACTCAGTTAGAACTCAAGTGGCAGAGTTATGACACAGTTGGAAGAAGTAGTTATGGAGTTGTATTCAGTTTAAGTCAGTTAGACTCAGTTGAGCTAGTTTTATCTAGTCTAACTGAATGATACATTAGTGAGAGTGGAGTGAATTAATTATTTAATTAATTCAAAAATAATAACTCATTAATCAACTGAACAATACATCAGTTAACTACAGTGCATGGAAGTTTCAGTGGAGACCCAGTGGAGAGGTAGGTGAAAGGGCAAGATAGACTATCTGTTGTGACTATAGTGATGCATTGATTGCATCACACACACATTGGAGTTGCCAATGAGGATTGCACAGTCAAGGAAAGGGTAATTCAAATTCATTCAGAGCCATTCTTCAGCAGGGATTGCGCAGTGGAGGGAGGCTAGCAGGAGGCAAAGATCGGTGCATGGATTTGCAAGATTGGTCCTGATTAGTGTATGACGATTGTACTGTACTGAGAGCTTGATAAGATTTGTATGAGGATTGTCATATGATTCCATGATACATAATATATAGTTGGGGTTTTTAGCTTCAGGCTTTCCCGGTTAAAAACCATGTTATGTGCGATTGATTATTTTTGTTTATGCTTCACATGTGTGTGCAATTAATTTTTCTGCAAAAGATTAACAAGTGGAATTGATTCAGTATTTTGCAAAAAGTTAAACAATGTGAGATCAGGTGAATCAAGGACATATGCATGCTTAGTACATATAATTTCTACATGGTATCAAAGCATTTTTTATTGAAGATTGCAATTGTGAAGTGAGTTTGTGCTGGTGGACAATTCAAATTTGCTACAGAAGATTCTTGGTGTAGAAGTTGAGTATACATTGAAATGGATTTCGATGGGTTGCGATTGGAGTATTCCCTTGATAGGAACTCTAATTACATAGCCTGGAAGGATAGGATGGAGGCAATGCTAGAGGATAATGGGCTGAAGGAGTTCATCGATAGCGATGTTCCTAAGCGGGGATCTAGCAATGCTACATTACTTGACGGATGGCAAAAGAAGACAGCAAAGACGAGGAGAATTCTGTTGGAAGGTGTGAAGGAAAATATTTTGTCAAACCTTCATAGGAAATCCACTCCATTGTTAATGTGGAAGGCTTTACAGACTTGTTCCAAAGCAGAAGTGACTAGAGGAAATTGGCACTAAAAGACAAGCTCAGAAAAATAAAAATGGAGAAAGGGGACAGTATTCCAAAATACATCACGAATTTTGTCCACTGCAAGGATGAACTGGGAAGTGTGGGGGTTACTGTTGATGATGAATAGTTGGTGAGCTTGGCTCTCCTTGGGCTTCCGAAGAGTTGGCATAGCTACGAAGACTCTGTCAATGGACGGGAGAAACTGCCGGGATGGGAGCGACTTTGGTAGGATCTTGTGCAGGAGAAGATAAGGTGGGGTACCAGGGATGGATCTTCATCGAAGAATGAAGATGAAGAGAATTTCACTTTGGCTTCCAAATCAAGGAAAGGGAAGGGAAAGAAACATCCTTCAAAATCCGATGCTAAAGGCAAGAAGCAGGATTTGTCCAAAGTGAAGTGTTTTCACTGTCACGAACATGGACATTTCGCCACTAACTGTCCACAGAAGAAGAAGAACAAGAAGGATGTTGGATTTGCAGCTGGAGGGGCCTTAGCCTTGCAATTTGAGCTTGATTTCTCCTTTATCTCTTGTTTTGTTTCAAGCCACATGGGATCGGTGTGGTATCTTGATTGTGGTGCGTCTTTCCATATGACGGGAGACAAAGAGTTTTTTAGTGACTTGGAGGAGAAGGACCTCCAGATGCATATAGAGATGGGTGACGATGGTCGGTACAGTGCAACTAGCATTGGGACCATTACCTTTGAGAGGGAGTCTAGTAATCCATTCTTGTTGAAGAATGTTATGCATGTTCCAGGTCTGAAGAAGAACTTGTTCTCAGTCACAATGCTGGAAGACAGAGGTTATGATGTTGTTTTTAGTGAGGGAAAAGCCTTTCTTAGACATAAAACAACGGGTAAAACCAAGAAGATACGGGTTCAAATTAAGAATATCTACAAGCTGGAGGTAGATGGCTGTGCTACAATGGTGGGCAAAGCAGAAGAAGTGGTGAGTTAGGATGAGGGAAAATTATGTCACAGGATATTGGGCCATCTTCACCATGGCGCTTTGAATATTTTGTAGCAAATTTCTACTAGACTTCCCAAGGGTACTCTTGCGTAGTCATATCAGTGCAAGGGATGTACTATGGGTAATTTTGTGAAGGCCACCTTTCATGAGAAGGAGAACCGTGCTTCGGTGATCTTGGAGAGAATTCACACAGATGTGTGTGGACCTTTCTCGGTTGCTTCAAAAGAAAAAATAGGTATTATGTTATATTTGTTGATGACTATTCTCGTAGATGCTGGATCTTCTTCATGCAGAAGAAGAGTGAAACGTTCTCAAAGTTCTGTGAATTCAAAGCATTGGTGGAGAAGGATTCGGGGAAGCAAGTGAAAGCTCTACGGAGCGATAATGGTGGTGAATACATCTCGGGTGAATTCAAAGACTTTTGTAGCAAAGAAGGAATTCGAATAGAACTCATAGCGCCTCATAACCCAAAGAAGAATGGGTTCACAGAGAGGAAGAATAGAACAATAATGGGTGTTGCACGAGCGATGCTGCATGACCAAGGCCTACCGATGCACTTGTGGGCGGAATCATGCAACACTACGGTTTATGTGCAAAACCATTGTCCTCATAGGGTACTTGGCATGAGTACACCCGAAGAAGATTTTATTGGTAAGAAGCCTGATATTTCTCATTTGAAGATTTTTGGCTCACCTGTTTACATTCATGTGACAAAGGACACCAGGAAGAAGCTGGAGCCGACTGCAGAAGTTGGAATATTTGTAGTGTACAAAAAAACACCCCATAACTATCATGTGTATTTGCTAGACAGTCGGATGACTGTTGTGCGACGGGATATAAAATTCAATGAGGTGAAAGCCATGAAGTTGTCGCTTGAGAGGGAGCTACACTTGCATGCAGAGGAGGAACTTCTTGTTCCCAAAGATGAGCCTCTGGATGTGGATCAGCCACAGGATGAGATTCATGGACTGGAGGAGTCCACTCATGCAGAACCAAACATCAGACAAGGCAGAAAGCGTACCAAAGAAGCTGAGAGACTGAAGCCTGATGCGGCATAGAATGTATGAGTCCCTACATCACAGCACAGACAGAGACAATCACCTGACCGATTTACTAGATACATGGCTCTTATGAGCAAGTGTATCATGACAGAGCCATCTTCTTTCGAAGAAGCAGTGTAGGAGCCCACATGGGTAGATGCCATGGTGGAGGAGTATGACTCCATTGTCAGAAAAAGTTCTTGGGAGATTGTTCCAAGGTCGATGGGAAAATCAGTTGTAGGATCAAGATGGATCTACAAGGTAAAGCAAGCTGTTGATGGGAGTGTCGAGAATTATAAGGAAAGATTTGTTGCCCGGGGCTTCTCACAGATTGAGGGGATTGACTATGAAAAAACATTTGCACCTGTCACACGGTATTCTTCCATACGAACCATCCTTTCTCTCTCAGTGCAGATGGGTTGGCATATTCATCAGATGGATGTGAAGACTATGTTCCTTAATGGGATCATTGAGGAAGAGGTGTACATTGAGCAACCTGAAGGATTTGAGATCTTCAGTAGCGATTCGCATGTGTGTAGGCTCAAAAGAGCGTTGTATGGGCTGAAACAAGCACCCCGTTCTTGGTACACTCGTATCGATAGCTATTTCACTGGACTTGGCTTCACCAAGAGTGAGGCAGATGTAAACCTGTACCAGATTGTGGTGGAGGGTAAGCTTTTAATCATTTTACTTTATGTTGATGAATTAATACTAATAGGTGATGAGAATTTGATACGCTCATGCAAGGCAGATCTTGCAAAGGAGTTTGAGATGAAGGATTTAGGCCTCCTTCATTATTTCCTTGGATTGGAAATATGGTAGCGGGAAGGGGAACTGTTTGTGTCTCAAGGCAAGTATGCCCGGGAGATACTGGAGAAGTTTCACATGCAAGGCTGCAAGCCTATTGACACTCCTCTTCCAGGAAATTGGAAGAAAGAGGATGCTACATCAGCAGAGGTAGTGGAAGCCACTGTTTATCAACAGTTGGTGGGTTCACTCATGAATTTAGTCAATACAAGACTGGACATATGCTATGCGGTGAACCAAATTTCACAAGAAATGGTTAAGCCTACCAAGATCTTTTGGAAGGTAGGCAAGCATGTCCTGAGATATCTCAGGGGCACATCTGAGTATGGTTTATGGTATAGACAGACAGATGAGGTGAAGTTGCATGGCTTCACAGATGCAGATTGGGCAAGAAGCCCAACAGACAGAAAGAGCACATCAGGAGGGATTTTCAGTATTGGATCTACAACAGTTTCTTGGTACAACAGGAAAAAAATATCCATGGCACTCAGTTCAGCGGAAGCGGAATACATGGCAGCAAGTCAAGCTGCATGTGAGGCTATATGGATGAGGAAGATTCTGGTTGGTTTTTTCAGTTCACATTTAGATCTCACAGTGATACATTGTGATAATCAGAGTTGCATTAAAATATCGGTTAGTCCTGTGTTTCATGATATATATAAACATATTAATATCCGGTATCATCATATTAGATATTGTGTGCAGTAGAAGATCATGTTGCTTTAGTACATTCCTAGAGAGGATCATGATGCAGATATTCTGAAGAAGGCCCTCACCAGGAGCAAATTCGAATACCATAGAGGCAGGATCGGGGTGAAGTATAATCCCTATCTTGTTTAGAGGGAGTGTTGAGATTCAACAAGATGATGAGCTTAGTGAAAAGAGTTTCCTTCACTAAGTGGGCCCGCAGGCTATTTTTGGCGCAAGTCTATTTTTAGACTATGTCTATTTTTAGACATGGTGATCATATTTCAGAAGTTGCAAGATGCTATTTTTGGATGGTTGATCAAGTTGGAAAAATAGATGAAATTCTATTTTTAGAATATTGGGCGAAGTCTATTTATATATTTCTAATCTAAAAATAGATGCATGTCGATTATTATTAGCTCTTAATAATAATCAGACACTAAACAACAACTTATTCTCTTGGAGCACTTCAGTTCAGTGCACAGATGTGGCACATCAGTGGAATGAGGGAATTACATAATTCCCAAGGGTTTATTGAAGCTAATTCATGGAGGACTCAGTTATAACTCAAGTGGCAAAGTTATGACACAGTTGGAAGAAGTAGTTATGGAGTTGTATTCAGTTTAACTCAGTTAGACTCAGTTGAGCTAGTTGTATCTAGTCTAGCTGAATGATACACTAGTGAGAGTGGAGTGAATTAATTAGTTAGTTAATTCACAAATAATAACTCATTAATAAACTGAAAAATACATCAGTTAACTACAGTGCATGGAAGTTTCAGTGGAGACCCAGTGGAGAGGTAGGTGAAAGGGCAAGATAGATTATCTGTTGTGACTATAGTGATGCATTGATTGCATCACACACACATTGGAGTTGCCAATGAGGATTGCACAGTCAAGGCAAGGGAAATTCAAATTCATTCAGAGCCATTATTCAGTAGGGATTGCGCAGTGGAGGCAGGCTAGCAGGAGGCAAATATCGGTGCATGGATTTGCAAGATTGGTCCTGATTAGTGTATGACAATTGTACTGTACTGAGAGCTTGATAAGCTTTGTATGAGAATTTTCATATGATTCCAAGATACATAATATATAGTTGGGGTTTTCAGCTTCAGGCTTTGTCGGTTAAAAACTGTGTTATGTGCGATTGATTATTTTTGTTTATGCTCCACATGTGTGTGCAATTAATTTTTCTGCAAAAGATTAAGTGGAATTGATTCAGTATTTTTCATAAGGTTAAATAGTGTGAGATCAGGTGAATCAAGGACATATGCATGCTTAGTGCATATAATTTCTACAATGGTGACCACTTGCATATCCCATCGCATTTCGCCCTCTGTTGTAACGTCGCTACGCCTGACCCCTATTATGGTCGCCCTTGTTCACGAGTATGCCCTGCACGTTCATGGGCGCGCCCATCGCACCATGGTGCGCACCCATCCACTGCATTTCCTACACATGCCCTAGTTTAGCACTCGACTCACCTGAGACTTGGGGTGCTAGCTCGCGGGCCTGATAGGCCTTGTCCGTCCACCTCCACCCACTCCTCTCCACAACTTTTTGGTATGCCTTCCATGTAGTCTGGTCTCCATAACATGTCATTAAGCATGTATGATACATCAACCATCATCTATGAAATTTGAATTTTAAAATTGTCGTGGTTTAACTGAATTTTTTTTTTAATTTAAATGGCATTCGGATTTTCCAAACAAACAGAGACTACGTCTGTCAACATTCGGCTTCCCAAAATAGTAGGGTTCACTTTTGTTCGATATGAATTCACCCTTCGCTATAGCGCTAGATCATGCACATAAAACCCTACTCATGGCAACATTTATTTCATTATTGACGATCATGATGATGGCTTTGTTTTGGAGAAGTACAACGCATATGTTAATGATTGCTTCAGACTACGCAATAACACTTCTCATTAAAACGCCCTAATTTGTTGCCTTCAACATGCTCTTTGGCTTGACATCACCCACATCACCACCCTTGGACATTAGGATTAATATATTTTTATTTCATTTTAGGGGGAAATTGTTTTCATTGATGGTGTTCATTGTATCTTGTGCAGGTTGGTTGAAGAGATACCGCAACAGAGTTCGAAAATTGGCTTCACAGTTCTAGAGCTTTAGAATGGAGCATATCTATCCTCAACATAATTATGAAGCGCGCTCCCTAGCCCATGCAGGGTTTTACAGTGCTTATGTATATAAAATTTGACGTACAAAGTGTGAGATTTTGTGGAGTATCAGATACCCAGAGTTTGCAAATATTTTTCAGTTTTGTTTCTTTATATTGACTGCTTAAGCTCTATGCTTGAAGTTTGTTTTCAATTTTTTTTATTTGGTTTCTTGCATAGTAGAGGGTTTCATTAATATGCCAAAAATTATTTTAATTAATAAACCCTAGGTTCGTTGGTTGCATGATTTTCATTCACTACAAAGATTGTTTTGTGCAAGATGAAGTATTCAAGTTCCATCCTTGTTCTACTAGTAAGTGGGATTTCACAACTTCTGCATATTTTTATATCTATCTCACTTCGTGTTCATACCCTAACCCTAATATAACATTGGAACTGTGTGAATCTTAGTGTGTTATGGCCACTGAAGGGGTGGCGAAGTCTTCTACTGTTTCTCCAACACTGAATTACTGGCATCACAAGTTGCCAACGACGCCAATTCCTAATGATGATGGGGTTTTTGTAGGAGCTGGAAAGGTGGGATTGAATGTGGGAGTGGGTAAGGATAAACTTAAACCTAAGCCCAACCCCACACCAACTGTGACTAATAAGCCAAGCCCAGGGAAGGGAGCAGTGGGAGTTAATGTGGGAAATGGATGGGTTGTTAGTGGCTAAAAATCTTGGGAAAGGAGTCAACTTCCATGTGTGTGACAACAATCCTTTCAACTACAATTACACAACATCAAACTATGAGATATTGGCTACATCTTTAATATTGTCTAATATGCTTCACTCTCTTTGCAAAAAGGACAACAACCCTAGTTATGTATGCTATGAATAAAATGTTGTACACATTTCGAGGGGTTTAAAATACTCTTTTGAATGGTATAATCACTATAATATATATTTTTTAAATAAATAATTTCTTGTATTTCCGAATGTTAAGTGCATGGTTGTGGTATTGTTGTTTCTCTGTAATTTTTTCAGCATCCGTTTGGTGTATTTGAGAAATATGTTGTAGTTTTTCACATTAATCTGTCATGCCCATTGGATATTCATAATTTTTTCATACAGTTGATCATTTGTAAGAATATAATAAGTGTAATTAATAAAAATATATTAATATATAAACTATAATCTTCTAGGAGTGGGAGTTAATACAGTTGATCGTTCGTAAGAATATAATAATGGTAATTAAAAATATATATTACTATATAAACTATGCTTATATATATGAAAATTAAACAATTATTTTCTAATTACTATAATAATATATTAATAAATAATTAATAAAATGCATGTATCACATTATGTTATGAGAATAATTATATAAGAAATATAATGAGTTAATGATCATATTAGTATTTTAAGTTTTTGTATAGACATATAAAATAGTATAATTATATTGAATTAAATTTTTATAAGGTTTGTTTTAGTGCAATTTAATTTATGATCAAAGTATTTGAGTAGGTGGTAACTAAAAGGTCCAAGGTTAAAGTCCCCCGGTGACATGATTTATAAAGAGGAGAAGTGCGAAACAAATCATTGTAGATTTAACTTAATTATACATAAATCGTGATTAAATTTTAAGAATCCAAATATTTTCTCTAATTTTGATCCCTCTCAATAAATGATAGATTAAGAGTTATAGATCTATGCTTGCTTTTGACATGTTATGCGAGAAATCTATGTGGATCACTAAAATATTTACACATTTTAATCATGTTAGTAAGCATACCATTGAAATGTTTTAGACACCATGCATTGAGAGATATCCAATCCTTAGAGGTGAAAATCTCTTCTCAAATTTTGATCCATGAGCATGATATATGGAGAGAATGATACATGTAGATGTTAAGATAATTTACAATGGTACATAATATGCCACATCTCAACTCCATGTTGAGCATAGAATAATTTATACATCTTCCTATTAAGGCTATATATATATATATATATATATATATATATATATATATATATATATATATATATATATATATATATATATATATATATATATAATGTTTAAAATGTCAAGTATCAACTCCATACAATTAATCTAATCAATTACACATTTTCTCCTCATTTTATGTAGGAAATATCTATCAAGGAAAATAAGTTTTTTTTTTTACTTTTTAAAATTCCTATCCATATACATCATGTTGATATAAAATTAATATTTTTAAGGTGGCATTGAAACATTTTTTTTAAGGACAATGTTAAAATACTTTTTTTTTTTGTTATTAATGAATAAAAAATCATTACAATTAAAATTAAGAGACAAATAGAAAATCAACAATAATAAAACATATAATAATAACATATAAATCATGATACTTTTTTTTTGTTATCAACAAATAACACATCATTATGGTTAAAAATGAGAGAGAAATAGAAAATCAACAATAATAAAACATATAATAACATATAAATCATGGCACACAATTTAACTTAGATCAACAATAATAAAATTTTTATCAACAACATATAAAATATGACACATAATTTGTCTTAAATCAAGAGTAATAAAACATATAACAACTACATATAAATCATGACATACAATTTAACTTGGAAAATCCCAATTCTAAGAGATCTACTACACAATCAAAAGACACCTTACCATGGAGGATACCAATCCTATTTATAGGGTTCATTACATCTCATACCATGGGTAAATACTGTGAGTCATAAATATTATGCTCAAAAACCAAGTTTTTGAAAAGTAAACATATTTAATTGTATGAATGAGTCAATTTGACTTGACTAGGGGAGATTCTTTGTATTTTAGATTTTCATCTCCAAAGTGTTTTTTTTTTAAGTGTTTTTATTTCCTTCATCACTCCATGGGTGCACACTTACCATGTCCATTGTTTTTTAGCCAACAATTACAAATGCATTCATGCCAGGGTTTCACCTTGCCATGCTCATCACAACCTCATGTTGCATCTTTCACTTGTGAACCCTTGAAATATTGAGCTACCTCCTAATGACTCATCAATGTTTTCACGCCAATGCAACTACATATTCTCCTTAATCAAACTCATTCCCAATCATATCACATTTTGATATTTCTTCATATGTTCCCTTTTAACCAAAGATTCAACTTCCTCAAAAACATTAATCTAGCATACAATTATGCCTACCACCCTCATACCTAAGTGATTCATTAAACATCTTGATCCTACATTCTCTCTATGCTTAATAGGAATAACTCTATGGGATGTCACATTATTGGAATTTATGCTTGAATAATGGGGCTTAAAATAAACATATGGAATTCAACATGTCAATAAATCTCGATTAGATATTCAAATGTGATTACTCATAAACCCTAAGCCCTTACCTATAGGAGAGTCAACTACTTTCATACAAATAGTTAGGATAAAAAATGAAATTAGAAATAATAAAACATATAACACAACATATAATTCATGACACATAATTTATCTTGGAAAACCCTCACATTTCCCTCCACACACACACACACACACACACACACACACACACATGTATATAAGAGAGAGAGAGAGAGAGAGAGAGAGAGAGGTTTTTTCCTTAACATAGATATTCAAATATTTTATTTTCCATTTAGTTTGAAAGATGTTTTTTTTGTTACTAATAATTTTTAAAAACTATGTATCATTTTCATACTAAGCAATGCATAAATTAAATTACACATCTCCCTCATACAAGAAAGCAGAAAGTGTGATGTATGAGCATTTCTTCAAGTCAACAAGACATAGTAGACTAGAGGGAGCAAGTTCCCTTAATTTAATTTAATGTAATTAAGGTTATGAATTTGATTTTATAAATGAAATTGGGATTAATTAGAGAAATAAGGGAGTATTTACTCATCAACATGTAATGCACCATTTCAAATGATTTTTTAATGATTTAGAGGTTTTAGGATAGATTTTATATTTTCAATGTATGGATTATTGGATCCATCATTAGTGGAACTCAACAAAACCATTCTATTACATATATAAAAATATGTAATGACTAGAATAAGATAGGAGAGTGGAAAAGAGATGGAAGAGAGAGATGAGAGAGTCTAAGGACTGAGAGAGGTCCAAGAGAGTGAAGAAGAGGGCCAATTGATTGTGTAATTAGGTTAATTGATATCAAATGAGATATTTTTTAGGAATTTTGAGTGTAAATTTATGTATAGATATATAGTGGATGGAGTGTGTCTGATAATTTTGACTTTTTGGTGTCAAAGAGGAAGACTATACAATTCCTGCAATTTTATAATATTTCTTTTCATATTGAGATAATACATTTATACTGTGCTTTTTTATTATACAAATTGAATGCATATATGATCAATTTTGAGTTGGTTTGAAAGAATCATTTATTGAAGTTAAAAATATTTTTTTCCTAAATATTAAAATCTACAATTAGACGACAAAGGTTCTAATTTATCTAGATATGCAATGTGGAGTTAAGTTTATAAACATTATATATGGACCAAATCCATTTTATACTGAAACTATTATTGGACAGAGATAAGAATAATTATGTCAAGGGAAGTGCATCAATTTGGCTAGTAATGTATCGAGGTTGAGAAGGATCTAGGCTTTGAAAGTGTTGGAACTATCGTTTAAACCTAGATATTGATTCAAAGAGGAGTGGACTCACAAAAATTGACCTAGGTGTATCCAAGCTCGTGGATCTAGTTGTTCAAGAAAGTGTGAAGTGAAGTGAGGGTTAGATCCTAGATAGAGTTTTAAATACGACTCATAGCGTATTTGGTTGATCCTTGTGGATATAGATGGCCACCCACCTACTCCATTGGCTCAAAGCACATTTTTCCATTTTAGAATTTTTTTTGTAGTTTTTAGGGTCCTTAACTTACAAGGAATTTTGAGGCCATAAAAAAATATGGTTAGGTCCTAGGAAATGTCCATAGTATTTGGTCTAGGCCCCAGTAAAAATGTGTAACTCTTGGATAAAAATTTCCAACAAGCTACCAAGTGCACCAAATGGAGATTACATGCAAAATTTATAACCCCAAGAATTTTATGTACCAATTAACCCCATCAAGGCCTGCAAACCTTTTGGTGTTTCTTTTAGGGTTAGGTTCTTTTACCTCTAGATTTCTTGCTTTTTGTTAAAAGGACATTCTATCAACCTCACGTAATAGCTTTTATGAATGCATGTAGTCGTCATCTCTTTTTATTCAAATATAACTAGCACTATTCTATCTAGGCTATTCTATAAAATATTTTTATTTAATTTATTAATAGACGTTGGGTTTTCATGACAATATTTTAATATCTACTATATTTATGTGTGTGTGTTCCATTTATTTTCTTGCATTTCATTTCATTCCTTGTATGACCAACATGAGTGGTATAAAAGCAATCTACTCCTTTTTGTTTCTCAGTGCATGTCCCTGACAAGGTTAAGGTATAACAATCACTCTCATAAAACCAAGTGGCCTCCCATGGAGGAAGGAAAGAGAGATGGTAGAGTAGGAGATCCTAATATGTTGTTTCTAAAGAAGTTACTCATGCGATAGAGGAATGAGATAATGAGAAATTTACCCAGATACTTCGGTGATTTCCAATAATGGTTGGGGCACCTTTGGCAAGAAACAATATTGGAGGTGTGACACTCTTCAAAGTAAAAGTTAAATTCGAAATCCCTTTATTTGAAGGCCAAATATATGTATATGCCTTGGAGGAAAGGTTAAATATGTTAGAGGGATATTACTCTATCCAAAAAAATTCTCACAATTAGAAGATCAACTTCACACTACTAGAAGTTAATTTCCATGCAAAACATTGGTGGGAACAACTGGGAGAGACATAATGAAGATGATTATGTAATTTTTAATGGAGTACCAGCTTGGGCCACTTGTTGATTCCCTTAAGTAAGAATTCCACCCTATAGTGAACTATGATGATCAATACATGAGATGGCCAAATCTATGATAGGAGAGAGACTTAATGGTATTGGAGTACACTTGTAATTTCCACATCTTCTTCTCAAAACTCAATATTACATATTTCAAGTGGCACCTAGTCTTGAAGTACCATACTGACCTACATGAGTACATCCAAACAGAGATGGATTTCCTAGACATATCCTCTTTGGGAGTTGCTTATCGACATGTTGTCAAAATTGAGTATAAATTGAAATAGTAGAATATGCAAGAGTTCAAGCCTTCCAATATTCCATAATAGCCCAAAAAAGGGAACCCTAACTCAAAAAACTAGATAAAAACAAGGAGATTCAACCTCAATACAATGAGCCCAAGTCACATGCAAATAAGGGTGATGGGAAGTTAAAAAATGACATCGGAAAGTAGTGTGATTTCCAAAAAATCCCTTATAACAACAGTCGAACATAATCTGAAGCAATCATTGTTATTAGAGCTAAAAGAAAGGGAAATAGACAATAGAAGTAGGTCGGCAAGATTGTAGAGACATACAAAGATATCTTAACTCCACCTATGGGCATGCCTCTACACTTCCATGTCAAATACTTAATTGACTTGATACATGTTGCTCCTTTACATAATGGCCAAATATATAGACACTCTCTCTTAGATAATTAGGAAATAAAATGTCAAATTCATGAGCTCATCCAAAAGAACCACATTAGACCAACCTCATGTCCTATTTGATCATGAGTCAAATAATGACCTTTATGCACATTAAACTCATGGGAATTTTTTTGAATTGGACAAATGAAACTCATTGAACTCATGGACTAATAAATTGATTTCTAGGATAAGAAAGGGAGGATGTCACCATTGCCACAACTCAATTACTACAACTCCATAATTGCAACTCCACTGCTTCAAGCCAATTACTACAACTCAATGTTGCAACTATGATTCCAGATTTTTTATAATCGATTCGGAGAGCAACAACACTTACTACAACATCATGATTAGGTAAATATATAACTCTATCTTGATGGTTGAATTGTTGCAACTATAGATGTACTGTAACTCTCATGCTAGTGAAGATACCAACTCTCTTTTTATGGCCAACATGACAACACGATGAAGGTATGGAATTTTATGAATCTTTCTGCAAACCTATAAGGAAGTGATCATTCACAATAATTTAGAAAAGTGCATTTCCTAACTCCATAATGAATGGGACTAATTTTGCATAGGCCAATTGGACCACTAATTTGATCGCATGCATCAACTGCCACATGTAACATTAACTCTATTGGATCCCTTATTTTTTTTCTAGATAATATTGTAGGCTCAATTGGTTTTGGATGTACATTATTTCCTATGATGGTTTCTAATATAATTTTTGGCATATTATGAAGGCCTTGAGATCATGCTCTTCCAGAATGAAGGAGATCACTTCCTTCCAGATTGCGTAGTTAGAGGAACCCTCCAACCGATATTGATCATGCAACCCAGTGGTTTC
Organism: Pinus albicaulis; assembly: GCA_034641835.2. Classification (NCBI taxonomy): domain Eukaryota; kingdom Viridiplantae; phylum Streptophyta; class Pinopsida; order Pinales; family Pinaceae; genus Pinus; species Pinus albicaulis. The sequence continues at coordinate 368,349,516 of CM076569.1, forward strand.
CATATCACCCAACCAAATATTGAATTGATATCTCTAACCCTCTGCACAGTTGGCTCTACGCACTCCTTGCTGGAGTAAGCCAAATGAACATCGATCTCGCTGCTTCTACATGGGAAATTAGTATTTCTTGGGCAAAAAATCCTTTGAGGTAAAAATTCCCTCAGTATGCCTCTTATTCCTTCTAGCACTTTTCTTCCCAGCAAAATGTTGCAGAAAAATTTCATCCCACAGAGATTTTATCTGCGCTGAAGCTGTTGCTGCACTGCTCCCTCTGTCACTAAAAAATCACAAACGCAGAAATATTACCTCTTGGTTTACTCACTCAGAGAGATATTTCCTCGTGAATATATCCTTCTTGGCATGGACTATGCAATCCCTTGGGGATTCGATCTTCTTCCTACACAGTTATTCGACCTCCCACTTCTTCTTCAATGTTGAGTTCTCCTGATCTTCTCTCTTGCTTCTCCTGAACTGTTATACAAGCTCTAAAACCATGTGAAAATTCCTACACCAGATGCCTGTTGCAGCAGCTTGAAAATATTCACCTAATTTTTAACTTTTACTTCACAATTTATTTGGATTGATCCATGGAAAACACTGAATAAATCACACTGCAACCTTCACTTAAATAAACTGCAGAAATTAAATGTAGATAAATTATTTGAGAAAGAAAAAGAAAATAACACACACGACACCGTTATTTTTAGACTAAGTCCCTCGAAAAACCAAATGCAGGAAAACCGACGCAGCAGATGAGGGTTTGATTTTATTAAGTAGAAGTTATGAATTCAACTAGGATTCCTTACTGGTCATCCATACAGAGAAAATTATTAACAGAGAATTAGTGAGAAAATGTCCTCCTCTAACATTGGATATCTGACACTAACCCCACGCTGAAATGGACAACCCCACGCTACCTCTGCATAGATCTGCGTCACCTTGAATATGAATTGCTTCAGCTCTTTTTGTCGGATCTTCTGGCTCCTTCCGGGTATCACACCTCCACACTTTGGCACTAAATATGACTGATCCTTAGCAAAAGCACTAATCTCCTCAAGGTTGCAGTGCTATCTCTGCATGGCCCTACACTGCCTCTATGTAGCTACTATGCTGCCTCTTCTTCATCCTCTTCTATGCCTTCTCTGCTATGTATTCTCGTTTCAGGAAAATACTTTCCAACTGAAATTATCACTGCCCATCACTAGAATCGAATCAACTCGATGATCTTCTCCATTGATGAGCATTTCTCACTTGAGAAAATCAATCTCTAGACTCACTCAGTGTATTTTCCAAATGCCCATCAAGTCCTTATAAGCTTCTCATTGAGACTTCAACGACTGAGATTAAATCACTAATCAATGATTAAGATTAAATTGACTTAATATTCATTTTTTTCTAGAAGATTCACACCCTGTTTTATTAATATGCTTTAATTATTTTAATTCTCTAAGTTTAAACTTAGGCTCCCATTAAAAATAATTAATTATTTTGGTAAAACACAATCCACGTGGAATTTCCCAAAACACTTTCTGGGTTCTTTGGAATACATGTGTGTAAGCCTCCCTGCAAGTTTTGAGACTTAGAGCACATTCGATGCTACCAGATATCAACAACTCATAATGATTTGTCTCCATGAATTTTCCTTTTAAATAATTTTCTTGTGATGGGAGAATCTTTGTATTTCAATGTTTTCTTTCAAGCCATCCTTGTCTTAAGCTAGAGATGCTTTTTATTTTACATTTGTCGCTACCAAAGGGTAGTATCGATATAAGTGGCCATATTCATGGCAATGGAAATATCTAAAAGGTATATGCTCATAATCAAGCATATGTTTCCATAACCCATCATGATAATAGATATCAATTAATTTCAGGAGTAGTTCTGAGATATTCATACACATGCATATTTGGGTGTAGGATAGGTATCTAGCTTGCCTTGTCACTTTTGATATTTTAACAAACTATCCAAAAACATTTCCAATCCTAGAATTTTTTTCTTCATCACAAATCTCTTAGTGAAGTGGGTACATATAAATCCGACATATGCGCCCGTGAAATCCTCCTTATCTGGTAAAAATTGCTTAGTTCAAAAACATAAGTACAATTCGACCGAATTGAAAAAGTATGGCATGTTCTCAAATACTCAATTATGATCCTCTAAACTAGTGAAAGCAACTATGAAGAAACCCTTTTCTCCCAGCTAAAGCTTGATATGGCCCTTGCATTTCCATTTATTATTAACCCAAGGGGCCAAGGATTTCTATGATGGCTATATGCCCATAAACTTTCCAATAAGCGCATGATCCTGCATATACTGCATAATCGATTGTGTTCGAGCAAATCTCATATTTTGGGTCTTTGGAAACCTTGGGAAATACATTTCCTGGCCCTTGTTTTCCATTCTAAGCTCCAATTTTTTTTTTCTCTTGTTGTTCACCATTTGGATTTTAACTTGAGTTAGGGTTACATGTTGGAGATTGATTGAGAGATTGATCTCCTAACAAAATCCTACTGTAAGAGGGAGTACTGCTACCTCCATTTGAATTTTTCATAAGAAGAGCAATATAAAAGGGGAAAATTTACTATAGTAATTACTTTTTTATAAAACGCAACTAGAGTTTTGCAGAGCTATATATATACGCATAGTCTAACTTATAGATGAGATAACCTTTTTCACTGGAATTCACCAAAGTCTAGAGATACAATTTCAATTTTTTTGTTGTTTAAAATACATTTTTGAACGCATAAATAGATTTGACACCCTGAAAAATCTCTGGGGCACTCGAATTATGGAGATCAAACAATTAAACTCAAGTTTTTAAAAATATATGTTAGATTTTGATTAAAAATAACCAAAAGAAAATGTCATGAAAAAAGTCATTTTGTCTATATATATATATATATATATATAGCTTTGTAACTAGAGGAATCGACAACTGGGTCAGGCTCGTATTCATGCGACACGACTTCGATTTTGATCACTACCACTATACCTCTGGGGCATAGGACCTGTCCTCCTCTCCATATATCGAATTACTTCTAGAGGATTTGAACCATGAATCTCTTAATTTACACAATACTTCATATCACAAAAATTGCCAACTAAATTAGCCTAAGTATTGATATTTCTTTTATATAATTAAATAATTATTATATTAACTAAATATTATTATTTATTGCAACTATTGATATTATATATTAGTATTTATTGTGATTATTGAATTGAAAAAAAAAAATCAAAATTAAAAAATAATCAAAATTACTAATAGAAAATGTTTTTCTCTTTTTCAATTAATATTTTTGACAACCACATATATAGTTCACTATATTAAAGGTTAATAAGATATAATTGCACAATGTTAAAGGTTAATTAGAGAGTATGAATAAAACCTATTATTATAATTTTGTGAATATCTAATTCATAATTATTGACATCATTTTTTTTAACATTTAAATTTACTTTTATTTTAATTATTTACTAATAACTATTTTTGTCACAATATATTTATAATTTGACTATTTATCATATGCGTTCAAGATACATAAATTAAACGGATACTTCATATTTTATCGAATTATTATGTTCCTCCATCCGAGGGATGATTTGGGTTAGAGACGCCATTAATGATCCCGCTGGTAGGCCTTGGTATTTTGTTCATAAGAAGCTTCAAGAAAAAGAGGCTTCTTGTTGGCACTTTTACTAGCTGAAGATGTGTGAGACATAAATGTCTCTAGCAATCTATTTTTTAGATCTCCTTGTTCCATTGCACGGATTTGTGCAAAAATCTTTATCTCATCTTCATCTGTTTGTGCCATAAGATATTTTAGTTTAAAACTAAAATATTCTGCAAGGTTATCCTCAGATGAAGAGTCAGATTCATCATCAGAAGAACATCCACATTGACAATTTTCAGAATCTGAACAAGAACAATGCAAGTGAGCTTGTAGTTCTTCAACTGAAGAACTAGAAGAAGAAGATGCACTGCATGAATCAAAAGAGTAATCATGCAGTTGTTGTTGTTGAATGAACAGGCGAGGACAATTTTCTGCCTTATGGTGTGGAGACCCACACTTGCTACATTTATCTTCAGATTTTACAACTGTCTTGCCTTTATTAGGAGGCTGAGATTTTCTGCCTTTGTTTTTCTTTGACTCTTCTCCATCAGGACATCTATTTGCTGTGTGGCCAGGTTTACCACCTAACCAACATATGAGTTGGTTCAACTTTTCTTTCTTTTGAGTTTTCAAATGCATGTCTGATGGCTGACAGTAATGTGTATTAGGGACATACTTGTAATATCCATTTCTTTTGGATGGATTTGAGGAAATTCTCCTCTTATTATTTATACTGACAAATTTTTCTCGTTTTTGAACCTTCTTAGCCTTCCTTTTATAATTTCGTCTTTTTACTAAGGGATCATCAATAGTGATGCCATATTTGTTGCAAAAGGATTTGCTGTTAGGCAGTCTAGACATATTTTCCAAATATTTGTTCATCTTTGAACTAGTACACAGAGTTACTAGTACCTTTGTAATAATTGCATAGATTTCTCCCCAAGTGTAAACTTTGAAAGGCAACTGAAAATATTCTTGCAGTTTAATAATGTCTACCAACTTTGAAGGAAAATTTGCAAGATATACTTGTTTCCACAAGAGATTTTTAGGATCTTTTACGAAGAAGATCCGCTGCATCCAATCTTGGTGGAAATATTCATACTGGCTCATTTTCGTACATTTTAAATTCATCAAAATAATCTCATTTTTGTCTGAGACCACAGTCTCACTACCACACCAATGTTCTTCAATCATGGAGGTTACAGCTCCAATCATATTCTTGTGGGAGTACCATCATAATGGAAAATAATATCTCCATTTTCATCCTTCAAAATTTCTTCTTCCATCTTTTTAATCAAAGCTGGAGAAGTTTCAACTTCCCACCATCTTTCCAAAGTTCCAGTGAAGCATTGAATCATAATTTTACATGTTTCAACTTCGGATTTTCCTCTGACACACATAAGCTTATACTCAGTCATCATCTGATCAATCACTTGTCTAATTTTCCCCATATTGAGATTGTCAATATTCTACTCTTTATGACATTCAGGATAGAAAGAATGAGTTTCTGGAAATTTACCCATCCCACTAAGATCTGGAGCAGAATATTTAGTAAACTGAATTTCTAGGGGTTCATAGACTGGAAGGACTTGAGTTTCAGGCTCTTTGTGAGACTCTTTTATTAAAGAGGCAAGGGTGACTCTTTCTTCTGAAGGTCTCTGGGAGGATTGACCAACTTATTTTGGGAAAAGATGAAGAAACTTGTCAATGGGATTGACAGGGTTCTGGATATGTACATGTCTTTTGTGCAGAAAAGAAGCTAGAATTGGCTTATCTGTCTTGGAAGGATTTATCTTATCAAACTTATCAGACAGATCAGTTATAAGACCTCTAGTAGAATAAGCTTCACTCATTATTCTACTTTCTACTTCTTCTATTTTACTCATAGAATCTCTGGAGTAGGACTTAATTAAAGAAGAATCAAATTGTACATTGTTCAAGGCACTATTTACATCATTCACAGAAACTTGCAGTTTATCAAACTGTTCTTTAACAAAAACAGTTTTGGCAACATTCTTGTCAAGGCCCGTTATAGCAGTGTTTGACCAGTTTAGCTGTTCACTGGCTTTCTGTATCCTACCATCTATGCCAGGGGAATTACCATCCTTTAACACCAAAGGAATGGCCTTTGCAGTGTTCTGACCTTCTCCTAGGATAATGCCTCTGTATGGAGGAAAGGTAGTAGCAGTCTTAATTTTACTATCGTCAAGGGCTGACCAAGAATGCTGAGAAGAAGATGTAGTGGCATCAGTCATCAACACAATATCAAATTGCTTATTTTTCTTCCATGAATAGAAAGATATCCAAACGTTTGTTCTATTCATATAATCTTTCCATTGTTCTGATAATCTGATTTTTTCTTCACTCGTATCAGTGAGGCCAAAAGATTCAGCCTCTGGATGAGTATAAATATCCCAGTTTAACATTTCTTTCATCCACTGGGTTGGAACTTTGTGCTTCTTGCACCCATCCATGATAGTGAAGAATTTGTGCATCTCCATGACTAAAGGCTTTTTGTAGTCAGCTGGTAGATCCTTGAATCTTGATTCAGGGATCAGATCATTCATCTACTCAAGATATCCGAGACCAAATTTTGGCATATTGGGTGGTCTCATCTTGCTAAACATTTCTGTCAATCTGGGGTCTTCATTCTCTAGAGATGGAAATTCATGCATCATTAACACATGGTCTGACTCATGAGGGAATGGAATGTCAGAGCAATTAGGATTAGGACAGGGATTAACAGAGGTAGAATCTGGGGCTTCTCCTCTCCTAGGATGATGGTTTTCATGAATGACCAAGTAGGCAAGACTACTGAGATTGACCAGGTTTCTACATTATGGACAAGAAACTTGAATAGAATTAAAATTTACAAGCTGGGAAAACTCAAATAATGAAATATGTTTACAAGAACTTGAAACAATGCTGGAACAAGTTGTATCTACAATTTCTCGATCTTTGTACAAGGGATACTTTCTGCACGCTTCTTCAATCCTACGTCTGTGAATGGTATGTATTCTGGGGAAGGATAGAATGACAGAGGATTGATATTCACAGATGTTGGCAAAAGTTATATTTTTTGCAGAGATGGGTTTAGGATTATGAATGACCCAATGTTCTGGGAAATTCAGATCTTCCCATTTGATAGCCCGGTGTTCTACCTTTTGATTTTTTGAATCGGTGAGAACAATGACACTAGTTTTTGAATCTCTGCTAGGGGGATGGAGGACAACCGGATAAAGGGTGTTTGTATGTCTTGAACGACCCCTGGTTTGAATGGAAATATTGTTTCTTTTCTTCAGCATATCAAAACCCGAAGTCTGTATTTGAAGCTATAAGATTTTATCTATGGTTTCATCAAATACATAGACTGAAAAATTAGGGTAGTAGTCAAACCAAACAGGACCATTAGATAATGGGGCTACAATACCTCCAATGATTGAATTAGTGTATTTATTATGGGTGAGATCTCTCATAGTGGCTAAGACATAAGTGTCTAACCCTTGATGTGTGAGAGCACTAATTCCAACCCTGATGCATCCCAGATGCAGGTATTGGGTTTTTAATCTTCTTGCTTTTGCCTGAAGCTGCTTTGGGTCTAGAAGGGGGATGGACTAGACACAGTCTGAATTCTCTTGGATAGAACTAATTGACTCCTTTATAGAGATCTTAGTGGCAGCCTTTAAGTGGAAGGGTGTCACATCAGAATAGAATTCTGACCCTGAAATGCTTGGGAGTTTCCATCTAGAGGATGGCTTAGTTTCTTCATAAACTAATTCTGATGAATTCAAGACTCTATTTGAAGCAGTAGCAAACATATCCCTAAGACGATTTTCTTCAGCCTTCTCCTTTTCATCTAATTCTCTAAAAGAAATCGACTTTCTAAAAGAGTCCATTTTTCTTAAATAAAGAGAGAATAATTGTGAGTACTAACCTTTCTTGAACCAGATAACCTTTCTAGCTCTGATACCAATTTTACGCAGGGGCTTCACCGATCGAAGCTTGCAACAACAAAAATAGGTTGACTAGCCTTGTTGAGTCTCTTCTCTATCTTTGATCTCTCAAATTCCTTTACACGAACCCACATTAGGGGAATTTTGAGGTCTAAAATGGGCCTCCTATGGAAATTATAAAATAATAGTGGAAAAAATCTAATAAGATTTGATGACATCATCAAATTTTAGAGGGAAAAATGAAAAAACTACTTTTTCAATTCATATTTTCAACTTATCTCCCAAAGTTTTTACTCAAATTTCGAGCGGGAGTACTCGTTGGATGCGAATTTAATTCCCCATCCAAGGAGTACCCCATGTTACATACTTTCGATGGGTCCTACCTACTAAGTAATGCACTTAAAAACACGTGATTACAATCACGTTTTTTATGTATTTCTCATTTTTCGTGTAGAAGAGTCCATCGAAAGTATAACATGGGTACTCCTTGGATGAGGAAATTAAAATTCCACATCAACGGTACGCTTCCGAAATTTGAGTAAAAAATTTGGGAGATAAGTTTAAAATACGAGTTGAAAAAGTAGTTTTATTATTTTATTATTTTTTAATATTTTTTACTTTTTTACTCCAAAAATGGTGAATCATCCATTATGGATGACATCATCATCTTGAATCCTATTGGTTGTTATAAAGTTTATTTTTGTTGTACATTTTTCTTATGAGGCCCATTTTAGACCTCAAAATTCCCCTAATGTACACGAACCTACTTCCACTGTTACGCTCAAATGGCTTAAACACGACCTCCTGCCTTTAAAAGCCTTGGCGTCCCTAGGTGTTTTCGCGAACCTGTAGCTAACCTCAAGCGAATAGAAGAGAGATAGATACTACCTCAAAAGACAATATAAATCTCAGAGTTTCAAGTACTCAAGAATGCATAAAACTTTCTTCTCTTTATTGATTTCAAAATTTCATTACATAAATCTTATGGACTTAGATTTCTTTCCTGAGATCGACTGTTTCAGCATTTACCAGTGATAGCTTCTCAATAGATGAGATAGCATTCTGGAGGCTTCCTGGCTAATAACAGACTCAGTCTAAGAAAACATAACACAGAAACTATCACACAGACTAATGATCTGGCCACTTTAGGTTCTCACCAGTGCCGAGCACACTAATACGCAGGCTTCTCAGATCGACTCCTAGACTTGAGTTACTTCTCCGTGATGCAAGCAGATCAAGCTTAGAGCTTGCAGATGCAGAGCAGGAAGTAAGAGAAATTTGACTCTAAACACACACAAAGACTCAAACAACTGATGCCGAATGAATGAACCTTACCCTCCTTATATAGGATATGAGGGGGGACAAACAATCAATTCAGATCTGACTAGGACAAAGACGTGGAGAAGGAATCATTGTTTTCGGGTAACACCGAAGCGACATCCGCAAAAAGATTCTTTCATCCAGATGCAGACATGTGGGTGCCAGTGCTAGGAACAAAGTGGACGTCTTTTGGTACAGAAGGCCCACGAGGAAACTATTACAAATATTTACATGGAGGATACTTTTTTACCGGAAAAGTCCTCGGGAAAAACCGGTCGCTTTAATCCCGTGACTGGGAGACAATACAAAGTGGAAACTTTTTTAGTGGAGTCCACGAGAACCACTTTCTGCTAGATCATCTAAGATTTTTATTCTATGAAATCTGTACCTTTGATATGTAGTGTCATTCCAAGCTTTAGTATAGATTCTCCTGACGATCATAGGTTTATTCAAAATTATTTGATGCTTTATCTTTGTCATCACCAGCCATTGGTTGTGCTATCTCATATGCTGCATTAAAATCTGTGAATCTGGTACGTAGGCAAGATCGCCTATCTTTTGACAGGGAGTATGGAAGCACTCACCTATTCCATTATTAATACACCAGTCACATTCGCTTTGAAAATAAGACTCATAAGATACAGGATCTATAGCAATCTTATTAAGCCCATAATCACTCCACCAATCTTGTAACCATTTTGGTTGTTGGTTACCCTGCATGATCCATGTAGCACCAAACTTGAGTTTAGTACAGTGGGTCTCATTTTTACCATCCTTATTTAGGAGGTCCCACCATAATCTTTTGTACCCTGCAAAATTATAAATGGTATCAAGAAATATTAGTTCAGGATTATTTCCTGGCCATTGATTAAAATTAGTCCAGGTCCATTCAGGGTTTCTAGTTCTATTAATGACCAAGTATTTATGATAGATTCTCTGTCTATCACTTCCTCCTATGCACATGACTGAAATATCAAGAAAGTCATTTGTTAATGACTCTTCAGCTTCAAATGATGCAGCCATACTTCTAGAGTACACCATATCGTGTATCCATTTGCTGCCTTTCGGGTATACTTGTCTTTCAGGTACAAGATGCTGGAGGTCTGTATGATTCTGCAAATTTGCATCTAGTACTTTGGTATTTATGAGCTTCCAAGTAGGTCTCCATTCTTCTCTGTATACAACCCAGCTCTTATCTTCTAGGATGGTCCTTAAAATTTCTCTTTGATGGCCCTGATCCCATTTTGTCACTATTGTCATCACTTGGTCTTCTTCTTGTTCTTGTTGCTGGATGAATTCCCGGCTAAGGAAGTCTGCCAAGTGATTATTTACTCCTTTAATGTGTTCAACTTTAATGTTCTTTGGGTTTTTTGTTGTCCTTAGTAAGGAATTTTCCTAATTCTAAGGCATTAGTTCTCAGCAAAAATGGTTTATTGACAAGATGTATTGCGAATTTGTCAATACAATTCCAGGCAGCTTTTACTTCTCTTTCTATAACAGAGTAATTTTTCTCTGTTTTGCTCCAGGTTCCAGAAGCAAATTGTACTACCTGCTCATCCTTGTCTTTCTCATCCTTCTTCTGCTTTAGTACACCTCCCCATCCAATGTCGCTGGCATCTGTTTCAACAATTTTAAAAGAACTTTCATCAGCAACATACAAAATAGGCAGAGTTTTTACCTTGGCTTTAATTTGTCTAATTGCTGCAGTGTGGTCGTATGTCCAAGGTGAAGGATTTTTTATTAATCTCTGGTTTAACAGAGATCTGCCTACTGCACAATCCTTATAGAAATTCCCAACACAATTCAGACATCCTAAAAACCTTTGAAGCTGAGTTTCATCGAGGATGACATCCGGGAATTTATTTGCAAATTCCATAGCATGGCTTTGCAATGCAATCTGTCCATTTTGGATTGTGTGTCCCAAAATTTTTATTGAGGTCTGGAAGATTTCAATCTTCTTTTTACTCAATACCAAACCATTTTGTTTGACCAACGTTATAAAGATCTTGATGTGCTTAAAGTGGTCCTGAATATTTTTTTGAAAAGATAAGAATGTCTTCTATGTAAACAAGCAACCAATCTGCATAAGGTTTGAATATAGAATCCATAACCTTTTGGAACTTTGAGGGAGCATGCTTGAGGCCGAACGGTATGACATTCCATTCGTAATGTCCAGCAAGAATGCTGAAAGCAGTTTGGAACTTATCTTTCTTAGCAACTACAACCTGCCAGAAACCAGACTTTAGATCAAACTTTGAAAATATCTTTGCACCATAAATCCTTCCCAATAGATCTCCTTTGTGAGAGATAGGATAAGTATCATCAGCAAGAACAGAATTCAGAGGCTTATAATTTATTACAAGTCTTGGGATTCCTCTGATTTGTTCAGATCTCTTAGTGACATAGAACCCATAGAAATTCCATGGGCTATTGGATTCTCTAATCAGCTTTCTACTTAATAGCTGATTTATTTCCTTTTCACAAGGGTCCCTGTATTCCTTATTCATAGGAATTGCTTTGGATTTAAAGGGCCTGCCTGTATACTCAGACTTATATAGAAATTCAACATAGTGCTACTTTCTATGCCAGAGGGCATTAGGTTCTTCTGAACAGCTCTCTGGCTTTCGTTTTTTTTTAATTCAGAGATTTTTCATTGAATTTCAGGGGATTTCAGCTGCTCTTCTATATGGATGGTAGACTTGAGGTCCTTGAGCTCTGTGAGTTTTGTTTCAGCCTTTTTAAGTTCCTGCATAGCCTGTACCATGGTAGAGACCCTAGGATTTGAAACATAAGCCATATAAGTTAAGGTTAAAAGATTGAGCGTTGTTTATGAATGCTACAAATTAGTTTGAAGTGCAGATTTTTTTTGTTTAGGAATGTTACAAATTAGTTTGAATGGTTTTTTTAATCTAATAAAAATCAGAATCTTACCAAAATTTCCATAAAAAAATAGAATCTTACAAAAAATTCCATGAGTTTTCTAGCTCTTTACTTAATTACACTGTATTCACACAATTAACCTCCATCCATTTTCTATTACAAATAAATGTACGTAAAACACAATATACATATAATCACAGTATGAAGAAGCTAGTACTACTTTCTACGTGGCCAAGTCAGTATGAGAATAAATATCGTTCGATTTAGCTGCATAGTACTACCGACCGACTGACTGAAGCAGGCCAGTGAGGCAGCATGAAAATAAACATAATCCATAAATCACAACAAATATACATGACTTGTTTTACCAAACTCCATATCAGATATCATTCCAATTTCCACATTGAGTTTTGAAGAGAAAATTAATTCCATTATTTTTTGTACGATATCTTCTTTCATGTTTCCTCCCACTTACCTCCATATCAGATATCATTCCAATTTCCTCTCAGTTCCAAAGACAATTTTTTTTTTTTTTGGGGTACGTTGTCTTCTTTCTTGTTTCCTCCCACTTACATCCATATCGAATATCATTACAATTTCCACAGAGTTTCAAAGAGAAAATTAATTCCATTTTTTTGGGTACGATGTCTTCTTTCATGTTTCCCCCCACTTACCTCATTTCCAGCCTACCAACAAGATGTTATTGGTTCAACACATGTAAGCGGTACTAATCATGGATTCCAAGTCGTAGTTTTCACCGAAATTTTTAATGAGTTTCATTATTCTACCAAGATTTTTGTGGAGTTGTTTACCGGTTTAATAAAATAGGTCAAATGACAGTTTTTTTGTTTCAATTCGGTAAATTTGTTTTAAAAAAATCAGGTAGTTGGACTGTTTGAATCATTTTTTTGATGGTGGAAATAGATTCAACATTTTCAGAAACTCCTCGACAGGAAAAAACCTGTAGTTTGACGCAGGTAACCAGATTTTCAAAAATTCCTACCTAATTTTTTCATAATCTTCCCTGAATTTCAAGGTTATTTTGTGGGTTTTTTAGACTATGTGAATTTTCATTCCTATCTTTAGAGGACTTGATAGATGATGTCAATTTCCATATAAGCACAATTTTTTTTCTTTTTTTTGGCCCCACAATTTTTCCAGACTTAAATTCTAACTTTAATTTGGTGGGAATTTCTTCAACAATCCAATCTTGGGAGTGCTTGAATCATTTTTTGATGGTGGAAATGGATTCAACACCATCAAGAACCCTTGTAGCACCCAAAATGTTGAATCTTGATGCCTGTAACCTAGATTTCCAAAAAATCCTGCCAGGTTTTCTCAAAATCATACTAGAATTTCTATTGTTTCCAGGCTAACCTACACTACTATATTTTTTTTTTTTTTGGTTAATTTCAAGCATTGATAAAAATAATTGAATTTATGATGATTAATACTAATTTTATTATATATTTTTAATTTCAACCATAAAAAAATGTACTTGAATATGCAATTAGTATTAATTTTAAAAAATAATATAGATATGTTTTAATTTTGGATTTTTGGTGCATTAAGAAAGATCAAACTTTTAGATATACATTATTTTTTTTAGAATCTTGATATTATTTTTGTTAATCTTGGATATAAAGTTAAATAAATCTACTCTAGTGTTTAATAAGTTGCATGTCAATTCTACTTTGAGCACAAAAGCAATTAGACATCCCATTCACAGTGAGAAATACATTAATAAAATGTTTTAAGCAGCATGCCCCAAGATGGATAAAATTTTCAGAGGTGCAAACATTTTATGAAATTTTGATCCCTTATCTAAGCATGATAGATTAGGATTTAAGTTGGATCTATGTTGGTTCATAATATGCCACCAAGTTAGCCATGAAAGCATCTATCATGCACCAAGAAGGATCGAATCCCTAAATGTTCATTTTTTTCTCAAAGTTTGATTCCTCTTGACTTATGATATATTTAAAATTAGCATGGATCTAGGTTGGTTTTTAATATACTTAATGTCAACTCTATGTTGACCATAAAAAAAATTTCACATCTCCCTCATACATATAAAAAAAGGCCTATGAGAAGAATAAGATATTTGTTACTTTTAGTTAATTTCTCTCTTATGAATTGATATAAAATTATTTTACTCAAGATGGATATATATATATATATATATATATATGCTAACCATAGGTTTGACTCTCTTCCCTTCAGGTAAGGTCCTCTAATTAGTGTCATTTTATCAATCACGAAATGTGGGGAAGTACTTGGGTTTTAATTAAAGTGGACATTCAAATATTTTATTTATGACTCACATAGAAATGTTTTTTTTTTTTTAATTATTTTTTTTTAAAATACCATGTGCCAATTCCATGGTAAGAGTTGAAGGAATTAATAGTGGGTCCTCAAAATAATGGAAATGAAAATGGCTCTAGTCACATTTTCTACAAGATTCGAGGGGGGAAGAATCTCAGTCGGATAACAGATTTGAACAACAATTGTAGGTGGTCGTGGATACATATAATAGACAATTTGCACTCAATCTTCAAGAGGATGAAGTGTTGGAACTTTATACTTTTGGTTATGCTTAATATTTGCAGGTCTGACATTTTAAATGAAATTTCATCTAATGGGTTTGGGCTACTTCAGCTCACAGCCTCAACCTCGACCTCTGTTGGTTCTTCCTCTTCGAATTTTGAAGAAAGGGAGGAGTATTTGAACCTGTTGGATGAGCGATTATTCGTTTTGAATGGTCGTCGGCATCACCATGGATAGATAGGTGAGGTATCCCCTCTACCTATAATTCTTGAATGAAGCTCCTGTGCTATGTCAACGGTAGAGTGCACAAGAGAAAAAATGTTTAAATACTGTGTTTGAGAAAAGGTTTCTTGCAAAGTGTTTGCTATAATCTATGAGAGAGAGATTCATGAGGTTTTTGTTAAAATATGTAAAATGTTTGACGAAATTCCCTAGTAGGTGGGGTTTACAAGGATCGATACATCTGGTCCTTGAAGCTTAGCTACTAGTTGGGGTGTGGCTTAGAAAGGTAGTGGGTGTTAGTGTCCCGTGATTTAGCAGATTGGTATACCAAATGCACAGGGTAACATGAAACCAGTCTTGGAGTCCTAGGAGCTAGCCTTCCTGGACTCAGAGAGGGCTCTCTCTATTATATGCAAAGGATGTGAACTTTTTTGCTTTAGATAGTTGATTTTAGGCTAGTTGTGAAGTTTAGGGTTTGTTTGTTTGGTTGGGTTGGGTAAAATGATCAAGTAGAATAGGTGGAGTGAGAGGTAATCAAATCATTGGGCTATAGAGTCTATGAAATTCATGGATATCTCAACAATGAGTCAGAGTGCATCACAGGGAAAATCTAGTGTGGTCAATGGATCTTTTAAGGTTATGTGTGAAGTGAAATGGACATTAAGTTGGGGAAAACAAGGTATGGCAAAGGGTAGTTAAGAATCCTTTGTCATATACCCATAAACAAGAAGGTCTCAAATAATGATAAGCAAAATATAATAATCATGAGATACGGAAAACTATTTACTCAATGACAATACTTAAAAAATAGACATCCAATATGAACAATTTAGTGAAACACAGAAACCAATAAATCCTATCTAACTTTAGTGATTTCACCTTGAAAGTTTGAAAACATATAACATGACAAATAACTTTAACCAATGAAGAGGTAACTCCTAGACATCATCAATCAAGCTATAAAGAACTTTGAGGCAAACTTATCAAGCACAAACAAAGGGCATGATCAAAACATGGCCTCTTTGGCTAAAACTAGCAAGTAATCCATCAAAGAGAGATTCCATAAATAGAGTTTAGATAGCATCAAATAGGCAGGGCTAACCATAAAACATACTTGAAAACTACTTTCTTAAACCATTAACGAAACAAAAAAGCTTAGGTGGATCTAAGGAGAAGCTAATAATTCCTTAAACTAACCCAACAGAGGAAAACATAAAGACAATAGTAACAGGAAGGACTAAGGTGCCTCAAACAACATTTCTTAGCCTATACTTTTCTAATCTACTGCAACATAGAAGGATGGACACAATGATAAAAAAAAAACATGAACAAGCTAGAGACACATCACCATTCACCAAGCTCAAGGATCCTGCAAGCATGATCTGGATTTTATGCAGGAATGCAACAGAATACAGAAATAACGATGAACATAGAGATGTAGCGGAAATAATGCTTCATTTCATTAATATCAAATAACAGAAATATGCTTACAAGCATAATGGAAATAAAATAGCTAGGGTGCTGGTAGCGAATCTCTGAGAAGAGATGTGATGGCTAGAGACCTCTGAACTGTGTTACAATGAGGCTCGAGGGCCTATTTATTGTTGAGAAACAATGTAGAATCCGAAACATCCAAAAACCTAACCGTAGGAGATGAGGCACCAAAACTGTGGGCGCCCGTTTCGGTAAATTGGTGGTTCAACTTCCCGGGGGCGTAACTTTGGCATCCGATCTCCGTTTGACACGCTCAATAGCTCGTTAGAAAGATCTATCCGAGGAGTAAAATTTTTGAACAAGCAACATCGGTCCATGGACCAATGTTTCTCTCCGTTTTCCCAAAAAACGTCGTTTAGGGCCTCAAAATGGCTCCGGAAGTTCAGGACCCGAAAAAATGCTAAAAATAGTAAGTTTTGTTGAAACTTGAAAACTGAAAGAATTGATGGTGGGAGTTCAAATGGAATAGGTGGGTGGCCACCAATATCCACCTGGATCATTAAGGCCCCAAAACGGCTTCGGGAGTGGAGGACCCGAAAACCTGCTAAAAATAGTAAGTTGTGCTAAATGTGAAAAACTGCAAGAATTGATGGCATGGGTCCAAAAGGAATAGGTGGGTGGCCACTGATATCCACCTATATCATTCCCCCCTCCTTAGGAAGCAATGGTCCCCATTGCGTTGAGATCCTCCATGAGATGAGGCAAATTATGTTAGGCCCAGGTAATGGGTGAAGATGTCTGTGGACTGCTCATTTGTGGAGTGGATGCGTTTGAACGTGGTGACCCGTTTCTTTTATGGCCTCGAGATAGTACATATACCGGATTACGTATGTGTGGTTAAGGATTTATGGCAACATCGGGCGGTGGTGCGTTGGTATTGAGATCATGGAGTGGTTATACGACGGTGCCATGGGGCCTCACTGAGTGAGGATAAATGTCCTCGTATTCCTCCATGACTTTGTCCTTGCGCGGCCGTGCAAGGGAGCCTGTTCAAGGTTGTAAGCCCACAATGTTATTTCTAACACCACTGTGAGTGGAGATTTGTAAGGAAAATAGATTTCCTAGTTTGGGAAACAATATTACTACATTTCCCCAGGTAGTCAAGGAATGACGAGGAGGCGGTACTACTCACGGTATCTGTCCCTAGGTGCTGAAAATGCATGTGTGTTACGAGGCCTAGACTCATACAATCCATCTTAAGCCTCCACAAGTATGGTTGGCCCAATAATA
Source organism: Pinus albicaulis (assembly GCA_034641835.2). NCBI lineage: Eukaryota > Viridiplantae > Streptophyta > Pinopsida > Pinales > Pinaceae > Pinus > Pinus albicaulis. Next base: position 368,366,776 of record CM076569.1, read on the forward strand.
CATCAGCTACATCAAGAGGAGCAACATCACACAATACCTCATCCGTGAATGGCTTGATACTGTATGGAAGGCGGCACTGCTGGTGGATGCAGAGCTCTCTCCCTGGGTGGAGCCACCTGATGGTATATGGTTGCAGGTGTGCTATGGTTGGTAGGCTGAGCCGCTTCATGACCTCTGCTGAGATGAGGTTCTTTTCTCTTCCGCTATCGACGAGAAATTGCAGCGGAGAACCCTTCACCCACATCTGCGACTGGAAGAGGCGCTCCCCCTCCTCTGGATCCTCTGGACCCTCCCTCTAGATCTTGGTGGTGGCAACAATGGCACTAGGATCGCATCAATGATCTGCTTCCCTTTGTCATTGCCTTTGTCTAGTTCTAACTCGGGATCAGGAAATGCATCTGATTCGGGTGCCTTTAGTTCGGCCACCAAAGACTGTTTGGCTCGACACTCGTTTGTGCTGTGAGTGGGGCTGTTATGAAATTCACACCACTTCCCTGTTTCCTTCTTTGGATTTGTGGTGTTGTTCTGAGTCGCATTGCTTTGGCCTTGCCCCTTGTTCTTCGGTTCGGGGGCACCTTTCGGATTCGCAGATCCAAATTCTCGCTTCTTCTGCTTAAATTTCTGCTCAATCTTGGTGGCATAGCGATATGCCGTGCCAAGAGATGTAATTTCGAGGAACTCCATTTCCTCTTGAATGTGTTTGTGTAGACAGTCGCGGTAATTGAGCACCAAATGCCTCTCGGAATCTTTAATACCCAACTTTGTTCACAGGGTATGGAATAGATTCGTCAGTTCGTGCACATCTTGATCCTTTTGTTGCCGCAGCGTGGTCCATTGGATGTATTTGTCCTCATAGCTCCCCACGGGGTAATATTGTTCCTTGATGCCGTCTCGAAACAAATTCCAAGTGGGTGTGGCCAAGAACAGAGAGGGGTCCCCTTCGCCCTCTTACTCACGGTAGGTTTCCCACCAGTCTTTGACATGAAGCGACTTTGAGTGAAAAAAATAATCACTGCAGTGGAGAAGTCATGGACAGAAAATATCCTAAAACAAATTGTATACGTCTATAACTAAAGTATTTTCCAACAAATATAGGAATGTAAGTTTACTTGTACTCACAGAGGTGATGGCGCCTCACGGAAGTGGTGGCCAGATGCGGATGCGCATAGCAGGCGGTTGTTGAAGGGTTGAGCAAAGTTATCCATCATCGCGTTCCTTTGTTTTTCGAGGGCCTCCTCGAGCAAAATTTTGATAGGATCTCCTGCTCCCTCATATTTCTTTTCGTCCCCCATGGGCGTCCGTCGAGGTTTGCGAGGCTGATCTTGCAAAGGTTCCACCAGATCAAGCCCTAGCTCCTTATACCCCGACCGCGTTGGGGACATGCAAAGAAAAACAGAAGAGCGAGATGGCTACATTGTGAATCCCGGATTTTTATCCTGCCCAGAACTTACAAAAAAATATAGAAATAACCATGAACATAGAGATGCAGCGGAAATAATGCTTCGTTTCATTAATATCAAATAACAGAAATATGCTTACAGGCATAATGGAAATAAAATAGCTAGGGTGCTGGTAGCGAATCTCTGAGAAGAGATGTGATGGCTACAGACCTCTGAACTGTGTTACAATGAGGCTCGAGGGCCTATTTATTGTTGAGAAACAATGTAGAATCTGAAACGTCCAAAACCTAACCGTAGGAGATGAGGCGCCAAAAGCGCAGGCACCGTTTAGTCAGTATTAGCAGTTCCAACTTCAGGAGGCGCTTAACATGTCGATCTAGTTTAGCCTTTCATATAGCTCGTTAGAAATATCTATCCGAGGAGTACAATTTTTGAACAAGAAACATCGATCCATGAAACCATTTTGCTCTCCGTTTTCCCAAAAAAGGGCCTCAAAATGGCTCCGGAAGTTCAGGACCCGAAAAACTGCTAAAAATAATAAGTTTTGTTGCAACTTGAAAAATGAAAGAACTGATGGTGGGAGTTCAAATGGAATAGGTGGGTGGCCACCAATATCCACCTGGATCATTAAGGCCCCAAAACAGCTTCGGGAGTGGAGGACCCGAAAACCTGCTAAAAATAGTAAGTTGTGCTGAACGTGAAAAGCTGCAAGAATTGATGGTGCTAGTCCAAATGGAATAGGTGGGTGGCCACCGATATCCACCTGGATCAAAGCAAGCTTTCATCATCATCAATCAAAGCATATCATTCACAAGCTCCATAACACTAAATTTCTCTTCAACCTCAAAGAACCATGTATTGCTTTCAAAACTCATCAAATGCCAACATTAACACTGAGTCCTCAATGCTCTATTTAACCAGCAAGGAGGATAAAAACCTAATAAAGTATCTAGAAGCCTATTGGATAATCATAAATTTCACTACCATCCTTGAGACCTTGCAAGGCCCAAGGCACAAAATATCTAAAAAAAATATCTTTTCGGACATTTTTAGCAAAGAAATTGATATTTGAGGTCTGACAAGCCTCCTAAAACATGCCAAGCATACATTGTTGACTAACCCTCTACTAAGGGCACAACACTGTGTTTTAGGATGAATTTCCATGCCAAGGGCATAGCACTGGAGCAGGAAAAGTGGGTCAACTTGTAGCAGTGTTTTGAAAGCCTCCCCGATGTCGGAAAAGGCTCCGTGATGGCCCGTTGGAAAGAACTTTGAGTCTACTTTCCAGATCTACCCTTGGTTCTCTTATTGACCTCTACAAACCTGTTCAGAGAGAAAAAATGCCAAGGCTGGTAAAGGCGCAGTACATGTCCTGAAAAGCAGGCAGAATGGTGAAAATTAGGGTGTTTTTACCCTTTTGGAGGACCAAAACAACTCCAATTGATATGAAAATTTGTGAGCATGCTACATTTTAGATGAGGATTCCAAAAAGGTGAGCCCTTTCCTCCTGAAGATGCTCTGAGAAAAAGTGTAGCACCATGTGTACTACCCCCTTGGCCTCAAAATTAGCAGAAAAAAAAAACTTGTCAAAATTCTGCCAAATTTGGTGGATGAGTGCCTCATGGGTTTCGGGAGACCTGTAGAGAATATTGTGCCAAGATTCTAAGTCTAGCTTGGCCTTTTTCTTCTTTTAGTGCCTGGAGCTTGTCTTGAGCCTTTTTCAGTTTAGCCCTTGCAATTTGGTTCCTTAAGGCATAATGTTTAGTCATTCTTCTTTGGAGGTCAAGATCTTCATTTTCTTTCTTCAATTTAGCCTCCAAGTGTATGTTGGCTCTCTCGAACCAAGGCTCCCAGTCATAGGCTATCTCCATAGCCAAAATCTCATCTAAAGGGAGTTGTTTTGCTAGGGTTGATTCTTCCTCCCTTTGTTTAGCCAATGCTTTCTTCATTGCCATGGTTCTAGGTCTTCTCCTAGATTGTCCTTCGTCATCAATACTCTCCTCATAAGTGCCTATTAACTCTTCTATTTTCATCTATGCCTTTTGGGATTATTTTCGGGCCTTTAGGGCTCTAGCTTCATAGATTTCCATTCGTGCTCCTAGCTGCCTATTCTCCAAGTCAAGGGCATCATTTACACTCTTGGCCCTATCCAAATGTGGTTGGAGATCTTTGATTTGGGCATTTATGTCCTGGAGGAGCAAGTTTGTGATTCTTGCTTCATTCTCCTCATCACTATCCACCTGAATGATCTCAAATTCCCTCTCAACCTCATGATCTTCTTCTTATTCATTTAATTTTTGTTTCCCTTTGTCTAGTGGCTAACGTGAGGAGGATGGCATGGTCCCTTGCCTCTTGGAGGCAGCAAACACTAGCCTTGATTGTTTTTGATATGTGAGAGGGAGAAACTCAAATTGGTTTACTAGAATGCTCTTACCATGACTGACCTCAAGACTGTCTTTCTTTTCATCAAATATCTCTGAATTTATGTCTCCTGCATTGTATTCTTGGTTGCCCTCTTGAGAGTCACTTGCATTTTCCTTCATGCTAGAATTACTATCATGATCTTTGCCACTTTCATCAACCTTTTGACTGTCCTTTTGGTTCATAATGTCACTACTATTATCATTATTATGACTATCAATCATCATGTTTTCTTCTTCATCATCCTCATCTATGTTTGAAACATTATCATTGCCATCATCATTTTCTATGTTTAGGTGTCCTTGTCAGTGTCTTCATTACTTTCTGGTGCATTTTCATCATTTTCATCCTCTTCCATATCTTTTGCACTGTCATTTTGTTCTAAATTGTCATCTTCATCATCTTCATTGTTTTGCCCACTGTCATGCTCACTATTTTCATATTCATCACTGTCATGTTCACTGCCCTTTTCTTCAAATTTTGCCTTTGTCTCTTCTTCTAATTCTGCCTCTGCCTCTTCTTCTTTATCACTGCTTTTGTCTCCATTACTGCCTTTGTCTTCATAGTCTATTTCTTCTTCTTCATTCTCTGTCTCTGTTTGTTCTTATGTCTTTTCATTATCTGTTTCTTTATCTTCATGATCTTCAGCATCATCCTCCTCTTCCATTTTTTCTGCATTATCTTCCTTTTCTTCATTGCTTGCATCTGCCTCTTCTTCATTGCTTGCATATATTTCTTCCTCATTATTTGGCTCACTACCTTCTTCATGGATATCACTTTCTGCTTCATCATGTGTTTCTTCTTCCTCACTGTCCTTTGTTTATTCCTCATCGTCACCACTTTCTTCATTTCATTTCCCTCTTCCTCATCATTTGTTTCCTCGTCTTGACTATCATTTTCTTCTTTGTCACTGTTTTCTTCTTGTTCTTCATCATCCTCTCCTTGCTCTAATACTTTAGGAGAAGATGATGGTGGTACGTTTTCTTTAGGAGAGGATTCATGTGGAGAGGATGATTCATGGTTAGTGAGGGGTGATGGAGGAATGGAGGAAGGTGGATGAGATGATGAGGGTAAACTTTGCAGAGGAAGAGTCTGTGGATTTGTGAAAACATCATGGGTGATGAACACTTCCCATGGGATACCCTGTTGCTCTAATTGATGCAACACAATCATCTTGATAAGAGAATGGTAGAAAAGACTCTGAATTTGTTGTGAAGGAGGCCTCTTTTGCACAATGTATGACATCTTATCAATACTTCTATAAAGGTAATAGGGAAAATGTAGTAGCTTGGCCCTAGTGAAGTGCATAAGAAGTCTTATATGGTAGGAATAAAGTCTAGAAAACCTCCCCTCGCATGTAAAATACTTCATGATGAATTTCATTAATGGGGTATATCTTTCCAATAAATGGGAAAAGGGAAAAATAGCTTTGTAATCAGCTTGGTATATTGGTTTCAAGAAAGGCTGATAATGGGTCAAGTCCAAACTCACATGCTTGAACCATTTTTCTCCCATACAAGGTATTCCAGTGGCCATAGCAATTGTATTAGTGGATAGCTCAAAATTCACTCTAGCTAGATGCACTTGATGGTCATGGTGGTTGAGGATAAAAAGTATGGTGAACTCAGGGTGACTTTGGACTCTTTGTACTCTCTCACAGAAATCAAAACAACCCACCTCTTGGAAATATTCAATTGTTGTAGGTGAGGCTGTCAACTCCTTGGTGTTCAAAGGTTCAAACCTATTTTCTCTTCCACCCTTTCTTTGTTGTCCCCTAGGTCTTTGGCCTCCCTTGCCACTGTCACTGCTGCCTTCTCTAGAAATTTTATCTTTTAATTTTTCTTTGAAATCAAAACCCTAAACTATTTGTGAAATGATATGGAGAGGGCAAGTGAAATGATAATGAGAAAATCAGTGATTTTCAAGTGAAGGGGAATGATGAGTGAAGAAGGACGATTTGGGCCTTAGTGTGCCTTCAGTTTGTAGATGGATGGATGTCCTTCAATCAGCAGTGTTTTTATAATGGTGACCAATATTTTCTCTTCCTCTAGGGTTTCTACCTTTCTCTCTAAGTTTATCTTTTAAAACAATATGAAAGAGTTGCAAGCATCTAAATACCTGTTATGAAAACCCTCAGGAGGTGCCAGGCAGAGAATTGTTGGAGTTTTGAGAAAATTTGAGGGCTTGTTTTGGCTTGAAAGATTTCCTGGCTAAACGCGTAGCACAGGAGCATAGCATTCAGGCCAACCAGGTCGACCCTGAATGTGCTATTGGGTCGGCCCTAAATGTAGCATAGGAACACAGCACTGATGGAGGGTCTTCTTGCAGCGTTTGAACGGGCAGGCGCGCAGCGCCGACAGACCTGCATGGTGTCGGGTCCTTCCGAGTAGAGTCTGAATGGGCAAGAGCACAACAAAGGTAAGTTGCACGGTGTCGGGATTCTCCTAAATGCGCCCTTTGGTTGGTTTTTGAACGAGCGAAGGCTCGGGCCTGTTGGACCTTTGTACAATGTGAGAGGGTAGCACACAGCGCCTGGGCAGAGGACAAGACTCTGCATGCTCTCGGGTGCTGCTGAATGTGAGGTGCGTAGCTCCCATGTCTGCTCTGAACATGTCTCTATGTACGGGTCCTCTACCGGGTCTGCATGCTATTAAACACGTAGCACCCATTCATAGGCGCGCAACACATCGTTATATCTTCTAAAGAATGTACACACAGGCGTGTAGCACAGCTTTTCAAGAGCGCAGTGTAGGGCTTCTCTTGTCCAACATTTTCCAGAACGCAGGAATTTTCCCTTGAAGGCTTTCTCTCCTTGTTAAGTGATAAGTGAGTTGGAAAAGGGAAAATTTGGTGCTTTTATACCTTTCGAAAATAAATCAAATTTGTAAAAACCCACTTTGCTATGTTTGCCTTTGCTCACTTTATAATTTTCACTGATATCTCTTTGACTCTTTTTGCAGGTGACTTACAAATTTCCCAAGTGATTTTCTTTGGTGATGGTGTACTGAAAGGATGAAGAGGTCCCCTTTTTATTCTTGAAAATATGGGCACCGTTCAAACTGTCTCTTTTCATAAATAAAAACCATTGTTCTTACCCTTTTTGGTATTCTTGAGTGTAATTGACCTAAAACATGTGTTTTTACCTTCTTACTGATTGTGATAGTAACATGTTCACTATGACAAGGTTTAGAAAATTATACCATGTTATGTCATCCTCTTGGCCACTTCTGATTTTTGTAGGTGCGTATAACACATTTGCCTTTGATCCTTTTTTCATTTGTTTGGATTTTTACAACCTTTAGTCACCCAACAGGGATTTCATGGTTAGCATGATTTTCCATTTTGACACTTTACCTCATGCTTTCCTTATCTTGACCATTTTGAAGACCTTTGACTACACTTTAAAGCTTAGGCTCCCTCATACTGATATTTTTTACAATTTCTCCCTTTGGTGCAGTGAAACGATGTTGCCTTGAAAAACCATGTAAGTCACCTTCTGATATCATTTTTCAACTTTTGCCTGCTGTCATTGTGGAGATTTATGGTCTTCATTTCACTTCTTTGCTTACCTTCTCAAACTTTAGGCTTTAGGGCTTTTTCCCTTCTTCATTTATAATCTCTAGAAGTCTTCAATTCATGCTCAGTGGCATTGATGCACCTCTGTCCTTGTGATCCTTTGCAATGGCTCCTTACTAGGAAACACCTTTTAGCCAATCAGTCATAAGAGCCCTGATTTTATTTGTTCATAGGCCTATTGTCTCTCCTTTGTTGTGAATGTTTTTTGTGATGATTTTAGCCTCTTTACTTACCTCTTTTTCTGCTAATGGCCATCTCATTCATTCCTACAGAAATGTCTAAGATGGGTAGCGTTCTTTTGCAGAAGTTGTGCTTTGACCAAGGAGGCCTTTCTTGAAGGATTTTTGATACCTTTTGGAAAATCATATGCTAACCTTCTTCCTCTTTGATTGTAGCCTCTTAGCACAGGAAAAGCAAATATTTAGAACACCAAAAAAATCCTACGACTTGTGAAACCCTCATTAGGGGAATTTTGAGGTCTAAAATGGGCCTCCTAAGGAAATTATAAAATAATAATGGAAAAAATAAAATAAGATTTGATGACATCATCAAATTTTAGAGGGAAAAATGGAAAAACTACTTTTTCAACTCATATTTTCAACTTATCTCCCAAATTTTTTACTCAAATTTCGAGCGGGAGTACTCGTTGGATGCGAAATTTAATTCCCCATCCAAGGAGTACCCATGTTGCATACTTTCGATGGGTCCTACTACATGAAAAATGAGAAATACATAAAAAAACGTGATTACAATCACGTTTTTTATGTATTTCTCATTTTTCGTATAGAAGAGTTCATCGAAAGTATGCAACATGGGTACTCCTTGGATGAGGAATTAAATTCCGCATCCAACGAGTACTCCCGCTCGAAATTTGAGTAAAAATTTTGGGAGATAAGTTTAAAATACGAGTTGAAAAAGTAGTTTTATTATTTTATTGTTTTTAATATTTTTACCCTTTTATTTAAAAAATGGTGAATCATCCCCCATGGTTGAAATCATCATCTTGAATCCTATTGGTTGTTATAAATTTTATTTTTGTTGTACATTTTTCTTATGAGGCCCATTTTAGACCTCAAAATTCCCCTAATGAGGTGACCTAGTGGGATGCCTTTTGGACTTGGCCTTTTGCTCAAAACTTGACTTAGGGTTTTTAGGTGTAAGATAGATTTTTTGAAAAAACTTATGCATTTTAGACCTAAAAATTGATGACTTTGATTTATCTAAAGAGCATAGAAAGGTAGCTTGAAACCACTAATGCTTGAGGTACTTGGTGAATAGGGGAAAAGGTTAGGCTACTTGGCTATCCAAGGTGAAAGTAAAAGGTTAGGCAAATCAAAACAGAGTGTTAAGGTCAGATGTGGAAAAATATAGTGAAAATGAGTGGCATGAGGCCATGATGGTTCTTCTAGGAGTGATAGGCTGGCCATGACTTGATAGAGTAGTAAAATAGTGAAAAATTTATCCTTAGGATAATGAAGGTAGTGAGATTTCTAGAACTCACAATATTGATGAATTTTGTTTCTAGAAATCTGGGATAAATTTTTAGTCATCTATAGAAAGAAATTTTTTTTTGATGACTAATAGTGGCTCCACTTGGGGAGGGCAGCTCCTTTTCAGGAGGTGTCCAAAACATTAGATCTCTCGTTTTATGAAGACCAACGCCTCATCTATTGGGCAGATTTTTACTTCTTTTCATTTGTTGGTGCTTCTTTGAAGTTGTGATCTAAAAATATAAAGGACATGTTAGATTCAAACTCATCTCTACCTACCCAACTTACTTGGCCTAGCATTTTTTCTTCCTTGGGTGCACTTGAACTGGAGAACCTTTGACATTTTCTTCTTTCGAAAACAAAACAAACTATCTACTTCTACTCTTATTACTTCCAAGACTTTAGATTATGCTAATGAACCCTTTTTATTCTCTACCTAGTCTAACTGACTGTCAAGATTAGGCTGTATGACAGACTTCCTTCTCTAAGATATAGACATGAAATTGAAAGCATGGTTTAAATTGGGATTAGGTAATCTGACTTACCATGAGTGGTGGCATTAGGACAAGCTACACACAAACATTGTTTTTGTACAAACAAAACTAGAAAAACAAGGGCTGTGATTTATCATTTGGTATGCATCCCCATCTTTCTCTTTGGTTTAGTTTTGAGCATGTGGAACCAGTATCTTTCATTCCTAATCTATCCTTTTTTGACAAGTCAAGTTTGAATGATTTGACAAGCTCTCTTTCACTAACTTTTAACAAAAATTTAAAGCATGTTCAACCATGATTAGGCTAGATGACTAAACAAGATATTCTTTTTGAACAGGTAGTGGCATTTAGTCTTGCACACATTTAGTACTACTATTTCTTGGTATGGGGTCGTACCTCTTTTCAAATCTGCCCTCTTTTTTTCTTTTCTTTTTTATATTTTTTTGTTTTTTTTCTGATATTTCTCATGTAGTGTTATATGCAATGAAAGAAAATTTTTAAACCAAGGTTTTTTACAACAATGGTACTTGAGCATCCTATCCTCAAAAGGATCTCCTAACATTCTTTGTCCATTTAGCTCTTGTAAATAGAAAACATGGTTACCTCTATTTGAGGGCATGGTGTAAGGATTTTTCCAAAAAATTTCAAATAAGCCATGCTCTCCTTGGTATTTCCTCTTTGAGTCTTACTTCCAAAACTTGTTTCTGTCAAAGATCCTCCTTAGGTAAAAAAGGTACTCTTTATCGATTTCACAACAGATGACGATGTCATCAATGTATATCATAGTGAAGAAGTTCAAAATAGCGGCCATGGCTCTTTGGAAGGTATCTTCAGCATTCCTTAGCCTAGGAAGCATTTGGTAAAACATGTAGTTGCTCAAGGGAACTTTGAAAATGGCTTTATGCTAATTGATCAGAAGTCGTATCATCTGATGACAACCTGAAACACTATCATGTAATGACATCTTGTTAGAAGTTCCTACCCATTTTATAGGATGATTTATCTTGGGATAAGGGTATTTTTACTTCATGGAGGTTTTGTCTAGGCACATAAAGTCTATACACAGTCTGCATCCTTTGGCTTTCTTTGTTAGTGACACAATTTGTCCAAGGGTTTCATTGTTTCTCTTGGAAGGAGACCTCTTTTGAATAATGCCTATGTCACAAGGCTTTAAGCTTTCATCACTATATATACAAGCATCCTGAAACTTCTTGCATAACCTTATGTATTTTAGTTTTGTGTGTAATGACAAGGGTCTAGATAACTTAATCATTTTGGGCCTTCCTAGGCTGCGTACATCATACTCCTCTATATCAGTCCCAGTAGATACTCCTTTAGGGTGCATAGCAATATTTGTGAGAGTCAATAATTCTTCTGAAGGGATAAAAATCTTTGATGATGAGATGTTTATGTAAGGTAAAAACATAAGAGTCTTTTGATCTGGATTGCTAAAGATTTTTGTTATGTGAGAGTATTTCAGCACTTCTGGATTGGCAAAAGGGGAAAGTTCCATTTTTGAGGTTTGTCCTTTATTTGAGCAACCTGATTTAGATTCTAAATTGATTTTTGGTTTTGAAATTTCATTTTCAGTTTGCAAAAAGCCAAGTTCAGTTTTATCATCATGTGGTTGTTCAGAGCTATTATAGTGTTGACTATTGAGTTCGTCATGCTGAGACTGGTTTGACTGTTGTAGGGTGTCTAGATCTGTCTCAACTTCTCTTACCTGCTCATTAATTTCCTCTTCATTACACAAGATGAAAGAATCAAGATCTGAGTGAATGGAATAGACAAGGGTTTTGTTTGGCCTATCCAGGCTACTTAACATATACTTCATGTGGGATTCCCAGTATAACCTCCTGGTTTGGTTGAAAACAGGGATGGTAGCATATGACATGTCAAGTTGGAGGTTCCCCTGAAGCTTGGCTCCCCAAGATCTGGATAAAAGCATACCATACTTGGGGGGAATTTCAGCAACAACTATGTCCATGACTAGGCTCTTAGCAGGTATTTGTGCCAGATTGACACAAAGATCCTTGATTAGGCCAAAACGCTTAACTCTACTCGAATCGAATGAGTAAAAGTATTTGTAAGGTTTAGTAATTTCTAGGCCTAATCTCTCCATCGCAACTTTAGGCATGAGGTTGTGAGAGGCACCAGAGTCTAGCATGGCATTGTGCAATATTTTTTCATGTATGTTTAGGTTAACATAGAAAGGAGGGACAACTCCTTCTTGGTATTTTCCCTCCACTTTGGGACCAAAAAACAACTCTGGTTTGTCATAAGTCAAGTTTAGAGTATATGTATCATTCCCTATGTTCAAAACTTTCAAAACTTGGGACCTTTACATATCTTGATTTACCAATTCAGTGAGAGGTATGGTTATCTTGATTTTAGCAATCTCTCCTTCAAAACTAAAAGGTACTTGGGTTTTTGGCATATTTACATCAGTTTTATCAGCCATAAATTTTTCTACGCTTTTAATTTGTTGATTCTGATTTGGGGCTTTGGACAAAAGAGTGTTCTCAGGGCCACTAGTGGAGGTACTAGGGCAGCTTGTGTCACCACTTGGTTGGATAGTTTGTCTCTGTTTGGATCAATTTTCTTAGCCATGGTGTTGGTATTTTCTACTGTCCTTTTAGGAATATTTTCAGGGTTTTTCCTAACAGCAGTGTCTTCTTTGTTCTTTTTGGAGTTTTCTTGGTTCTTTTTTCTCCTAAGGTCATATTTCCTATGGACTTCCATTATTGCATTTTCAAATCCCAACCTGTAGTCTTTAGAATCATCATAGTTGGTTTCAGTTTGATTTAGGGAAAATATCTCTTGTTCTTCTTTTGTGAGGAAAAAATTGTCTTCATTATCTAAACCTATTAAGTTTACATGGATTTCTTCAGGTTCTTTATTCTCTCTTCCCTATTCATCAAGATAATTGTCTTGGAAAGGAGGCCTAATTTGTTGGTCATTGTCTCGTGGCCTATTTTGGGGAGGGTCTCTTCTGAAGTTTTGAGTTCTGTTTATGTTTTGGGGATTTGGTTGATTTTCCCTATGAGGTGATCTTTCATTCAAGTTTATCCTTTCCATCATTCTCTCCATGGTTCTAACTAGGCTGTCTATCTTGGCATTGCAAGAAGAGGTTGAGGCTATGGTTTCATCTTTGTAAGTGACTCTTTTTTTCGGCCTCATCCTAGCTCTCTTTTCAATCAAGTTGGCTTCTGAATTAATAGCTGCCCTTTGCATTCCTTCTAAAGTCGTGGGGTCTCTCTCTCTCAATTGGTATGTCATGTCCGGATCAAAGACTTTAGGGAATTTCACTAGTGTTAAGCCTTTTGGGGGTTTCATGTGAGGGGAGAGGGCATTGTAGACACTGTTAAACCTAGTGCAATAATCTTGTACACCTTCCCCTACATTCCTCTTAAGATTGTTATATTCAGAAAGGATTTGGATGGGGTTTTTCTTGATTTCCTACTTGTTTATGAAAGATTGGTAGAGGGAAGGGAGATCATGTATGTTGTTAGGAGCTAGGCCTTTAAACCATTTCTTAGATTCACCTCATAAGCTTTGTGCAAAGATCCTCATTTTAATTGTTTCTTATTCTATTTCAATGTAATCAAAGGCAACATTAATCCTATCTACATGCTATTGGGAAGTGATGGTTTCAGCTCTGGTGAAGTGCAGAATTATGGATTGGTAGTCATTTGGTAAAGCTACCAAAGGTTGTGGTAAAACCAGAGGGGGCATACTAAGCTGCCATGATGGGAGATAATGGAGGAATTACAAGAGGAGGGTTTGTTAAAGGGGGTGTAGGATGAAGTGGAGTGGTTTGCACAGTGGTGGTATGGATGGGTGTGGTGGAAGTACTTGGACCAACAAACTGATTCTAAACAGATTTGGTATGGAAACAGCTAAAGTGATGGAGAAGCTGAAATTCAGGTGGTGTGGAAGGAGAGGCTTCTCTACTAGAACTCCGCTGCGAATCTACAGGCTCAAGGTCAGTCTGGTCAATATCAGTTTGTGACTTGGTTCTGAAAAGGTTCTTTGTGTGATGCAAGTCAAATTGGGGATCTTGCAAGGCTGTAAGATGTTCAGGGTTAGAGCTTGCTCTATGAATGGTCCTAACAGTAGTTAAGTTTTTAGATCTAGAATTTTGCCACAAAATATTTTCTGGGTCATCAACTATGTTGGGAGGGTTTGGGTCTGGATGAGATCTTGTATCGATTCTTTATGAAGGCAGATTTCAAACTAAAAATGCAGAGAGGCTGGAAGTTTAGGACTGTTTTCAGAAGGCTGGTCTCTCTTAGTGCCTGGTAAACTCACACGGTGTAGAACTAGACTTCTAAACTTCTCAGGGCTGATTTGACACAATCCCAGGGAGTCTAAATGAGATCTAGTGAAGTAATAGGCCTACTGGAGGCTGGTGGAGTCACCAGGTAGATGTTTTTAGTTTTTTTGAGGATATGTGTGTATGGTCCACCACCAATACTGATAAAAACCAATCTAGGAATGTTTTTTTGGGGTTTATGAGTTCTTTATGTAGCCCTAAGATTTGTATGAGTGTCTTCTAACTGTGTCATCATTTTTCTAGGATGGTGAAACAAGCAGAGTCTACTTGTGGTTATCAGTTTATTTTCTAAGCTTAACTGAGGGTTTAAACAAGTCTATAAGAGTTTTTAGGCTACTATGTACTCAGTCCCACTGTGATCACCAGAATTTTAGGTGATGAGGTGGCGATAAATTAGTAGATACTACTTGACATGGGTTTCTAAAATTTTTAAGGAATATCTAAGCATGTAACGTACTTAGAAAGTCCCACCATGATCGCTAGAATGTTAGGCGATGAGGTGGCGATAAATAAATAGATACTACTTGACATGAGTGTTTCTGAGGTTCTAAGGAGGGCTTAGGATGTTATTTTCTTCGGGTCCCACTGTGATTTACAGAATGTTAGCATCCCATGATTTAGCAGATTGGTAGTCCAAATGCACAGGGTAACATGAAACCAGTCTTTGGAGTCCTAGGACCTAGCCTTCCTGGACTCAGAGAGGGCTCTCTCTATTATATGCAAAGGATGTGAACTTGTTTTCTTTAGATAGTTGATTTTAGGCTAGCTGTGAAGTTTAGGGTTTGTTTGTTTGGTTGGGTTGGGTAAAATGATCATGTAGAATAGGTGGAGTGAGAGGTCATCAAATCATTGGGCTATGGAGTCTATGAAAGTCATGGATATCTCAACAATGATTCAGAGTGCATCACAGGGAAAATCTAGTGTGGTCAATGGATCTTTTAAGGTTATGTGTGAAGTGAAATGGACATTAAGTTGGGGAAAACAAGGTATGGCAAAGGGCAGTTAAGAATCCTTTGTCATATACCCATAAACAAGAAGGTCTCAAATACTGATAAGAAAAAGATATTAATCATGAGATAGGGCAAACCATTTACTCAATGAAAATACTTAAACAAATAGACATCCAAGATGAGAAATTTAGTGAAACACAAAAAGCAAGAAATCCTATCTAGCTTTAGTGATTTCACCTTGAAATTTTGGAAACATATAAGATGAAAATTAAATTTAACCAATGAAGATGAAACTCCTAGACATCATCAATCAAGCTATAAAGAACTTTGAGGAAAACTTATCAAGCATAAACAAAGGGCATGATCAAAACATGGCCTCTTTGGCTAAAACTAGCAAGTAATCAATCAAAGAGAGATTCCATAAACAGAGTTTAGATAGCATCAAATAGGCAGGGCTAACCATAAAAAATACTTGAAAACTACTTTATTAAACTATTAATGAAATAAACAAACTTAGGTGGATCTAAGGAGCAACTAAGAATTCCTTAAACTAACCCAACAAAGGAAAACATGAATACAATAGTAACAGGAAGGACTAAGGTACCTCAAACAACATTTCTTAGCCTATACTTTTCTGATCTACTGCAACATAGAAGGATGGACACAATGATAAAGTGGAAACATTAAAAAATTAGAGACACATCACCATTCACCAAGATCAGGGATCCTGCAAGCAAGATTTCATCATCATCAATCAAAGCATATCATTTAGAAGCTCCGTAACACCAAATTGGTCTTCAACCTCAAAGAACCATGTATTGCTCTCAAAACTCATCAAATTCCAACATTAACAATGATTCCTCAATGATATATTTAACTAGAAAGGAGGAGAAAAACCTAATAGAGTATATAGAAGTCTATTGGCTAATCAGAAATGTCACTGCTGTCCTTGAGACCTTACAAGGCCCAATGCAAAAAATATCTAAAACAAAATATATTTTTGGAAATTTTTAGCAAAGAAAATGATATTTGAGGTCTGAAAAACCTCCTAAAACTTTCCAAGCGTAAATTTTTGAATTTCCCTTTGCTAAGGGTGCAACACTGTTTTTTAGGATGAATTTCCATGCCAAGGGTGTAGCACTGGAGTAGGAAAACTCGGTCAACTTGTAGTAGTGTTTTGAAATCCTTCCCGATGTCGGAAAAGGCTTCGTGATGGCCCGTTGGAAAGCCCTTTGAGTCTAATTTCCAGATCTACCCTTGGTTTTATAATTTGACCTCTAAAACTTTTTAACAATAAAAAATTCCATGGCTAGTAAAGGCACAACACATGTCCTAAAAACAGGCAGAATGGTGAAAATTAGGGTGTTTTTGACCCCTTTGGAGGACCAAAACAACTCCAATTGATCTGAAAATTTGTGAGCATGCTAAATTTGAGATTAGGATTCCAAAAATGTGAGCCTTTCCTCCTAAATATGCTCTTACAAAAGAGTAGCACCATGTGTGCTACCCCCTTGGCCTCAAAATTAGCAAAAAACAAAAACTTGTCAAAATTATCCCAAATTTGGTGGATGAGTGCCTCATGGGTTTTGGGAGACCTGTAGATAAGATTATGCCAGGATTCCAAGTATAGCTTGGAATTTTTCTTCTTTTAGTGCCTAGGTCTTGTCTTAAGCCTTTTTCAATTTAGTCCATGCAATTTGGTTCCTTCGGGCATAATGTTTCGTCATTATTCTTTGGAGCTCAATATCTTGATTTGATTTCTTCAATTTAGACTCCAAGTGTATGTTGGTTCTCTCCAACCAAGGCTCCCAGTCATGGGCTATCTCCATAGCCAAAAGCTCATCTAAAAGGAGTTGTTCCGCTAGGGATGATTCTTCCTCCCTTTGTTTAGCCAATACTTTCTTCAATCCCATGGTTCTAGGTCTTCTCCTTGATTGTCCTTCCTCATCACTACTCTCCTCATAAGTGCCTATTAACTCTTCTATTTTCATCTGTGCCTTTTGGGCTTATTTACGGGCCCTGAGGGTTCTAGCTTCATAGATTTCCATTCGTGCTCCCAGGTGCCTATTCTCAAAGTCAAGGGCATCATTTACACTCTTGGCCCTATCCAAATGTGCTTGAAGGTCTTTGATTTGGGAATTTTTGTCCTGGAGGAGAAATTTTGTGATTCTTGCTCCATTTTCCTCATCACTATCCACCTGAATGATCTCAAATTCCCTCTCAAACTCATGATATTCTTCTTCTTCCTTTACTTTTTGTTTCCCTTTGCCTAGTGGCTGAGGTGAGGAAGATGGCATGGTCCCTTGCCTCTTGGAGGCAGCAAACACTAGCCTTAATCATTTTCAATAAGTGAGAGGGAGAAACTCAAATTGGTTTACTAGAATTATCTTACCATGAATAACCTCAAGACTGCCTTTCTTTTCATCAATGATCTATGCATTTATGTCTCGTGCATTGTGTTCTTGGCTTCCCTCTTGAGAGTCACTTGCATTTTACTCCATGCTAGCATTACTTTCATGATCTTTGCCACTATCATCAACCTTTTAACTGTCCTTTTGGTTCATAGTCTCACTGCTGTTATCATTATTAGGGCTATCAGTCATCATTTTTTCTTCTTCATCATCCTCCTCTATGTTTGCAACATTATCATTGCCATCATCATTTTCTGTGTTGTCACTGTTAGAGGTGTCTTTGTCAGTGTCTTCATTATTGTCTGGTGCATTTTCATCATTTTCATCCTCTTCCATATCTTCTACACTGTCATTTTGTTCTAAATTGTCCTCTTCATCATCTTCATTGTTTTTCCCACTGTCATGCTCACTGTTTTCATATTCATCACTATCATGTTCACTACCCTTTTCTTCAAATTCTGACTCTGTCTCTTCTTCAAATTATGCCTCTGTCTCTTCTTCTTTATCAGTGCTTTTGTCTCCATCACTGTCTTTGTCTTCATAGTCTATTTCTTTATCCTCATTCTCTGCCTTTTTTTGTTCTTTTGTCTCTTCATTATCTGTTTCTTTATCTTCATTATCTTCAGCATCATCCTTCTCTTCCATTTTTTTTGAATTATCATCCTTTTCTTCATTGCTTGCATTTGTTTCTTCCTCATTATTTGGCTCACTGCCTTCTTCATGACTGTCACCTTCTGCTTCATCATGTGTTTCTTCTTCCTCACTGTCCTTGGTTTCTTCCTCATCATCACCACTTTCTTCATTTTCATTTCCCTCTTCCTCATCATTTGTTTCCTCATCTTGACTGTCATTTTCTTCTTTGTCGTTGTTTTCTTTTTGTTCTTCATCATACTCTTCTTGCTCTGATACTTTAGGAAAAGAAGATGGTGAGAAGTTTTCTTTAGGAGAGGATTCATGTGGAGAGGATGATTCATGGTCAATGAGGGGTGATGGAGGAATGGAGGAAGGTGGATGAGATGATGAGGGTAAAATTTGTAGAGGAAGAGGCTGTGGATTTGTGAAAACATCATGGGCGATGAATACTTCCCATGGGATACCCTGTTCCTCTAATTGATGCAAAAAAATCATATTGATAATAGAATGGTGGAAAAGACTTTGCATTTGTTGTGAAGGAGGCTTCTTTTGCACAATGTATGAAATCTTATCAATACTTCTATAAAGGTAATAGGGAAAATGTAGTAGCTTGGCCCTAGTGAAGTGCATAAGCAGTCTTATATGGTAGGAATAAAGTCTAGAAAACCTCCCCTCGCATGTAAAATACTTTATGATGACTTTCATTATTGGGGCATATCTTTCCAATAAATGGGAAAAGGGAAAAATAGCTTTGCAATCAGCTTGGTATCTTGGTTTCAAGAAAGGTTGATAATGGGTCACGTCTAAACTCACCTGCTCGAACCATTTTTCTCCCATATAAGGTATTCCTGTGGCCATAGAAATTGTATTGGTGATAGCTCAAAATTCACTCCAGCTAGATGCACTTGATGGTCATGGAGGCTGAGGATAAAAAGTCTAGTCAACTCAGGGAGACTTTGGACTCCTTGTACTCTCTCACAGAAATCAAAACAACCCACCTCTTGGAAATATGCAACTGTTGTAGGTGAGGCTGTCAACTCCTTGGTGTTCAAAGGTTCAAACCTATTTTCTCTTCCACCCTTTATTTATTGTTCTCTAGGTCTTTGGCCTCCCTTGCCACTGTCACAACTGCCTTCTCTAGACATTTTATCTTTTACTTTTGATTTGAAATCAAAACCCTAAACTATTTATGAAATGATATGGAGAGGGAAAGTGAGATGATAATGAGAAAATCATTGATTTTCAAGTGAAGGGGAATGATGAGTGAAGAAGGAAAATTTGGGCCTCAGTGCGCCTTCAGTTTGCAGATGGATGGGTGTCCTTCAATCAGCAGTGTTTTTATAATGGGGACCAAGCTTTTCTCTTCCTCTAGGGTTTCTACCTCTCTCTCTAAGTTTATCTTTTAAAACAATATGAAAGAGTGGCAAGCATCTAAATACCTATTATGAAAACCCTCAAGAGGTTCCATGCAGAGAATTTGAGAAGTTTTGAGAAAATTTGAGGGCTTGTTCTGGCTTGAAAGGCTTCTTGGCTAAACGTGTAGCACAGGAGCGCATCATTTGGGCCAGTTGGGTCGGACTTGGATGTGCTGTCGAGTTGGCCCTAAACATAGAACAGGAACGCAGCATTGGTGGAGGGCCTTCATGCAACGTCTGAATGGGCATTCGCGCAGCGCCGTCAGACCTGCAAGGTGTCGGGTCCTTTCGAGCAGAGTCTAAATGGGCAAGAGCGCAGCAAAGGCAAGTTTCACGGTTTCGGGTTTCTCCTAAACGCACCTTTTGGGTGGCTATTGAAAGAATGAAGGCTTGGGCCTATCAGGCCTTTGTGCAGTGTGAGAGGGTAGCACGTAGCGCCCGGGCAGAGGACAGGACTTTGCACGCTATCAGGTGCTACTGAACGTGGATGTGCATAGTGCCCGTGTCTGCTCTGAACGTGTCTCTATGCACGGGTCCTCTGTCAGTTATGCATGTTGTTAAACGCATAGTGCCCGTTCGCAGGTGCGCATCACAATGTTATATCTTATGAATAATGTACACACAGGCCCGTAGCACATCTTTTTAGGAGCTTAGCGTAGGGCTTCTCTTGCCCAACGTTTTCGAGAACGCAGGAATTTTCCTTTAAAGGATTTCTCTCCTTGTTAAGTGATAAGTGAGTTGGAAAACGGAAACTTAGGTGCTTTTATACCTCTCAAAAATAAATAAAATTTGTAAAAACCCACTTTTCTATGTTTTCCTTTGGTCACTTTATAATTTTCACCGATATTTCTTTGACTCTTTTTGCAGGTGACTTACAACTTTCCCAAGTGATTTTCTTTGGTGATGGTGTAATGAAAGGATGAAGAGGTCCCCTTTTTATTCTTGAAAATATGGCATTGTTCAAAATTCCTCTTCTAATAAATAAAAACCATTTTTCTTACCCTTTTTGGCATTCTGGAGTGTAATTGACCTAAAACATGTGTTTTCACCTTCTTATTGATTGTGAAATTAACATGTTCACTTTGACAAGGTTTAGCAAATTATACCATGTTATGTCATCCCCTTGGCCACTTCTGATTTCTGCAGGTGCATATAACACATTTGCCTTTGATCCTTTTGTCATTTTTTTGGATTTTTACAACCTTTAGTCACCCAACAGGGATTTCATGGTTAGCTCGATTTTCCATTTTGACACTATACCTCATGCTTTCCTTATGTTGACCATTTTTAAGACCTTTGACTGCACTTTAAAGCTTAGGCTCCATCATACTGGAATTTTTTACAATTTCTCCCTTTGGTGTAGTGAAATAGTGTTGCCTTGACAAACCATGTTAGTCACCTTCTGATATCATTTTTCAACTTCTACCTGCTGTCATCATGGAGATTTATGGTCTTGATTTCACTTCTTTGCTTACCTTCTCAAACTTTAGGATTTAGGGCTTTTTCCCTTCTTCATTTATAATCTCTATAAGTCTTCAATTCATGCTCAGTGGTGCTAATGTACCTCTGTCCTTGTGATCCTTTGCAATGGCTCCTTGTTGGGCAACACTTTTTAGCCAATCAGTCATAAAAACCCTAATTTTCTTTGTTCATAGGCCTACTGTCTCTCCTTTGCTGTGAATGTTTTTTGTGATGATTTTAGCCTCTCTACTTACCTCTTTTTCTACTGATGGCCATCTCATTCATTCCTGCAGAAATGTCTAAGATGAGTAGCTGTCTTTTGTAGAAGCTGTGCTTTGAACAAGGAGGCCTTTCTTGAAGGGTTTTTGATACCTTTTGGAAAATCATATGCTAACCTTCTTCCTCTTTGATTGAAGCCTTTTGGCAAAGGAAAAACAAAGATTTAGAACACCAAAAGCGTCATAGTACTTGTGAAACCCTAGGTAACCTAGTGGGAGGCCTTTTGGACTTGGCGTTTGGCTGAAAACTTGACTTAGGGTTTTAAGGTGTAAAATAGAGTTTTTGACAAAACTTATGCATTGTAGACCTAAAAATTGATGACTTTGATTTATCTAAAGAGCCTAGAAAGGTGGATTGAAACCACCGATGCTTGAGGCACTTGGTGAATAGGGGAAAAGGTTAGGCTACTTGGCAATCCAAGGTGAACGTAAAAGGTTAGGCAAGTAAAAACAGAGTGGTAAGGTCAGAGGTGGAAAAATATAGTGAAAATGAGTGGCATGAGCCCACGATGGGTCTTCTAGGAGTGATAGGCTGGCCATGAATTGATAGAGTAGTAAAATAGTGAAATATTTATCCTGGGGATAATGAAGGCAGTGAGATTTCTAGAACTCACAATATTGATGAATTTTGTTTCTAGAAATATGGAATAAACATTTAGTCATCTATAGAAAGAAAAAAATTACTGATGACTAACAGTGGGGAATTGGTTCTTCAAACATTCACCAGTTGGTCAATGAAATGGATGTTGTAGAATTTCTTGTAGAAAACATTCAAAAGTTGTTAGGAACTCCCATGAGAGAAATTGTTTTCCTTGATGAGGGGAGACAATTGGTAATGGAAAAAAGCCTCAAATATTTGGAATAAAAAAGGACTCCACCATCCTGTGTTTTCCATGTATGAAAGGAGGTTCTAGGTGTGGTGGGGCATCCTCTTCTTCAAATCTCACGTCTTTTAAGGATGCCTTGAATTAATATATTAATCCTAGGTCACGTAAGGAGATCTTGGGTCAAATATTTGTTGTAGATCACTCTTCAAACACTCCCACGGTAGAAGTGAATGAGATCATCAACAAGAAAAGGAAATCAAATTTTAAAAGTTAAGCGATTATATGTCGTTTCAATGGATTTTGGCCTTTTCCATTTGTTCTATAGGATTGGGTTCATTAGAACTAGTCTTAGAGTATAGATTTGTTGTTATGTTCAAAAGGTTTTTTTATAATGTTCTTTAAAGTTATTGAATACCAATAGAGGGTTCTAAGCTAAGGTCCCTGGTTTTGGGGTAGATTAGGTCTTTAGATCTAGCCATGGTTTCCAGACTTTAATCTAATTACTATGAATTCCTTTCCTGTATTTATTTGGGTTAGGCTCCCACACTTTCCCCTTCAATGGATCCTGCTAGAGATATTAGAGGACATCAAAGACTCCATAGGCTATGTTATCAAGGTAGACAATGAAATATTGTCAAAGGGATTTGTGAGTAGTGTCTGCATATGTGTGGAAGTGGACCTTAGCGAAGGTCTTCTAGACAAAATTGTCCTTAAGTAGGGAGACAAGGATTATTCCAACTTTTGGAGTATGAAAACACTGTGGTCAAGTGTATCAATTGGAAACAACTTGGGAACCATCAAAATGCATGTCCATTTCGTAAAGATAATTTTAGCTCATAGGATGCGAAGAGAAACAACCATGGATAACAAGATAAAAAACTAGCAGTAGGTGCCAAGAATTCAATGGGTCAAAAGAAAAATATCTCATGACAAAAAAAGACATCATAGAATCACTCAACATCTCAAGCTTCATTTTATCCTCCAGTAGTTCCGGCACAACCCTCTGTGGAGGAAAATATTTTTCCAAAGGAGAAGGAGAGATCTTCAACTCCAACAGTGCTTGAAATTTGTGGGAAAAAGTGGAATCATGAATCAAACTACTCTGATGATGATGAAGAAATTTCAAATATGCCAAGTTTGGTGGCCATGACAATCTCTCAAGAAAATGGGCAAACAACTTTAGCCTTAGCTCTAATAGGATAGTTCCACATGATGGACTGATGTCCATAGGAGAAAGGAGGAAAATGAAAAACCCATGATTATCCCTTGTCTTTGAATCCAAGGATGTAGTAGATGTTTTCTAATGTAATTTGATTATATGATGCATTTTTTTTGGAAATAATATAATTAAATTTAAAAAAGATAAAGTTAAAGGAATTACACATCTCCCTCATATAATAAAGTAAACAGGGGTTATAATAATAATAATTGTTTTACTTTCAATTAATTTATTTCTATATATAATATTGATATAAATTTATATTATTTAAGGTGTTCATTGAAATATTTTGTTTATAGAAAACTGTAATATTTTTGTTATTGATATATATTTGTTTAAATGACACTTATCAAATCCATGTGGAGCATGGAAATAATTACACTTGGTGCTCACACATAGTTGCAAAAAGTTTTTCTCAATTATTATCATCATGATTGGAATTAACATATTACTTTTAATGTTTTACTTCTTTATTTTAAAATATTTAAAATTACTTTATATTTCAAAAGATTAAATAGTATTTTTTTCCAATTTTCATAATTTTGATGAGTTAATAATTTAGAAATGTTATGCTTAAAATATTTTAAAGGAAAGTACTTTTTATACTTCACCATTTTAACATTACAAAAATAAAAAATCATTCAATTATATTATTATATTTTTTATTAAATTCTATAATTGTTTCCCAATATTCTTAAGGAGGATATTGTTATGTGGATGCTAGAATCCATTTGTTGTGAGTGCATAGAGGAAAACATCGACCTATGATCAATGCATGTATCCTATCCAAATCCAACTGAGTTATCTCAATAACAATAAATAACCTAGGGGTGGTAGGTGTAAGGGTGTTGTATTTTATCTTGAATGAAAAATTGAAACAAATTTTGAAGGGGAATTAGGTGAAAATTCTAATAACCATGTTAAGTAATTGACTTTATTTTAAGATCTTATATAACTTGATGCTTAGCGGATTCATGAGACTTGGTTAAAGGAGGTTTGACAATCATTATAAGACATATGTGATATTCTCAACCTTGAAGGACTCTAGGATAACAAGTCCTATCTTCAGAATTTGATGAAGCAAAGAGAGTTGAGTTGGTTCAATTTTTTCATGTGATAAAGGAAAAAAAACAAGTAGAGCATATGGTTAGTGAAGAAATTAGATCAAATATTGTGGTTTGATGGTTAAAACGAGGAATATTGTATTTTTCCCACATCCCCTGCTTTAAGAAATTATAATAACTAATTAAGTTATAATAACGATCACAAAGAAAGATAAGTGATGCACCACATTCATATTGAAGAGGTGGACATTAATACCATAAAAATATGGAGTAACTTCAGAGATATCTTCCCCAATGGAAATTTAATACTTTAAATGGAGATGCATGTAGTTATTCTGGCAAGATGGTTTTATTATTACTCTTAACCTAGCTTGTCTTTCCCTATTCTATTTAAGTTGGAAGAGAAGACCATGTCTTCTGTAGCTGAAACCTTTCATGTATTATGGTCATTTGTGGGATATATTAGAATACTTTATATGATAAAAGAAAAAGGTATATTTATTGTTGGTTCTGTCTCATTCAAGTATATTGGGATCATTAAGATGTCATCTCAAATATATAGAATCATAATTCTTCTTTAAGTTAAGATTAGTGTTGGTTAGATTGATGATGATAAGATGAGCTATGAGCTAGACAAGAAAATATTTCCATTCATAAATTTCTAGTGAAAATGGGATCTTTGTCACTTACAATAATCTTTGGGTTTCCATGTAGATTTTGAATTGTTTCCATAAATGCAGTAGCAATTGTACTAGATTTAAACGGTTGAGATAATGCAAAAACGTGTGCATATTTGGTGAGTCTATCAACTACCACCATGATGACACTCTTTCCTTCAAAATTCGGTAAACTTGTGATAAAATCCATTGATACCTCCTCCCAATGCTAACTTGGAATGGCTAAAGGTTGTTACAGACCCGGGGTCTTAATTGTCTCAACTTTATTTTGTTGACAAACCAAACATTACTCCACAAACTTTTGAATATTGGATTTAAGGCCATCCAAAAAGTATTCCTTGTTTACCCTGTGGTAAGTTTTTCAAAATCTTGAGTTCCCTCCTAATGGGGAGGTGTGCAATTCCAAAATAATATTTTTCTTGAGTTGGGAATTCTTACAAATATATAAGTGATCTTTGTACGATAATGAATAATTTTTCTAGATAAATGTATCATATGTACTGCGATATTACTGCAGATTTTATTATGAGTGTCCACACATCTTCACCATTCTTCCATTCATCCCATGCTTTGATTATCCAATAAAGTTGGATAATAGAAATGGCACGAAGCAATGCTTCCACATCCTCATTCTTTCTTGAGAGTGCATCTGCAACAACATTTTCTTCCCCTTTTTGTAGATGATTTTAAAGGCATAACCCAACATCTTTGTGACCCTTTTTTGTTGCTCCTATAAAGATAATATTTGTTCCAAAAATTATTTAATACTATCATGATTTTTTTTTACCTTTAAGTGTCTTCCCATTAGGCAAGGTCTCCATTGCTTTAGTGCATCTAGTATTGCCAACATTTCCTTCTCATAAATAGGTTTGTGTAAATATTTTCCTTTGATTAGATGACTTTAAAAATTAATGGGTCTTTCTTCTTGCATTAAAACATCACCAATTACATTTCCTAATGCATCACATTCCACAATAAAGGTTTTTGTGAATTTTGGTGTAGCTAAGACCAGTGCTTGGCACATTACCTCTTTAAGATGTTTAAAGGCCTTAGTTGCTTCTTGAGTCTAATAAAATGCATCTTTCCTCAGTAATGTTGTTAGAGGTGATGTTATTCTACCATAATTCTTAATAAACTTGCGATAATACCTTGTCATCCCCAGAAATCCTTAAATATGCTTTATGGTTGTGGGTATTTTCCATTCCTTGATGGATTTTGTTTTTCTATGGACTACCTTAACACCCTCATGAGATACAATATGACCCAAATATTGCACCTCCTATACTCCAAAGAAACATTTGGAGGTTTTTTCATATAATATTTTCTCCTCCAATAGTTTGAGCACCCTGTCAATATGTTGAACACAATCCTTCAAATACTTGCCATATATATTAGTATATCCTCAAAAAATACTAATACAAATTTTCTAAGGAAGGGTTTGAAAATGGAATTCATCAAAGCTTGAAATGCGAAAGGTGCATTAGTAAAGCCAAAATGCATGAAAAAAAATTCATAATTACCTTCATGAGTTTTGAATTTTATTTTTGGAATTTCTTCAGTATTCATTTTAATTTGATGATATCCTGAACGAAGATCTAACTTGGTGAAGTAATATGCTCCATGTAATTCATCCAACAATTCATCAATGACGGGAATGGGAAGTTTATCTTTAATAGTGAGCTTGTTGAGCGCCCTATAATCTTGACACATATGCTATGATCCTTCTTGTTCACCAATACTACTCAAGCAAAGAAATAAATTTTACTAGGTTGAATTATACCCGCCTATATCATATTTGCAACCATACATTCAATTTCACGATTTTGGGCATATGGATATCTGTAAGGTATGATGTTTGGAGGAACACTTCCTAGAATCAAATTAATAGCATGATCATGATCAAAAATAAGTGGGAGGCATTTGGGAGTCTAAAAAACCTTGGAATGATTGTCCAAGACTTTTTGGAGATCTGGAGAAATATATGATTTCAATGTTTGAACGTTTAGTGAGCATAATTGTGCAATGACACCGCGTTGTTCTTTCTTCAAAATATTTGTCATGTAATTAGATATAATTAAATTTATAGGTTTCCCTATTATACCCCTTAATTCAACCTACTTTCCTTCCCAAAAAAAATCAAGAATTTTTTTTGAAAATTAAAAGATATCGTCCCCCAAATATTGCAACCATTCGACTCCTGATACAACATCATCACCACCCATTGGAATGGAAAGAATTGGGCTATTCAATACATTTTTCCCCATGGTTAGCTTGATATTATAGTACTTTCCAGAGAAATTTATAATTTCTCCATTTGCAACCATCACTTGACACTCTGCTGCTAGATATAATAAGAAATTCAATTCCTTGGCTATCTTACAATGAATAAAATTACATTAGAGAACTTTTGAGGTCTAAAATGGGCCTCCTAAGAAAATTGTATAACCAAAATAAACTTTATAAGAACCAATAAGATTCAAGATGATGGTGTCAACCATGGGGAATGATTCACCATTTTTTGGGTAAAATTTTAAAAAGATTAAAAAATAATAAAATAATAAAACTACTTTTTCAACTTGTGTTTTAACCTTATTTCCTTAAGGTTTTAATCAAATTTCAAGCGTGAGTACTCGTTGGATTAAAAATTTAATTCCTCATCCAAGGAGTACCCATGTTGCATACTTTTGATGGACCCTGCTGCACGAAAAATGAGAAATACATGGAAAAGCATAATTGCAATCACGTTTTTCTTGTATTTCTTAATGAAAAAATGTGATTGCAATCATGTTTTTCATGTATTTCTTATTTTTCATGTAGTAGGGTCCATATCAAGTATGTAACATGGGTATTACTTATATGAGAATCAAATTATGCATCCAACAAGTATTCCCACTCGAAATTTCAGTAAACTCATAGGGAGAGTAGTTAAAAATAGTAGTTGAAAAAATAGTTTTTTATTTTTTCCATCTAAAATTTGATGATGCAATCTAATATTATTTTATTATTTCCACTATTATTTTATAATCTCCTTAGAAGGTCAATTTTATACCTCAAAATTTCCCTAATGTGGGTACTACCTGAATCAATTAGAACTATTACCTTTTTCTTTTTGACATATCCTTCTATCTTGAGAATTAGAGGAGTGGTAATTCTTGCCAATGCATTATAATATATGGTAGGATTCATTAATTCTTTATTTTGGGTTGGTTCCTGGTGTATATCCTTCTCTTTTGATGTTTCTTATTCCTTTTCTTCCTCCTCTTCACAATCTATGTAGAATACTTTCTTTTGAGCACAATTATGACCTTTAGTATATTTTCTATCACAACTTTAAGAAATCCATTTTTCTTTTTTTTCCTCCAATTGTTGTGGTGTCAACCTTATAGGTTGTGGAAGACTAGGAGAAGAATCACTTCCATCTTTATAGATGTGAGTAGTAGACTTCCTTGTTTCCATAATTTTTCTTTCAACTTTTCTTGCCACCCTCAATGGCTTCTCCAATGAATCAGGTTCCCAAAGGCGAACCTCATGTTGGATGATATCTTTTAAATTCCTTATGAAAACATGAATCCTATTCTCCTCTGGAATATTGGTTACCCTAATATTCAATTTTTGTAAGTGTTTAATGTGCTTCGCCGTTGAACCCTTTTGTTTAAGATATATCAATTGGCTAAAGAATGTGTTTCTCTTTGTATCTTCATTATGTGCTATCATTCCCTTCGTAAAAATTGACCAGGTGACAAGTGTTTTATGCGAAAAAACCCATATATACCATACAAACTGATTGGGTTCTAAATATAAAGATGCAATCGTAAATTTTATGAGGGTTGCACATCCTGTAGATAAAAATATTTCTCCATATGTAGTATCCATGTTATCGAATCCTTGCCATAAAAATTCCTCATATATATCTTTGGAATGTGGCGGTTCTTAAAACCCACACTAGAGTCTCTAAAATAATAATTCATATTCTTTTCTTCCTCATCTTGATGTTCATGGATTGCCTTGTCAGCACTGGGAAGCCTTTCTTGCAACAACTTTGTCAACCCTTCCTTCAAGCCTTCCATGTCTACTTTTAAACCATCCATGTAGCCTTTTAATTTTTCCTTTAAACCATCCATATCCCCTTTAGTTTCATCCTTTTTTTTCTCTTTGTGAGACCGAAATTTGTTGCACTTGGTCCCATAATTTTGATTTATCATGTTGCAGTTCTTCCTCTTCATGTGTTGTAATAGAGCTTTCTGAGGGATTAATGGATGTGGAATTATTCATTTTTGGAGGATTTTTAGAACCCCATACTGATATATATGCTTCAATATGCCCTTATAATTACTTCAAACTAATTTTTCAAACAAAATTTATGCAATTTTTAAAGACAAATATACACTTTTTTCTTACTTTTAGGAGCTCGATCTTAAAATGGTTGTAACTCTTAAATTTCAACTCTCCAAGATCTGAAATTCCATCTTGTGGTAGCCCTCTAAGTATTCTTTCCAATTCCATAAGTCATACCAAAATTGGATTCTTCAAGGTAAATTTATGCCCAATATCCCATGATGCCTTGATTATGGTTTGGTTTAATAGATCGAAATTGTACACAGTGTTGCGTGTCACTATTTCAACTTTCGGCCTTGAAATTTCTACAAGATAAACTATAGTCTATTCAATTTCTGTCCCTTTTTATGAAATTAAAGTTTGATTCTTGAAGAAAAAGGTACGATTGTTTTCCCTTAATCACTTTAATAGGACTAAATTCTGGAGCATGCAGAAACACGAAATTCTTCGGCCCATATATCTGAAAATATAGTGAACCAAGATTTGAAATTTGTACACGATTTTCACTAAGATTTCAGCTCCATGTGGTTGCAAATTCAACTTCTGAAGCTTCGTAGAAATAAATTTATAGAAAACATGCCAATATGACCTATTTGAAGTAGTGAAACCCTAGAATCTAAAGCTATGATATCAAATTTTATGCACCCAACTCACAAAGTAGAATAAAAAATAGATCAACAACTTAAAAAATTATCCTCTTCAAGGAGGAAACCTCTTTTGAATTACATAAATGAACAATTGTTGGATGATACAAATGATAAGACCTCCTTTATATATATAGGGGTCTAAGGGGTCACAATATAATCATAGCCTACATATCAATAATAATGTAAGGGCACAACAATAACAATAGGGGATACACTAACAATAAAAATAATGGGAGGTACTAGTATTATAGGGACCTAACAAATATGCATTTGGAGATTTATAAATGAAACATATGGAGCAACAACCAAAGAAATCAATAGAAGCCATGAAATAATCCCATAGTGGGCATACTATTCTTTGATATCAATATAATTTATGTACCTCTCTCTCTCTCTCTCTCTCTCTTATATATATATATATATAGATAGATATATATATATATATATATATATATATATATATATATATATATATATATATATATATATATATATATATATATATATATATATATATATATATGTATATGTATATGTATATATATATGTATATGTATACGTATATGTATATGTATATGTATATGTATATGTATATGTATATGTATATATATATATATGTATATGTATATGTATATATGTATATGTATGTATATATATATATATATATATATATATATATATATATATATATATATATATATATATATATATATATATATATAATATTAATTAGAGTTGATTATTATATTATTATTTTTGCATTACTAGCAATTCATTATATTTTAATGACAGTTTTCTTAATAATGAAAAATATTGAAGGATCATACATTGTTTCTTTTATGTGTGCAGCCTAAAGACCTAATAAAAAAATTAAATTAGAATAAAAATAATCATAACCCTTGTGAATTCTCAAATGACCACCCTAGCATGTTTCTATGGCCCTCTCCCATATTATAGTAGTCTATAGAATAATGAAAAATATGGCGAACACTATAATTTCAAAGTTATTATTGCAATTATTCATAGCCATTAATGGAAGTGTAATTTCATGCCCCACAAATTTTAACTACAATCTATCAAATTATATGGAATAATTCATATTGCTCACTCACAAATCACAACATGTCACTATGCCATTGGAAATTTTAGAACTATTCACTATAGGCCTATCTACACAGTTCAAAGGCTTTTCCTTATTCTGCTTTCCCAATTATGCCTCCTTGTCTACTCTTCTCAATGAATTAGAACAATAACTTTCTTTGATGCTTGCAAATTCTCCCTTTCCTCTTTTAACACACCCATGTTTGTATCTAACCTTAGTTTGTGTGATAACATAAAATCCATACATAATTATATTGATCTATTGGGTATGACTACAATGGAAAACTTTGTAGTTAGTGTGTTAATGGTTTTGAACAAGTTACTAGGAGATTGGTTGGGATGTTTAAAAATGTTATAGATATAACTGGTCTTATAAGCCTTTTTTTTTGGAGTTCTTTATGATTTTGTTGTAATGGAATTAGTTTTTAAGATCCCAATCATTGATTTATATGTTTCTTGATTGGGAATATCATTTCCCAAAATTAAAGATAACAAACCTCAAACCTTAATTTACACCAATGCCAAAGCTATGGTTGTGGTCATTTCCCATTTGATTTTTTTATGGATTTCTTCCCATGGACTAGATTGAATTGTGACACTTAAAGTATGAAGCTCATAAATATGAACATGGAACTCTTGAGGGAAAGTATAAGACAAGCATGTGCACAATGTGGTTCAACATACATAAGATTTATGTTGCCACAAAAATTTTCAATGTGAATAATCTCATTAGTGGAAAAGGGGCTTCGCAATGATATATAAGGGAATGATTCCCTATATCTAGAGTAAATATTCATTTTTGAAAGGAATGAAGAATTCGTAAATAATGCCAATATTATCAACACAACTAGGCACCCAAATTTGATGACTCTAGGCTTATATTGCCAACAATGACATGGCAAGGGAGTAATGGAATACGTTAAGCCAATTATAAATATTTTGATTGCAACAATATTAGCAATTAAGTTTTATTAAATGAGTGTGCAATTTATTCATAATACACAAAATTATGTGAGAGTGTACATAAATTATAAACCCACATAGATATCTTTCTTTGAAAAATATTAAATTTAATTTTTCAATATTTTACTCATCGAATATTGAAAGGAATAAAACATGAAAAATACACTCCTACATTAATCCATGTGAGAATAATGTGTAGAGACATAGAACGAAATATTTACAAACAAAATAAAGAAACAACAAACCATTAAACAACATAATTCCCTAAGGATAATCCTTATGGGAAAAAAACCACACACTCCAAAGAAATCTCAATGTATTCTTCAATTGCAAACAATATAGCTACAATATGTTTTGTAATTTTTTCTCTTAAGAAGAGTAATATAAAGCGAGGTCCTTCTTTCTTATATATCTATACCAAATCATGCATAAACTATGCATTCCAAAACAATGGTAGAAAATCAAGCCTATATGGGGCAATAGGCCAACTCCTAAATCCTATACCATAGGGATTATTACAATGGATTATTCCATAAAAACAAATAGGATTCATCATAGGAAATAACATGATATATTATTATGGGATACCTAATACCATGAGACTATAAAATATGAAAAATAAAACTATTATTGATTGTATTAAGGTTATCCTAACTACTCTATGACTAAGTCAAGATTAACTGAACATTCTCCCTTTAAAATTGAGTTGAGATAAACACTTACCTGCTTTAAATTTTATTAACAAGGTGTTCAAGAATACAACATGACCCCTATCACATAAGCATACTTCTAGAATTTACATCATTTAACCATCGAAATAAGTGTACACATGATTAAATAGGCCCTACAACCATATCCCCATTTAAATATGGGATAAAATACAACTACATAAAATTAATTACAATTGTATGTCTAAGCATTCAATTCTATTAAGCATCAACATGTTTCATTGGTAGCATCTCTCATGCTACAAATACAATTACAAAGAACAAGTGCTTCTCAACCAAGTATTTATCCTACTACTATATTTTATGGATCTTAGAGAGCTCAATGGACTCCACATGTCCCTCTCCATGATGATATAATAGATATTATGTGATTTATTATTCATGGATCTCAATATTAAACCATCAATAGATTTGGTCCTACGGATAGTAATCTCATGCTAATATTGTAGATATGAATAGATCCATTTTATATCTAGGCCTTAACATCATAGAGCACATATGATGTACACCTAAATTAAGATGTGAAGAATTAAATATAATATATCCATGAAATCTCTATTTATCTTAACAAGTCTATGAATCCAAGTGGTAGATAAATGCATATACTCACAAATACATGCTTTTAAACGCATGTTCCAATCCAAAGCCACATGCTTCAAGCTCACTTTCCATTTCAAGTATTGTTTCTTTCTTTTTCCTTGCAACAAGTTCCCATTATACATAAGCCCCCACTCAAACCATGATTCGATCAAAAAATACTTATCTCTAACTTGGATCCATGGAAATCAAGCTCTGATATTGAATCAAAATAAGCATATGTGTGGAATATACTTCCCAAATTTATCCATGAGATAAGAATGTACAAAAAAATAGAACATAATAGTTGCAAACAAGAGAAAGAAACAACAAACAATTAAACAATGCAATTTCACGAGGAAAACCATTTCAAAAGAAAAAACCCACATTTCAACGAAATCTCAATGTATTTTTTAGTCATAACAATTTATTATAGTGCATTTTTAGATTTGTGCTCTTATCAAGAGTAATTTTCTTTGAACTCCTCCTTACTTGGATCTCTAGGCTAATTCAAGCCTACACCATGCACTCTATGACTACACTAACCACCCATGCCTATAAGGACTATACCAAAAGTAATATTTTAATGGACTATCATAAGCCATTAAATAGAATTCATCATTAGAAATATGATGAGAAAATACCATGGATTATCTAATGTAATTGGGCCATAAGCCATGAACAATAAACCCAATATTGTTAATTGTATCAAGGTTATCCTAAGTATTACATGATTTAGTCAAATATTAACCCAAAAAATATAAAAATGGCTCCTCTTCATACCTACGTTGTCAAAAATTCCCTCTTTATCATTTTTTAGAAGATCATGTATAAGTTAAAATTTGAGTATTTTTTATTGAGAAAGATACAAATTGTATTCCTTTTACATCCAACATTTTTTCTTTGTATCTTTGTAATCTTTTATTTCTCCTTGATATGAGGTAAAATTGTTTCTGTGTTATACTATACAAGCTTTATGTCTATGACTAAAGGCTAGGTCCTTTTTCATACCTCATGATCACTCTCTATTGACCTCAATGATGATTAGATTGGACGCTAGGTATTTAGTAGAAACTAGTGATAGTATAAAGATGACGTTTTATTTTGGGGCATGGATTTAAAATAAATGTAATTCACAAAAAAAATCATGCTCCTTGTATTTATATAAATAATATAATGTAAAAAGACCTAGAGGCATCTGGAAATAGTGAAAATTTAACCCCTTACGAACATTAGTCTACAATCTACACTAAACAAAAAAGTGGAAAATTTAATTAATAATTTCACACATGCCCTTCCTAGGGATACTCCATACTGAAAACTTCCACCACATCAACATTCATTGATATAATCATACATGTAGTCTCCATGTTTTATTTGATATAGTTGAATCCTTGTCAATCATGTCCATTTATGATACTAATAATGTGAGGTTGAAACATCTAATGATGACAATCAGTTGATGTGGTAGCATATATGAAAGGTATGAGTACAAATGGTAGAGTAATACTTAAAAATTAATTCAAATTAAAGTTTATACATACAAATTTCAAGTGTGCAAGAAGTTAGACACATATGTTTAAGGAACCTACAAGAGGAGGACACGATAAAGAAATGCACAAGGAACATATACATGAAAAATGCTTACATGAAGAGTGTTGCATTAGGGAATTTGACATGATTTACATGGAAGGCGAAGTGTTAGTAATAAGGAGAAGAATCCCATTATTACCATTATGATGCAAAACCTAAGAAGGCAATGCATTGTAGATTGTTCCAAAGGTTATTCCTAGGGAGGAAAGTGGATAATAAGGCACACATGAAAATTTATATTTTTATCAACGTATATTTAATACAAATAACAATATATGATGCACTTGATATATGTATCAAAGGTTTTACAATGGTTCATGGTCCTAGTAGCACTTCCACTGTGTTATTATGATGTGATTTCAATTATATTTAATATAATTAAAAATAAACTCAAAATGAATCTAAATGATTTCAACTATATAATATAAATGAAAAAATAAAAATAAAAATGTATTCCAATCAATCAGGAAAGTAAATTTGAAGCACTTTAATGATCGATAAGCAAATTCAAGTAATCAATAATTACATTAAGTAATTACAAAATAGGTATAATTGCGTTTACCTTACAAGTGGACTATATTTTATACATTTATCCATTCTAATAAGAATGTAGGTCTCAATGATATGTTCATGGTAGATTTTTCCATCTCCCATCTCCTTGTTTCACCTCTTATAACTTTGACTTTAATGAGTGGTATTTGAGATACCATCACTACATGATTGTACTAGAAAGAGATTTGTTCAACCGTAAAATCTCTGTTAAAACTAAAATGACCCTATTTTTTTTTTATTTTTCAAAAAAATGAATCATCACAACCATGTTTCCAATGTGGCATGTGAAAATAACCATCTTGATATGGTTGCACCAATTTGATTTTTATTCGTGTGCATCACATCAAATAATAGGCCACATTCTCTTCATTGTCGCATGTGGTGAAATCACAATAAATACATGACTTGTAACCAAAAATCAATATAACAGTTTGTTCACATTTGAAAATTTGAACATTAAGTTGAAGAGGTGGAGTTAAAATACCATAAATCGATAATTAACTCATTAAAAAAGTCACATAGATTCTCTAACAACATCAAAAAATTGATCATAATATAGTGAAACCATGAGCTCTTTAACTTGCACCTCTTTCTATGTTGAAATTATATGTGGCCCCTTTAGATTAATAGGGACATTTTTTTGTTGTTTCACATGTTCATAATTTTCAAATTA
Source organism: Pinus albicaulis (assembly GCA_034641835.2). Taxonomy (NCBI): domain Eukaryota; kingdom Viridiplantae; phylum Streptophyta; class Pinopsida; order Pinales; family Pinaceae; genus Pinus; species Pinus albicaulis. The sequence continues at coordinate 368,402,596 of CM076569.1, forward strand.
ATCAATTGCACATCACTTTACTGTGTCAACAAAAAATCCAAAACAAAAAATCCATGAAAACATGTATACTTTTTCATCTCAATGGAAAATATGTCAACCATGTCTTCACTTCAAATAGAGTGTAATTCCTTTGTTCTAGGTACAATTTCATAGTACCAAGCCACACATCTATTCAGATCTCCAAGTGCAACATTCCAAAAGAACCGTCATGATGTTTGTAACCATCCCCCTTCTACCCCCTTAAGTATTCTCAAGTTGAGGAAGGTGTTCCCAATTTCACCTTATCTCCAAGCTTTGTTATAAATATGGGGTTAACAAAGGCTTCATTTTCACAAGTCAGTGAAATTTAAATACGACACTACCATTGCAACTAGTTCATCATGATATTTTCGATGATATAAAATTTATCTCAATTTTAATTCTGGATTTAAAGTTATGCCCATTCAATGTTCAACTTGTTAAAAGAGGTTTTTTCATCACATCACCCACATGGAACCCACGTGGACTCTATCAAGCTATCATGGACTTGACATGTCACCCCCGCGGGGCCCACAATACTTGACAAGTAACAAGAAAAAACAATGGATGGTCTCTCGGTGGGAAGGATTCCCATAGTTTAACCTCAGTTGGATTGACCTCAAAATTGGCATCATCAGTTATAAGATTGTACTAGCCTGATTATGGCGGTCGATAGTGGCCCGACCACATCATTCCATGAGCTGTAACCTCGGTCCAATCAACCTAATCCTTATTGATTCACCAAATAAAAATGTTCCTTATTGCTTCCAACGAGTGGTGGGAGACAATAGGGTTCCATATCGGTACCATGGTCGAACTAGTCGATTCTTTGTTAGCTTTTCCTTTTACCATAGTTAAGAAGCGTATATATTTGGTCGTTTGATGGCATGGTTCCAGTTAACTAGGGTTTTTCCCTTATCCCACTCTCCACTTAATTCCTTTGAAAAGGCATGGTGGCCTAAAGGGTCACAAGCCTAGTAGGTCCCACCCTAAGCCATATCATACTAGGCCATCCCACACAAGGCCACTTCACCCCGAGCCATGTCATCTCGGGGCTTTGACATCGTGGTTTCACATGAGATACAAAAATCACATGTAATCATATATAAATGAGTTGAGGTATTTTTTACCATTTAGGCACAAATTTAGAAATGGTCCACATATATGGGCATATATGATTTCTAATATTTTTGAACTCCTCCTATTACCTTGCTTGGCTTTCTTGTTCTAATTTCCCTATACGTTATCCACACAAACACTAAAATAAAAGAATCATGACTCTCAAGGACTCCATCATTTATTAATATTTTGATTCTCTCTATGGATATGTGTCCCAATCTCCTATGCCAAAGCATGGAGGAATTTTCAATCATAATACCATGCTTAATGTCGACATTGCAATGTAAGTTAGAAAAATGGAATCAAAAGTAGGGTCAAATAGAGTCTATACAAAGCATCAACAAGTGTTCCATCATAAACAACAAGTGATTCTTTGATAAGCCTGGAAGTAGAACAAATAAAATTGAAAATAAAACCATGGGGAACAAGTTTGGTGACTAAAATAAGATTCTTTGATAAGGGAGGAACATAAAATTTATTTCAAGATTTAAAACAAAGCCATATTTCAGGATAAGTCTGAAGGTCCCATCTGATTCCACACATGCATTCATGTTGGTTCTTGAATAAATGAAGCATTCGCTTTCTGTTGATTTCCTTTAGTTGACTAAACCCTACATTTTATTGGCAATATGGATTGTAGAACCAAAGTTAATCCACCAAGGATTATAAAAAATATCAACCATATTAGATTCATAACACACTAAATAAATGATATTAATTTTCTTTTTTAGCCAAGCTTGATATTTGAAGCACTCTCTCTTGATGTGACCTTTCTTCTTGCAGAAAAAACATTTGATGGTATCCTTATTTTTAAATTTACCACATTCCACTTTTTTTTTTATTATTATAGTGAGCACCCTTTCCTTTCCTAAACATCCCTTTCCATGACTCATTAAATAATTACTTTCTAGTTTCTATAGCTTTAATATCCCTTCCTCTTGAACACACATAATCAATAGTTCATTAATTGATTGTTTTTCCTTATGCGTTTTATAAGGAATATTAAATGGCCTATATTATGTAGGCATGGAGTCAAGTACAAATTGGACAAGGAAAGAGTCTAAGAATGTGATCTCTACAACTTTCAGTTGAGTAGTTATATCTCTCATTTCCATAATGTGTTCACATACTCTCTTATTACCGATGAGTTTCATTGATGATAGTTTTTTCATTATGATGTTGGCTAACACCTTTTTTGAAATCATATATTCTTTTTTCAACAATATTGATGAATTCCTTTTTCTTAGAGTATTGTAGAATAGAACCTCAAATACTTTTTTCGACATGATTCTTAATAAACATTAAAATTACTCATTATATTTCTCCCACTTCTAAAATAAGGTCCTCTCTCATGCAAACTATATTCTATAGGATTGGGTGGTTCATTCTCATGGAACACCAAATATAATCCCATGCATCCTAATGTAAGGAAAATTTTATCCTTTTAGTGCTCAAAATTATTGCTATTTAACATTAGAACACGAGATGATTCATTGAACATAATTTTAGATGCAATAGATGCAAAATTAAACAAAAATTCTATGATTCATATATGCCCATAATTTAGATTATCGACCCACACTATTAATACCGAAAACAAAACATTGCATCATCATAATCCTCCTCTGTGTAGATATTACATTAAGCCGACATATTTGCTCAATAAATTTATAATGCAACTGATAGATTTGACATCAATAGGGAGATGAGCAATTACATGTGGGAATTTAAAATCATCTCTAATTTGATGCCTAATTAATTATCATATTCTAATTAATTCATGAACTATGATTCCTCATTGTGGGGCCAAGGCATATCATTTTCATGATTTAATTACAATTTCGACACTATTCATTAAAATAATCACTTTCATCCAATATTTGATTTATAATTTATAATTGACTTAAGATGTTGTGGCTACTCTATCTCTAAATTAAATGTTACAAGCATATAATATCATCAAGGATAATAAAAAAATGTATTGACTAGAGGTCAATACATCAAAGCAGTTAAAAAATAGTACTCATTAACTAATTATAATGTCAATGCATCAAATTATACATGATCAAAATATATGAAATAAACATGCTTAAATAACAATAGAATGATTATTTCACAAAAAGAATGCATATCATGATGTTCATTCATGTGCATGACACATCATGATGCATAACGGTAAAACCTTAAATCCACATCATGTTATCTTGAATTAACTTAAAGCAAGGTATGCATATTTGTCATGATACATGGAAAATAATGTTCCAACATTTGTTAATTGTTAATTATGGTTATGATATATGCATAATTCATAAATGTTAGTTATAATTCTACCACATATATGCAAAATTGATACATATTTATTATTTTCATAAAATGCATATACTCATTGGTTCATTTGATATTATCCCGCTTGAGATACTAAATTGTCCCCACATTTCATCATTAAATAATTCAAATCATGGTGAAATATCCTCATATGTAGATATTATCCTAATATGTATATATTAAAACTCATATACACATCATCTGTCATCTGTATATCAAAATAATTAACCACATTCTTTCTTTCTCTAAAATAACTCATATCTTAACATAGTTTATGGGATTATATTCTCAAAAGACTTTTAATTAACTACATTCTTTCTTTCTCTCAAATAACTCATATCTTAACATAATTTATGGGCTTATATTCTTTAAAAGAAAGTCTTTAGAGAAAGCCAATAAATATATTTCTCTGTTATCAAATCTCTCAAAGGAAAAGATCATCCTTTCTCTAAAATCACTTATATCTTAAAACACAATTTATGGGTTTACAATCTCTAAATGATTAAGTCTCCACACAAAACCAATAAATATATTTCTCTATTATCAAATCTCTCCAAGGAAAAGACCATCCTAGAGAGAAATGATCAAGTTTCCAGAAAAAAACAATAAATATATTTCTTTGTTATCAAATCTCTCCAAGGAAAAGACCATCGTAGAGAGAAATTTTAGTTTTGAGAAATAAAGGAGAAAAATATTCAAATCAAACACCACAATCTGAAGTATGGTTCTTATACCAAATGTAAACTTAAAATTTAATTGGAAATAAAATGGAACTTACCTCTAGACACAATGATTAGATTTGATGTAGGAAATCCTTTTAAATCCAATAGAAATAACTTTGATTTATCAAGACTTAATGCCCCAAAGGATGCAATCATAGGCAATTTAATTCTTGATAAAATTAAAAACCCTTGTAATTCAGCCTTTTTTATAATTATCTTTTCATAAAAAATTATTAACTAATTTGAAGTTAATGGGATGGTTACTTCCAACCATAACCAACACTTCATAGAAAGTTACATAACAAATATGAGTTTGTGGTAGTTTAAAAAAAAAAACATTTAACACTTAACTCTCTATTTTATTGTCTCTAGTCTAATTTCCAAGATAGTAAGTTAGAGACAATAATTTTATTAAACTCATATAAATAGTCTCTATTGCCATAGAAACACAATTAAAAAAAAATGTTTAAGGGCTAAAAACAAACTTATAAATCTTTCTACAGTTTAGAGTTTGTATTCTTTCAATTTTTTTTTGACTCATAGAAATGTTTTTATTTGAGTGCTATAAAAATTGTAACATTATTTTTTCACAAATAATAAATTTTCGCATTTATCATATAACATAATATGGAAAAATGATTGCAAAATTAGTGTTGTGAAAATGAGTGTAATTTAATCACAATATTAAAGAGGATTATTTTATAGTATTACTTAATTAAATGGTTGATTAAAAGGGTAGAATATGTATTCAAGGCAACTCATATTATTAAGATTTAAAAAAAAAACATATAGTTAACAAAATTGTAAGTTTAGTTTAAATAATTATAATAATAATTATTAATATTAATTATAAAAAAAAAATATAGGAATTAAATATATATCAATATATGAATAGTAAAATAATAATAAAAAATAAGAATTCAATATTATAAATGAAATCGGAATACTTGTAATTATGAGTTTTTTTTAATTAAATTGAAAAATAAAATGATGTAATTATTGTTTAGATAATTTTCAACTCTTTATTTTGACTATTATTGAGAATATTCCAAAATATTATGTGGAGGTTAAATCTCTACCATAAACTTAATAATTATTGATAATTAAATTAAAATCATGTAAACCTTATCTCAAAATTTGCATGTCTCTCAACATACATATTCTATAGATCTCCACCATCCACTTACTTGTTATTAATAATTGAATTAAAACTATGAAAACCATAGACATTAAATCCCCACGATCCACACAATAATTGTTTTTAGCTAAATCAAAATTTGGAAGCAATAGACATACATATTAACATAATAATATGACAAGGAGAAAATTTATACACCAAAATATAATAGATAGTTTAAATTAAAAATAATATTATAATTAAAATAAGAATTATTTTAATTTAATTTTTTTTTTCTAAGTAAGACTAATTTCTATTATGTATAAAGGCTATAGTACAAAACTGCACCAACGTCAGCTGTGGAAGCCTGAACGTTGGGCTTGATAGTCAAGCAAATCATGCAAAGTCTGAACTGCCCGAGACGGGAAACTAGTTCTTTCAACCATAACTTCTGAACCGCCCAGAAATGGGAAACCGGTATTAAGTTTGCAGTAATCAAAACAACACTATGTCTGAGAAAAACACATTGCCTGTATAACAAAGCAGTATAACTGAAAAACAGATGATTTCCACTAGAACAGATCAAAGAAACCTGAAAAACAAAGCAGTTGCTATTCATGAGTGGGAGAGGGCGATTCTTCAATGATTCTGCAGGTGAACATCTCGCCTCTGTCCGCTGGTGCTTCACTGAGAACGCGTCCTCCATCTTCACGTTCTATCTCCATGCTGGTCACGTGCCGAGGGGCCGAGGAGGCAGGGTCAACAGGAGAAGAAATAGGCATGTTCGACGAATTGGGTGGGCCAAAATTCAGAACTTCTTCCCGAAGTGTGACCATAATAGTAGCAGTGAGAATGGCATTGCAGGAAGTACAGTCGAACCTTAACTCAGCACGCTGAGAGGTTTGACGGATGGAAGGCCGAAGAGAACGCGGAGCAGCAGCAGGTGCAAACCTAGTATCCATCTCGGACGTCGGAGCAGGAACAGGAGGCGGGCGCTGTTGATTGAGCCGCCCACGACCAGAACCCCATCGACTTCTCATGCGTTCGCGGAGGCGAGGCATGATGGTTGAATTTGAGCCAAACTGAGCAAGGCGCGTCAGACAAAGAGAGTTCTGGGTTGCGCTGGATGGAGAATGAGGACCCGAATCAAGGTGACAAGGAGCTCTGGGCGAGACAACTGAGGAGGGGGCGAGATTGCCGGACAGAGCAGAAGAAGCAGAATTGAAGATGGACTGGTTACACCAAGGGCTGTGGGAAAAATGCCAATTGGGGGCTAGCTCGATGCAGGCTCCTAACGTGCTACGTTTCCCAGTACTCGTCTTGAGGCTGGCCTCAGTATTTGCAGAAGAACAAATCGCATGCAAAGGAATAGGCGGGCCTGGATTTTCCATCCCACCATTCAGACCTTCACAGATGCAATGCGCGCCCAGAGTGACCGTCATATCCATCATAACCAAGAGCCGAATGGGCTAATCGAGGAGAGGAGCTCTCACGCAGTGTGGAGAGTAAATGCAGCGTTTAATGGTAGTACCGGGAGCCATATGGGCTGCACCGACCATGTTCATTGGGAAGTGGCCTATGTGCCACGTTCCCTTGTGTCTATTAAACACCCGCAGCCGGGGTATTTTAATTTAATTTTACGTAAATATAATATTTTAAATATACATATATTTTTAATCTTATAATTATAAAAAAATTGGTTTGGAATTTTTTTTTCTTATAAATTAATTAGAGTCATCATATAAATTAAATAGCTGGTAAACGTGGATAGAGATCAAACTATTTAGCTCACCTAATTTGACTTTGTTAGAATACTATAAACCATAATAGTGTTTATATGGTACATGTTCACATGATATTTTTTTAATTAACCATTTTGAATAAAAATAAAAAAAGGGTGTAACTACTTTTAGATAAATGTCAATTTTTAACTACAACTAAAAACATTATATGAAATTTAAATCCATACCATATAATCAATAATGGTACATAATTAAATATTTTTGTTTTGGAAACTTTTATGAAGTTCAATAAAACTAGCAATTGCACCACATGTTGCAAAGGAAACGTCGTAAGGTTGTGGTATAGGAAAGAATAACATATAAGAAAGAAGAGGTAGTAGGAACTTTTCTAGCTTCAGCGCAATAATAAGGGGTGGAGAATTATGTTTACTGCACTTCAAATCAAAATATCCATATTGGGTAATTGATGTGGAACAACTTCTTTGTTATTAATTGCATGTAAGATGTGTTTTTTCATAATGGATGAGACATTTTGGCCAAAGTACTCAAGACCTCTATATGACGAAATCTGATTTCAATCATCTAACATTTGATCTAATGACTCAAACATAGACACAGTGGCAGGTAAGGGAGTTGTTTTCAAATAATGACACCTTACAGCTTAAAAATATTTAATATAATCAACTTTCTTATTATTAGGGCTTAGAGTATGTCTTAAAATTGTTTTTATGTCGTTAAGACTTAGAAGCATATGGCATGAGCTAAAATATGTCCCTTGATAAAGTGTGGTTTTACTTGAATAACATTGATAAGTCTTCATACTTTTCTCAATTTAAAACAAAAAAAATCAAATTTTCTCAATATCTAAATATAATAATTGTTTTACAGATAATAATCAACAAACACTCATAATTATATCTAAATATAATAATTATTTTACAGATAAGAACCAACATAATTATTTTACAGATAAGAACCAACCAACACTCCCATATCAACTAAATTATAATATATTTTCCCAATTAAAAAAACCATATAAAAAAATATATCACTCGAACCATTCTTTTAATAATTCTTTTAAAAAGCCATTAAAGGTTACGAGACTCTGTAGAAAATTGGGAGATAAAGAAATGATCGACTTCCTCCTAATTTACCGTCCCTCTGTACAGGGCTGACTAAATCCGTCCTATAATCGGATGGACTTCCGTATTGTGAATAAGGGTGTTGGCTTTCAAAACCAATAGCAGATTTTCCATGTACTTGGTCCGGGCTTTTCACACGCTTCCAACGCGCTTGGTTTAGTTGTTATACGTTCCAATCATAATCAAAAGCTGGACATTACTCACCATAAGTTCTGCACGGAGTTGTTTTTAATGTGATTTTTTGAAAAGGTCTTTTATTTTTATTTTTCAAATTTAATTTATTTAAATTGAATAGAAATTTATTAAAATTAGATGAAAAATGTATAATCTAAATACTCTAATATTTTTTCAAAATCTTAAATCCATATATACAAATAAAAAATCAATTTACCAAATTCAAACCAAAAAAATCCAAAAAATTACATTAAAAACAACTCCATTGCTTATTAGTACTATCAACGTTTACATTTCTTGCGGGTGAAACCATATCTGGAAAACAGCACTTTTAAAACTAAGATGAATGCTTTTTTTATTTGATTGTGATTTTGTGAATTTAAGTTAGAAAAAAGATTGTCGCTCCAAATTGAACTATCTAAAACTTTCACTATCAACATATGATCTTATATATAAAGATCAAAAAGCATATGCACATTGTCATGTAAATTAACATATAAAAAAAAAAAAATGGTGAAAAGCAACCGCAGGAAAATAGCTTTAAATTTATTCAAATAGATTGAACAATAGAATAGATGTATAGTGGCACAAAATATTCATGATAAAAAAAATAGATCACAATTATAGAAAAAAAAATATTCATTTTAAAGAAAATCAAATTAAAATTATGGAACAAAATTTGAGAAAGTATATGGTCATATATAAGTAGTTCATGATTCCTAATTGGCATGTGGTCATCATATTTATCTTTATGCTGGTGAAGACTGAGAGAAGTTTGTGGCCAAAATTTTTAAAAGTCATTGCAATTAATAGATTGTTGGATATCAATTACTTAAATCGACTAGGATATGGAGACGCATTCATTCTTGGGAGTGTAAAGTTTGTATGATTCACACATTTTGCTATATCAATGGCCCCCCGATCTTGTGCTGCTTGATAAACATTGAGCGATCTTAAAAATTAAATGCATTGGACTCTAGAAGAGTGTGACAACGCCCCCCTATTTTCAAGTATTAGGTTTGAACGCCCCCCTCATGTGACGTGTCATTGTTAAGTGATATGTTTAGATTGTTAAGTGATCTGTTTGAACTCAGATTAAACATGGAACGCTATTTTCAACTTCTACATAGAACATTGACCATTAAGATAGAAAGTTCCCAGGGCTAAGGTATTAATGACGTTTTCTGAAAAAGAAAAGATAAATAGTCTGAAAAAGAAAAGATAAATAGTCAAAAACATCACGAGAAATATGTATGTAAAAATTTGAAATATATTTTACTAACAAAATGCCCTATGACTTGACATGCAAAATGCATGTAAAAATTTGAAATATATTTTACCAGCAAAATGCACTATGACATGCAAAAATGCCTATTATATTCTAACCCTTGTTCCATATAGTAAAACTCAGAGCAACACTTACTACGATGTCGAAATTTAGAAAAACTATGATAAATGCGGCTTCTTATTTCATTGAGAGTGCAAGTTAAAAGAAGTATTATAGTTTCAAATTGAACTGGATTTGAAACTTTGCTATTAACTTGTGATGAATATTTTTTTGCCATTAACATTTTCCATTCCATTTTAGTTATTAATTCTTTTCAATTATTATTAGTTTTGAAATAATTACAAATAAAAAGATATTAAGAAATTGTTTGTTATATATATATATATATATATATATATATATATATATATATATATATATATATATATATATATCATTGTACTTTTTCACTTGAAATGGTTATATATATATATATATATATATATCATTGTACTTTTCACTTTTTAAACTAATTGTTTACTTATTTTATATTTATATATATATAAACAATTACAATTTTTAAAATATTATTATTTGTTCTATTTAAAATTATATAAATTAATAGTTTATATACATATAAAAAAAAAAAAATTTGCTCAATAAATTTATAATGCAATAGTTTGACATCAATAAGGAGATGACCCATTATATGTGGGAATTTAAAATCATCTCTAATTTGATGCCTAATTTATTATCATATTCTAATTAATTCATGAATTATGATTCCTTGTTGTGGAGCCAAGACATATCATTTTCATGATTTAATTACAATTTTGACACTATTAATTAATATAATCACTTGCATCCAATATTTGATTTATAATTTATAATTGACTTAAGATGTTGTGGCTATTCTATCTGTAAATTAAATGTTACAAGCATATAATATCATGAAGGATAATAAAAAAGGTATTGACTAGAGGTCAATACATCAAGACAGTTAAAAATTAGTACCCATTAACTAATTATAATGTCAATTCATCCAATTATACATGATCAAAATATATGAAATAAACATGGTTAAATAACAATATAATGATTATTTCACAAAAAGAATGCATATCATGATGTTCATCCATGTGCATATGACACATCAACATCATTGTAAAACCTTAAATCCATATCATGTTATCTTGAATTAATTTAAAACAAGGTATGCATATTTGTCATGGTACATGGAAAATAATATAAATATCTATTTTTCTTGATACCATGTTCAAATAATGTTCCAACATTTGTTAATTGTGGTTATGATATATGCATAATTCATAACTGGTAGTTATAATTCTACCACATATATGAAAAATTGATACATATTTATTATTTTCATAAAATGCATATACCCATTGATTCATTTGATATTATCGTGCTTGAGATACTAAATTATCTCCACATTTCATCATTAAATAATTCAAATCATGGTGAAATATCCTCATATGTATATATATTAAAACTCATATATTAACTACATTCTTTCTTTCTCTAAAATAACTCATATCTTAACATAATTTATGGGCTTATATTCTCTAAACGAAAGTCTTTAGAGAAAAACAATAAATATATTTCTCTGTTATTAAATCTCTCAAAGGAAAATACCATCCTCTCTAAAATCATTGATATCTTAACAAAATTTATGGGCTTACATTCTCTCTGTTATCAAATCTCTCCAAGGAAAAGACCATCTTAGAGAGAAATTTTATTTTAGAGAAAGAAAAGAACAAAATATTCAAATCAAACACCACAATCTTCAAATCTCTCCAAGGCAAAGACCATCTTAGAGAGAATTTTTAGTTTAGAGAAAGAAAGGAGAAAAATATTCAAATCAAACACCACAATCTGAAGTATGGTTCTGATACCAAATGTAAACTTAAAATTTAATTGGAAATAAAATGGAACTTACCTTTAACCACAATGATTAGATTTGATGTAGGAAATCCTTTTAAATCCAATACAAATATCTTCTAATCTATCCAAGACTTAATGCCCCAAAGGATGCAATCATAAGCAATTTCATTCTTGATTTTATCAAGAACCCTTGTAATTCACCCATTTTTATAATTATCTTTTCATAAAAAATTATTAACTAATTTGAAGTTAATGGGGTGCTTACTTCCAACCATAACCAACACTTCGTGGAAAGTTACATAGCACACATATGGGTTTGTGGTTTGAGCCACTATAAAAAAACATTCAACACTTAACTCTCTAATTTATTGTATCTAGTCTAATTTCCAAAATGGTAGGCTAGAGAAAATAATTTTTTTAAACTCATATAAATAGTTTCTATTACAATAAAATTACAATTTAAAAAAAAAATTGTTTAAGGGCTAAAAAAAACTCATAAATCTTTCTACATTTGTTTAGAGTTTATATTCTTTCAATCTTTTTTTGACTCATAGAAATGTTTTCTCTTAAAAGAAAATATAAAGATCATTTTTTCAAAATATTTTAGTGGTAATATGAGTTTGTGGTAGTTTGTGCCACTATAAAAAAACATTCAACACTTAACTCTCTAATTTATTGTATCTAGTCTAATTTCCAAGATGGTAGGCTAGAAAAAATCATTCTGTTAAACTCATATAAATAGTTACTCTTACAATAAAAATACAATTAAAAAAAAATGTTTAAGGGCTAAAAACAAACTTATAAATCTTTCTACATTTGTTTAGAGTTTAGATTCTTTCAACCTTTTTTTAACTCATAGAAATGTTTTCTCATAAAAAAATATAAAGATGATTTATTCAAAATATTTTAGTGATAATATTATTTTCTCACAAATAATAAATTTTTGCATTTATCATATAACATAATATGAGAAAATGATTAAAAAATAGTGATGTGAAAATCAATGTAATTTAATCACAATATTAAAGAGGATTCCTTTATATTATTACTTAATTAAATGGTTGATATTATTACTTAATTAAATGATTGATTAAATGGGTAGAATATGCATTCAACGCAACTCATATTATTAAGATTTATAAAAGAAACATATGATTAGTTTAGTTTAGTTTAAATAATTATTAATATTAATTATAAAAAAATAATATATGAATTAAACATATGCATACATATATGCATAGTAAAACAATAATAAGAAATAAAAATTCAATATTATAAATGAAATCGGAATACTTCTAATTATGATTTTTCTTTAATTAAATTGAAAAATAAAATGATGTATTTATTGTTTAGATAATTTTCAACTCTCTATCTTGAATGTTGTTGAAAATATTCTAAAATATTATGTGGAAGTTAAATCTTTATCATAAATTTAATAATTATTGATAATTAAATTAAAATCATGTAAAGCTATCTCAAAATTTGCATGTTCTCAACATAAATATTCTATGGATCTCCACCATCCACCTACTAATTATTAATAATTGAATTAAAATTCTAAAAACCATAGACATTAAATCCCCACTATCCACACAATAATTGTTTATAGCTAAATCAAAATTTGGAAGCAATAGACATACATATTAACATAATAATATGGCCGGGCGAAAATTTATACACAAAAGTATAATTGATAGTTTAAATTAAAAATAATATTATAATTAAAATAAGAATTAATTTTATTTTATTTTATATAATTATAATACTTTAAATATACATATATTTTTAATCTTATAATTATAAAAAATGTGGTTTGGAATTTTTATTTTTTCTTATTAATTAGAGTCATCATATAAATTAAATAGTTGGTAAATGTGAATATAGATCAAACTATTTAGCTCACCTAATTTGACTTTGTTAGAATACCATAAACCATAAGAAATGTTCATATGGTACATGTTTAGATGATATTTTTTTAATTAACCATTTTAATTGAAAATGAAAAAAAAAGGTGCAGCTACTTTTGGATAAATGTCAATCTTTGATTACAACTAAAAATATTATATGAAAGTTAAATCCATACCATATACTCAATAATAATAGATAATTAAATATCTTTTTTGAGAAACTCTTTTGAAGATAAATAAAAAAATATTTAATATAATCAACTTTCTTACTATTAGAGCTTGAAATATGTCTTAAAATTGTTTTTATGTGGCTAAGGCTTAGAAGCATGTGGCATGAGTCAAAATATATCCCTTAATACAGTGTGATTTTACTTGAATAACACTAATAAGTTTTCACACTTTTCTCAATGTAAAACAAAAAAAATCATATTTTCTCAATATCTAAATATAATAATTGTTTTACAAGTAATAACCAACAAACCTTCATAATTATATAAATATAATAATTATTCTACAGATAAGAACCAACAAACACTCATAATTGTGTCCATCATAACAACTAAATTATAATATATTTTCCTAAATAAAAAACCATACCACTCTAACCATTCTTTTAAAAAGCATTCAAGGTTACGAGACTTCATAGAAAATTGGGAGATAAGGAAATGATCGACTTCCTCCTAATTTACCGTCCCTCTGTACAGGGCTGACTGAGTCCGTCCTATAATCGGATGGACGTCCGTGTCGTGAATAAGGGTGTTGGCTTTCAAAACCAATAGCACATTTTCCATGTACTTGGTCCGGGCTTTTCACACGCTTCCAACGCGCTTGGTTTTAGTTGTTATACGTCTCAATCATAATCATACGCTGGACATTACTCACCATAAGTTCTGCATGGAGTTGTTTGTTTTTAATGCGGTTTTTTGAAAAGTGTTTTTTTTTTTTTTTATAGATTTAATTGGTTTAAAATTGAGTAGAAATTTATTAAAATCAAATGAGGAAATTTTGTACAATCTAAATACTCTAATATTTTTTCAGAATCTTAAATCCATATATACAAATGAAAAATAAATTTACCAAATTCAAACCAAAAAATCCAAAAAATTACATTAAAAACAACTCTATTGCTTATTAGTACTTTCTTTCTTTCTTTCTTTTTTTTATATATTTTTTTCTTTTTTTCCCTTGGAAGAAAAAAAACCCTATATATTATATATATTAGTGTATAAAACATTTCATTACAATCTCAGGTGTATATAAGCGAGAAAATCATCATATCATAGCCTTTGAAAACAACACCCCTTCTAAGGAGGAAGAGGCCTTGTAAACATAGGCAGAGAGAATTTCGGGAGGTGAAGGACCTACCCCATCATATTAGAACATATCTCTACAAATTGTCCAAAAACTTGACTGTATGATAAAAATATATAGGACGTAATAAAAAGTGTTAGTGTAACCATTGTGTAAACCTGTACTGATTAGAAAACTGGAGATTAGCAGCATATGAATTTGGGTAAGAAAGCTTAACGATAAGGTTCATCCAAATCCATTTTAATGTATTCAGGCTCGCTTGTGATGAAAACTAGCACAGATAGCATTTGACCCAATCGCAGCTCCTATATCCCACCATTCTAGACAGACCCGTATGTGATGTGCAAAGATCTATGATGATCAGTATATTTTAGCAAAAAGAGAAAACTGGCTCGCTTGCAAAATCAGGCTTGCTTGAAACAGGGCTAAAGTGATTAAGGGATAGGAATAGATGTATCCCAAATTTGATTGCCATCCCTGAACTGTTTGACCTGCAAAAAACCAATGTTAGTTTTGATAAACGATCTACATGTGTATTGTTTTCTCTATATATATGGCTGATAGATGGGCAGTTTAACCTCTGCCGTAACCTCTGTGTCCTATGAATCCAACCCTGTAAATCCGGATATATCAATTTGATGTTGTTTGTGATCCATCCAATGACAAGCTTGGAATCTCCATATATGCTAACATTCTGTAATTCTAAATTGTTGGCAGCCAAGAGGGCCCCCCATAAGGCCATGATCTCTACTTTGTTGTTTGTACCCGACCCACCATTCCAGAATATGTGGATCCTTTCTCTTTGTGACAACTTTATCCAGGCACCACATCCAATAATGCCCTCCTCACATGCCCCATCAAAAAATATAGCAAGGATGGATATCTCATGTGGTCGAATACGGTGAGAGCCATCCAAAATCTTAATTTGTGGAAGAGTTTGTTAATCAATCCATCTCGTGATAGTAGAATATACCAGATTGGTTTCAAAAGGTCTACCTTCAAAAATGAGCCTGTTCTTGGCGAGCCAGACCTCCCAAATGAAGAGAAAAGGTAGAGATCGGAATTTTCCTTTTAGCTTGTTCTATTCAAGCGCAACCGAAATGAAGTCCTGCGGGTTCCATGAGGGATCAATAAGATATGGGCCGAACAGCTTCCACAGGTTAAAAGCCACTGGGGAACGAAAGAAAAGGTGTGCAATGGTTTCCTCATCGTTGCAACATATAGCACATCTGCCCGGTCCATATTTCCCCCACTTAATGAGACTATCCCAAGTCAGGATTTTCCCCTTCCAACTAGCAAACCAAACAGTAAGATCTTGGTAGGAATTTTCCTATGCCAGAAAGGAGAGAAAATCGTAGTGATATGTTCCGTATATAAAGAATAATTAATGTGTTGATATGTATCCTTAACAATCACTGAATTTTCTTTAAGAGACCCATCCCAGATTATCTGATCCCCGCCTTGGCCATAACATAGTCCGACATTTCTTAAGGTATTGAGAAAATTGCACCATTCATCAGCATCCATACCTGCTAGGCCCAATTGCTGGTCTGTTTTACAGACCAAAGCACCAAATATCCAATAGTGAATAGTCTACAATAGGAGGAATATTCCCCGATGAGCAAAAAGACCGGATCGCTGTGGAACACATAATATATTCTTGAAACACAGAGGAATTTGGAAACTGTCCCTAAAAATCTAGGTCAATCTCTCGGCCACATGCCCCAACACATTTTTAAAACTCCTCCATATGGCTGATACAGCTCGAGGAAATGAAAACTTGTTACATATTAATTGATGGAGGGCATCTCCTTCTATGTATTTGCATCTGATGATAACATTCCACATACTATGTCTTTTGATAACCCTCCAGAAGGATTTAACCAGCAAAGCCTTGTTAAAAACTCGCGCGTTTAGAATGCCCCACCCATCATGCGCATTGGGTCGACAAAAAACCTCCAATCTACATAAGTGATATTTTTGTGTCAAACTGGATCCCCCCCAAAGAAACTAGGCAATGATTCTGTTAATCATGACAATAATTTGATCAGGCAAATAGTACAGATGGCCCAAGTAGACCATCAGCTGTGAAAGAACAATTTGAATCATTATAAGTCTACCTCCCATTGAGAACCATCTCTGGGTCCATCTGTTGATCCGCACCGTGAACCGATCAATCAACCACATCCAATCCTTATTCTTGTAACCACATGTCTTGATCTTGAAACCAAGGTATGTAAAGCCATTTATTGCCAACCTACAGCTGACTCGCAGGAAACCAGCAATGAATGAAACTTCTTCCATATCTTCGTATTCAAAGATGAGAAAAGGTTTTTCTTTGTTAATAACTAATCTGGATGTTGTTCCAAACCTTATTAGCATATAGTGAATATAAAACCAGTGGTTCCGTATAAGATAGCCAAATAATAACATGTCATCAACAAATGAAGAATGTGAAGAGGATACCGAAGCCAAAAAGGAAAATCCCCTTATGTAGCCCTTTTGTTTTGCACCATATATGATTTTACTAAAGCCATCCATTTTACATTTCTTGCAGGCTGAACCATATCTGGAAAACAACACTTTTAAAACTACGATGAATGCTTCTTTTTATTTGATCGTGATTTTGTGAATTTAAGTTAGAAGAAAGATTGTCGCTCCAAATTGAACTATCTAAAACTTTCACTATCAATATATGATCTTATATATAAAGATAAAAAAACATATGCACATTATCATGTAAATTAACAACATATAAAAGAAAAAAAATGGTGAAAAGCAACTGTAGGAAAATAACTTTAAATTTATTGAAATAGATTTAACAATAGAATAGATGTATAGTGGCACAAAATACTCATGATAAAAAAAATCAAATCACAATTATGGAAAAAAATATTCATTATAAAAGAAAATCAAATTAAAATTATGGAACAAAATTTGAGAAAGTATATGGTCATATATAAGTAGTTCATGATTCCTAATTGGCATGTGGTCATCATATTTATCTTTATGCTGGGGAATAAAGAGAGAAGTTTCTGGTGAAATTTTTTATATTAAAAGTCATTGCAATTAATAGATTGTTGGATATCAATTTCTTAAATCAACTAGGATATGGAGACTCATTTATTCTTGTGAGTGTAAAATTTTTATGATTCACACATTTTGCTATATCAATGGTTCCCTGATCTTGCGCTGCTTGAGAAACATTGAGCGATCTTAAAAAATAGATGCATTGGACTGTAGAAGAGTGTAACAAGTAGTTCACACCATTTTTTCAAGTGTTAGGATTGAACGCCCCTTGTGACGTGTCATTTTTAAGTGATATGTTTAGATTGTTTAGTGATATGTTTGGACTCGGAGATTGGAGTTGAAAACTTGGAACGCTATTTTCATTGTTTCAACTTCTACGTAGAACATTGACACATAGGATAGAAAGTGGCGAGGTGGCCCATTACTAAATTGAGATAAGGTATTAATTATGTTTTCTGAAAAAGATAAATAGTCAAAAACATCACGAGAAATATGTATCTAAAAATTTGAAATATATTTTACTAGACAAATGGCTATGACCAACAATATATTGGTAAGATAGTAAGTGGCTTTGCCTAATTTTTCATTAATGATATTATAATTCAATGTATAACCAAGTAGTTCTGAAACTGCAGTGGAAGCTATTGGCGCTATTAAAAGAAGGTTTGACATAAAAGATTGGATTTCGGATCCTTGTTATTCAATCCAGAGATGTGGGTGCAGCTAAGTGTAGACCAGCATCAGTAAACCAGTAGGTTGCTCGAAGAGCAAAAACGACAAACCAACAAACTTCTCGATATTGTGCAACAACTACAAGAAGAAATGGTTCGAGTAAGAAGTGATAATGAGAGGTTGATGCGGGAACAAAAAATAAGCCTTAAAAGCCTCTCAGATAAACAAAACCACGTGACAGTTCAACCAAGTCCAGAAATAGACATTGAAGGAGAAGGTGAAAAACAACAACAAGCTAATGATAATTTGGAAATTAGTCAAACCCAACGAAGTAATAAAAACAGATGGTATAATGAAGCAGAATCAAGAAATGTCTCAGACCAGCAAGATATGAAAAAGTAGAAAGTGGAGTTGCAGGGTGAATTTTGGAAGATTAAGCCTCCCACATTCGACGAAGAAGCTGAAGAGGTGGCAGAAGCATGGATAATTAATATGAAATAATATTTTCAAGTGTACAAGTACAACAACAAGATGAAGGCTCGTCTAGCCATTTATCAACTGCGATAAAAAACCACTTTATGGTGGGAAGAAGTAAAGAATGTGAGGGGAATTGAGAACCAGAATGTGACTTGGGACGAATTCCAGATGTACTTCAAAGACAAATATTTAACATAATGTTTTTATAATGAAAAATCTCAATAATTTTATGACTTGATATTGGGACATCTATCTATGGATGAGTTCGAAACTAAATTTACCTCCTTATTATGCTATGTGCCATATCTGAGGGATGAAAATGCAAAGGTACAATTATTTTTTATTAAATTGATGGTGGAGGATTCCCTCAATAAGCTCATAATTTATGGGTTATGGTTCACTTTCATTGACATGGACATAGAGAATTTGATAGGGAAAAGAATATCACTCTTGGAGATACCCGTGCCTTTAGCCTTGGAGATAGGGATATTATAGCAGAGGGGGAAGAGAATGAAGAAGAAGAGACAGAGATAGAGGAAGGAAAAACAGAGGATGTAGAGGAAGAGAAAAATTTACGAGGAAGAAGAAGAGAGGGAGGTAGAACATGAGGCTTTGAGGCCTAAGGAGATCACTAATATATCCCATCAACAAACCAATCTATCACCAGGAAATATTGAAGATGAGGTGGATGCCACCTTAGCCACCTTAAGCACCCCTGTGAAACCCAAGAAGAAAATGAAAACGCAAACTCGCATGTATTTTAAGACTAGGAAGAGCACTAGGGTGAAACAAGGAAGACCTAAAACTCCAACAGATTTCTCCATTACCATTAAGGAATCCCCTAGCAAGAAGGAATAAATAGGGCCAAAGGAAAAATTGAGGAAATTACTTCCCAAAAGACTAAGCCCAAGAAACCCATGACATGTGCAAGAAGTCACTCTACCACATTAGCATCCTTGAAACCATTAGACATGCCGACAGACCTCCAAGGAGAAGAAAAAGAGATGTTATATGAAACATGGGTTGTGTTGCAGGAAAGACATCAAAATCTACACGAAGAACATAATGCCCAAGAGGAAGAACATAATGCACCAATAGAAGGGAAAAGTGTGCAAATTGAAGAGAAAGAGGTACAGGGGGAGGCACAAGTTGTGAGGAAACATCCACAAGAAGAAGCAACCTCTCCAAAAAAATTTCAAAAAGACATAAAAGAGTTATAAGAACCTATCCCACAGCTCAGTTTGATCTCTTACTACAAATTCATTGAAGGGGGGAGGTTGATCCCTGAGAATCTCTCAATCCCTCTCTTTTAAGAGCTATAAAGAGAAATGGGGAACACCCACAAGTGGATGCAAATTGCAAAGTCCAGAAATGTTGAGGATGTGGGGGTGATGGAGGAAAAACTCAATGAGATGGGGAAGGACCTAGCTAATGTCAGACTCAGAGAATCAGTGTTGAAAGTATAGTTACAGGTCGAGCAAGAAAAGAAAATTAGGCTAAAGGAATAATTGCAACAGAAGGAAACACAACTTGCCACCTTGGAAAATCTTTGCATGGAGGCAATGCAATACAGACACCCTCTAATTATTATGTAATCTACTTGAAAGAAAAATGGTTGAAGTTTCAAATTAAAACCTTAGCACACCATGGATCATTTCCCTTTCAAAATTATAGGAAATTAATTGATTTTTGCAGACAGACCAGTATGGAAGAGAGATCTAGGATGGAAAATTTTTATATGCACAACCTCATCTTAACTGACATGAATATTTAGGACCCCAATTCTAGGTTGGGTGATATTAAGTTGATGGCCTTAGCATCTTGGGTAACAAATGAGGAAATAAGAGCATAATAAGTCAAGAGAGTGATGAAGAGAGAAGAAAGAGAACCCCCCCAAATCAGGGCTGAGCTCATAAGCCCTAGAGGCATCATCAACAATCACCATATGATCTCCAATGATGTTGACTTGAAAAACAAATACATTAAGCACATGAAATATCACATTTTTATGACAACTCCAGATTACTAGGAGAAGAGAGTGTGGAGGCATGCCAAATAATATGGCATGCTCTACCACTTGAATTAAAGAAAAATGAGTACCACACTTCAGATAGATTGAGATCTTCCTTAGAAAGATCACCCTTTTACAAGAGAGCAATGCAGAGAATGAAGATCCAATGGATAGGATTAAAGCGAATCCCACCTTTTTTGTTGGGGCTACATGAAGGGAGAGATAAAATAGAGAACCAGAAGGATTGGGAAGAAGAAGAAAATAATGTAGGATTCCCCCCACCAGAAGGAACTCTTTTTTAGCTCTCTTGGGATGTCAGGAAGCTAGCAGAGCTTTCAAAGAAGTCAAGGGAGAGGACTAAGCTACTCAGAGGATGATAAACCATTTTAGCAGGGGCGTGATGATGAGTCCCATCATTAGGTACATTTTAAGGTGTTATAGTGTCACTTTTAGCTTATTTACTCTCTCTCTCTCTCACACACACATTTGGTTAGATTTGGTCATATTTTTCTCAATGAGAAAGTTGTAAGAGGATTATCATGTTTGAAACCTAAGATTTTTTAATTGTAGGAAATAAAGCTATTTTTGAGTAAAATTCCATGTCAGGGCATAGAGTAGACAACAAGGAGAAATTATAGGAAGTTTTTCCACCTTATTAACCTCCACAATTAGCCCAATATCTCTTCAGATCCTCCTCCAACAATTTGAAGTCAAAGGCATTGAAGCAAGTGAGTGTTAAGAGGGAGCCAAGCTCCATGCCACTCGAAGATCAAGGGGGAAAATTCATACCTTTTAAGGATTTTTTGGAAAATTCCCTTTAGTATAAATGAACAAGAAAAATAGCTCATTAGGATTCAATTTCCATAGGCAGCTAGAGAACTCTTGGCTCTGTGTTGGAGATATTTTGACTGTCATTTTTTTTGTAAGACACTTGTTATGAAATAAGAATGAGAAGTTGGTATATTTATCACTGAGTTGATTTCAGAGGACTGAAGCTGGTGGGTTAGGGCAATCCATGAGCTGTAGTCTCTCTTGTGTACATTTTATTTTCCTTTATGCTTCAATATTTTGGTTAATGTCATTTTATCTTAGTAGCATCTGATACATTAAAATCGTGTTGACAGTCCCCCTCTATCACCTCTTCCATTGGAGCTTGAGGAGGAAGGTCTTCCACCACATGAAAAAAACATTCAGTTTATGACTTCTTGGAAAAGAAAAAATAGTGTTCATTTTGTTTATCATGTACATGTTGTAGACTAGAGGTTAGATTTATGATTTAGGTGAATGATTAGCTTAAGTTAAATTCACCTCATATTTTCGACTATTTTTAATGATAAGTTGTTAATGATCAATGAATGAGTGAATGTACTAGTTGCATGTTTGGCTACAACATCATAGAAGGATCCCCTTTTCAGCACTATCATTTTGGATTTCAACCGTCCATTCGTTGCCTTCCATTTTGCTACCCACAACCCTGTTTTGAAGACCATCTTCACAACCACCGAGAGCAACCTTATTGGTGCAAGAGAGGTCTTTCGAAGGTTCTGAGCTTGTCCAGGGGAGTTGGTCATCCCCCATCCACCTAGATCCACCATTCCCTCACCTTTCCTGACCTCCACTCCACCATTCTTAGCATGAAAAACCTCTCGGCTTGTTTCTTGCATCATGACAGGACCTCATGTAGAAATTACATGGATGTTGTAGAAGCTTCCTGTAGCAATTACAGAGGTCTTGTAGAATATTCATGTAGAAATGTTGGGAGCCACCTCCCTCACCCCATAATCAATCCTCCACCTCACCTGAACTTAGTGTGAACCTTGGTGTACCCCTAGCTCTGAATTTTTGGTTGAAGGACACCCTTAGGTCACCCAATCTCCTTCTTCTCTTGCTGCAAAACATAGTAAATTAGTGTGATTAGTCCATCATATAATATATCATTAGAAAAATAGCTAGCATGCAGTAGATAAAATTTAATTAGTCAAAGATGCAGTGTGTGTGTGAAAGTATATTAGGTCCCTTTTTGCAAGTCAATTGAGTAGTCTAGAGAATGAATGCAATCTAGTGTAATTTCCCTTCTTGTAATTATATTAAGTGCTAGTATTTTCCATTTCAAAAGTAAACATTAAGTAGATGAATGAGTACAATCTAGCATAGTGTCTTTTCTTGTAAACAGAGTAGTGTTCATGGTTTACTTTCAACATTGAGCTGCAATTAGAACTATGATAGACTTTCTCCCTTGGAATAACAGTAACCCCCAACACCTTACAGTAGAAGTAATATGAGGATGGCATGAGTAGAGGTCATCTGATGTGCATATAGCATTGTCACCTCCAAGTTTGTACAAACCCCAGGTTGATAAGAAAATTTGAGTAGTCTCTGGGAGTTGCATCACTTTTGGTGCAATACCAGGGCTCACCAATTGGCATGGTTATCATTTAAAATAGAAATATATTAAATATTCATTTTCTAAAAATTATTTTTTAATTATATTAAATGATTTTCATGCATATGATTGTGTGTGAAAATGTGAAGTTGGGTTACACTTTTGTGAGAATCGGGGGCGGAAAACATTTTTCGACAATAGTTCGGCCAAACTTTTGAGAAAGTTCGGTCAAACTCGTTTTGCCGTTTAGATTGATGGCATACTGACGGCGTGGGAAAATAGATTTTTGGCTAGAGATGGGAAAACCAGCAACAATAGTTCGGCCAAAATTTTAAAATAGTTCGACTGAACTCATATTTTATAAATATATCACCCACGAACTTTTTTCATTTTTACATGTCCTTGTTTTCATTATCTATTATTCGCAGGGTTCTTCTGTGATTTTCGTTTCTGTTCGTTTTTGTGGCATTGTTGCTACTCTGTTACTGATTTTGCGCCCGTGAATCGTTTCTGTGGCACTGATGCTACTCTGTGGCTGACTTGTCACTCACGAATTGCTGCTTAGGAGTTGCGCCAAGAAAATTTCTAGGTAATCTAACCATGAAATGAATTATCTAAGGTGATTTATTATGGAATATGTTGTTTACATGTTCAGAATATTATAGGAATATCTTACCTTGTAGATTCCGAATAGGTTATTTGTATAAATGCAATGGATTGACCTTACTTGCTTAATGTGTATGCTTATTAAGTACATGCTTTCAGGTTATGTTTACTGTGTGATCGTGTACAAGCCATAATGAACCTTCATGAGTGCCTTGTCTCTACAACTAAGAACTCGTATTGATATCTTCATAATACCTGCTTGGTTCCTATATGTTATGGGTTCTCCTTTGAAGGGTGTAATGAAGGGTTGTTTGTCAGGTTGACTGAAATACCAGAACCTAGGCCTTCGAATTTATTTTTCCACTAAGATTGAAACTTCTTTGAGTGCTTGACTGCGCCCCTCAATTCCATAGCCCTAGCTTCCTATTCCCTATTTTGGGTATGAGCTAACTGCCTAATCTTAGAACAATGTGTTTTAAGACGGGAAAGAGTACTGTAATAACCAACATAGTAACTCCATACTTACTAGTGGCTAACTACTTGTTGGTGCCCATACCTACTTATAGTACAAGTAATGATTACTATATACTGATACATTATGCTCAAGCATTGGAAATCACCTTTATTTAGATTCTTTGTTTTGGGTATAGGCTAACATAATCATAGAACGGTGAGTTTTAAAATTTAGCATTGCTTAATGTGTATGCTAATACCTACTTAGTTCCTACCTAATATTCATCTTCATAATACCTGCTTAGTTCCTATATGTTATGGGTTCTCCTTTGAAGGGTGTAATGAAGGGTCATTAGTCAGGCTGACTAAAATACCAGAACTTAGGCCTTCGACTTTATTTTTCCCCTAAGATTGAAACTTCTTCCAGTGCTTTATTGTGCCCCCCCCAATTCCACATCCCTGGCATCCTATTCCCTGTTTTGGGTATGAGCTAACTGCCTAATCTTAGAACAGTCTATTTTAAGACAGGAAAGAGTACTATAATAACAAAATAGTAACTCCATACTTACTAGTGGCTAGCTTCTTGGTGGTGCCCATACTTACTTATAGTAATACAAGTAGTTGATTACCATATACCAGTACATTATGCTCAAGAAGCACATTGGAAATCACCTTTATTGATTACTGTTTTAGGTATGAGCTAACTGCCTAATCTTAAAATAGTGTGTTTTAAGACAGGAAAGAGTAATGTAATAATGAACATAGTAACTCCATACTTACTAGTTTCTAACTTCTTGCTGGTGCCCATAATGACTTATAATAATACAACTCATTACTATATACCACTACATTATGCTGAAGACTAACATTGGAAATTGCCTTTATTGATTACATAGATAACGTACATATCTAATCCAATATAGTGTGAACAAAGCATGCTCTGTTATAAGTGAAACAACTTGCACTAGGTAGATAAGGTGATTCAATAGTCATAATTGATTAGAGTTACTACATTAGTACAGATAATTTGTGAATTCTGCAAATGAAGTTTATCTTTTATACTTGAACTACAACCAATTTCTACTTTAATACTTTAACCATTCACCATTTGTATACATTTAAATCTAGCATTCAAATATAGAATAGCATATATAAATTTTGTTTCATAATACAAATCTAAAGGATTTAGAGGAATAGTAGTGATGGAATGAAATTTAACATTGTAGTTTGATCCCCTGTTGGCCGTTATATCATAGAACCAATTTCATATTTACACAAATATCATAGGTGATTAGTTATTAGACTACATATCTTCATATAGAACTTGAAAATAGTATGGTGGAAATGTGGATCTCATGACTCTTAATAATGTACAATGATTCATTCCATATTCATTTAAAAGAAGTAACTACTATGTATTCCACTTCTACTCTAGATAGAGAAAGTAATGACTCTTTCTTGCTTAACCATGCAACCAGAGACTCTACTAAGTAGAATTATACATTTTCCAAGTAATGACTCTTTATTGCTTAAACATGCAGCCAAAGACTCTTCTAAGTAGAATTATACATTGTCCACTAGTACTTTTCATGTCATCCACACAAGCCTAGTTGAATCTCTCTATGTTGTCAATGTAAATTTCTCACCTTTTGGGTACTATAGTCCATTGTTTGTAGTCTCTTTCAAGTATCTTAATATCTGTTTGTTGGTAATAGATGAATCTATTATATTGAAATATTCCAACTAATATAAATTCCAAAATTATATCTAGTCTAAACCTTGTTATGTATATCAAACTTCCTATCATATAGATGTAAAGGTTATGATCAACATCACCTCATTCATCATCCATCATCTGCACATAACTTGCATCCAATTGATTTGATAAAAACACATTAGCCAATAAACAAACCATTGAAACCAAAAGTGATTTGATAGTTCTATAGGCAGAGTTTGTAAAGGGCCACTTAGCCTTTGGATCTCATATTTTATGAAAGGTGACATATCCAGTAAATTCCCCTACAGTCAATCTCTGGAATAGATCTAAATAGAATTTTTTCATTTTCATATCCATGGTCTCAAACAATGAGATAAAAAACCTTTTATATTCAACATGTAAAACACAAATTAGCCAGAAAAGTTTCCCATTGAAACCAAAAGTGATTTGATACAAAACATAGGTTTTAACCTAAGAGTAAATGCCCCTACAGTCAATCTCTAGAATAGTTTTAAATAGAAGTTTTTCATTTTCATATCCATGACCTCTCAAACAATGAGAGAGAAAAAACCTTTTATATTCAACATGTAAAACAAAAATTAGCCATATCTCTAGAATATATCTAAATAGAAGTTTTTCATTGTCATATCCATGGTCTCAAACAATGAGAGAGAAAAAACCTTTTATATTCAACATGTAAAACACAAATTAGCCATAAAAGTTTCCTATTGAAACCAAAAGTGATTTGATACAAAACATAGGTTTTAACCTTATATAGTTTAAAATTGTTTCAAATAGATTTTTAATAAAATGAAAAATATTCAATGTAAAAAACATAGTATTTAGAGACAAAAAGTAATTTGATACAAAACATATAGGCTTTAACCAAGTATATTGTTAATTTTTTTGAAAATAGATTCTTAAGAAAATGAAAAATATTCAATGTAAAACACATGTATTCTTATGCATTCTTATACACGCTTATGTCTATGTAAAGCAGTTTGAGTGATTCCATGGGTCTTCTACACCCTTGATAGGGTATAGTTGGGACAGGTAGTGTTAACTTCTACAAGTTCTATACGCAGAATCTGTAAAGGGCCAGGTAGCCTCTGGATCTCATCTTTTATGATAGGTGACATATCCAGTAAATTCCCCTACAGTCAATCTCTAGAATCTAGATCTAAATAGAAGTTTTTCATTTTCATATCCATGGTCTCAAACAATGAGAGAGAAAAAACCTTTTATATTCAACATGTAAAACACAAATTAGCCATACAGGTTTCCCATTCAAACCAAAAGTGATTTGATACAAAACATAGGTTTTAACCTTAGTAAATGCCACTACAGTTAATCTCTAGAATAGTTTTAAATAGAAGTTTTTCATTTTCATATCCATGGTCTCAAACAATGAGAGAAAAAAACTTTTATATTCGATGTATGTAAAAAACAATTTAGCCACATGTCTAGAATAGATCTAAATATAATTTTTTCATTTTCATATCCATGGTCTCAAACAATGAGAGAGAAAAAAACCTTTTATATTCAACATGTAAAACAAAAATTAGCCATAAAAGTTTCCCATTGAAACCAAAAATGTTTTGATACAAAATATAGGTTTTAACCTAAGAGTAAATGCTCCTACAGTCAATCAATCTCTGGAATAGTTTTAAATATAGAAGTTTTTCATTTTCATATCCATGGTCTCAAACAATGAGAGAAAAAACCTTTTATATTCAATGTATATAAAACACAAATTAGCCACATCTCTAGAATAGATCTAAATAGAAGTTTTCCATTTTCATATCCATGGTCTCAAACAATGAGAGAGAGAAAAAAACATTTTATATTCAACATGTAAAACACAAATTAGCCATAAAAGTTTCCCATTGAAACCATAAGTGATTTGATACAAAACATAGGTTTTAACCTAAGATTAAATGCCCCTATAGTCAATCTCTGGAATAGTTTTAAATAGATTTTTTTCATTTTCATATCCATGGTCTCAAACAATAAGAGAAAAAACCTTTTTATATTCAATGTATGTAAATCAAAAATTAGCCATATCTCTAGAATAGATCTAAATAGAAGTTTTTCATTTTCATATCCATGGTCTCAAACAATGAGAGAGAAAAAAACCTTTTATATTCAACATGTAAAACACAAATTAGACATAAAAGTTTCCTATTGAAACCAAAAGTGATTTGATAAAAAACATTGGTTTTAACCTAAGAGTAAATGCCCCTACAATCAATCTCTGGAATAGATTTAAATAGAATTTTTTCATTTTCATATCCATGGTCTCAAACAATAAGAGAAAAAACCTTTTATATTCAATGTATGTAAAACACAAATTAGCCACATCTCTAGAATAGATCTCTATAGAAGTTCTTCATTTTCATATCCATGGTCTCAAACAATGAGAGAGAAAATAACCTTTTATATTCAACATGTAAAACACAAATTAGCCATAAAAGTTTCCCATTGAAACCAAAAGTGATTTGATACAAAACATATGTTTTAACCTAAGAGTAAATGCCCCTACAGTCAATCAATCTCTGGAATAGTTTTAAATATAGAATTTTTTCATTTTTATATCCATGGTCTCAAACAATGAGATTCAATGTATGTAAAACACAAATTAGCCACATCTCTAGAATAGATTTAAATAGAAGTTTTTCATTTTCATATCCATGGTCTCAAACAATGAGAGAGAGAAAAAAACCTTTTATATTCAACATGTAAAACACAAATTAGCCATAAAATTTTCCCATTGAAACCAAAATTGATTTGATACAAAACATAGGTTTTAACCTAAGAGTAAATTCCCCTACAGTCAATCTCTAGAATAGTTTTAAATAGAAGTTTTCATTTTCATATCCATGGTCTCAAACAATGAGAGAAAAAACCTTTTATATTCAATGTATGTGTTAGCCACCTATGAATTTTTGTCAAGCAAACAGGTGGCTAAATTGTTTTTTAGCCTTCAAGAGACACATTTCCTATGAAAATCTCCAATCCTTGAAGCCTCTGTGTGTCCTTGGCCTTTGAAAAAATATTCATTGCTGTTTCCATCCAAAAAGCCTCACTGTCTATGAAAAGATGATGCTCTGAAAAGGCCTTCATCTTCCCCTTGTATCTCTGCAAATTTCCCCATTTTAACCCTTTCTTCCCCTTTCCAAACTTTCCCTTTAACCCCAAAAAATCCCTCCTAAGTCTTCCAAACCATCTTTTTCATCCTTTTAAACCAAGTGAAATCCCTTCAGCTGGTTTTAAAACCCATTTATTCCCCTACCGACACCTCTGTTCAGCCTTAAAAACTCTATTTTTTGGCTTAAAACCCAGATTTTACCATATGATAGGCTTAGCCCCTTTTAGCCAGCCCCTAACCACTTCCCCTCCACACACTCGAGCACTAAGACCAAGCGCTAAAGTCAAAGAGTGCTAATCGGAATCGTGAGATGTTGCGGAGCACATTTCTATGTTAAATTGAAAATCCCTGATTCGAGGAAGAAATATCCACCATTGATCTTATTGGATCTAACGGTCATTGCAAGTATTATCGCACCTTCCTATTCCCTTTGTAAAACCTCCGACGACCTTCTCCACCGTCGATTCACTTTTGAATTGGAAGGCCATCATAGCGCCGCTTCCATCGCCAATCGAAACTTTTGTTGTGCCACCCTTCCGATCACCGATTGAATCAGAGCCGTCCTCCCATTTTAATTCGATAGCCATCACAGCACTATATTCATTTCCAATCAGAGATTTCATAATGTTCCACCCTCCGATGCCGGAGTTGGTCAATCCCCGATCCAATCATAGTCATTGATCTCCTGTAGATCCAACGGTCTAGATGCAATCGCTTCAACGCCCATCAGAGATTTGGCCCCTGCCTCCTCCGCTTCTGATTAGATCCTGACTGTTCATCCTTCTTGATCTGACGGCTCATACACTCCCACCCACTAACCATATCCTCTGCCTGTGCTCTCTCTCTCTCTAGATCTCAACCGTTCATTCATAGATGGGACGACCCATGATTAAACCACCTTCTGCCTAACCCCACTTTACTGATCGCGCACGTTCCCGTATCGTACTCCATCTCCCGCCGTCAGATTGCATGATCCCTGATCCAATGGCCCACAAAAATATCTCATATTTTTTGTGTTCGATTTTTAACAGTTATAATTTACACGATATGGGTGGTTTCTGAAAGCCATGTGTCAGCCGGGGATCCATATCACGTTCAAAAAGAAAAAACCGCTTTACCCACTTTTGGCCATGTGAAAACAATAGTTTTGATCCTGAAAACCACTTCCCGACTTCTATGACCGAAAGTCTATTAATAAATCTCGACTGTTGTTCTGTCTTGATCAATGACCCTCATTGCATCTCGCACTCCATGCATATTTTTTCATTGTGCAACCTCAACATTGCATCGGATCATCGCAACCGTTGATCTCCTGTTGAGATCTGACGGTCCATATTGAATCGCCCTCTGCCCATGATCGGGTCCCACCATATCATCCCATTTCATATGTTTTCATCACATTTTCACCCATTCCCTTTGTATTTCGTTCAAATGTCGAATTTTAATGTTTTACATTGAAAAGTTATATCATTCTGCCTAACATTAAAACTTTAACGTTTTATATTAAATTTCATTGCATATCGTTCCACGTGCTAAATTCATTCCAGGAGTTAATCTCCACCGTCGATCATCACCTCCATATATGATTGGACGATCCACATGCATTTCTCCACCAAACCTCCATCAGCTGCACTTTTCACCATTACATGGCATTTTCACCAGTTCTTCCTTGCATCCATTGTTTCCCTCCATGCTACGCTGCCATCCTCATAGCCCTCCACTACATCCATTCTCCCACCGCATGGATTTCCTTAATAGTTTGTGTGTTTTTGCAGGGTACAGGCAATGAAAATCACCATGGATCATAGTCACTATTATAGTGACACAGAAGTATAGAGAAGGCCATTGTTAGAGCCCGATATTTCAAAAGAATGTTTGGGAAGGTTTCTACAGGAAATATTTCATCGAAGTACAAAGTTTAACTCTTTAAAACCTCTCCAACATCATTAAAGCTCAAAATTCACAGACAGAGACAGTCACGAAGCGACAAAGAGTATCATTGGATAATCAGAGTGTTTAATGCCTCTAATTGAATATTTTAAACTTTAACTCAATGATCAAAGGAAATTGTACTAGATTGAAGACCTTATGATTAAAACAGAGGGCCTAATGAGGCCTAACATACAGGAAATAATACTATCAGTGTCTCACATCAACAGAAGTTTCCCTCCTGAGAAAGGAAACAGTACCCATACTGTTTTCATTCTATACTGTGTTCCTGAGAAGATTTCCACCCTGACAGAACAATCCTAATTCTACCAGAGCATTTGTTATGCAATATGGCAGACCTGAAGTCATTTATCTGCCTTTTTGTTTATTCACCAGAGTACTACAGAGTACTACAGAAAGTACGTCAAAGAACATACCTGGAATAAATTTCAGCCTGTCGAAGACCACTCTTTCATCCAAAGAGTACCAAAAATCAATGCATAGATATTAAGACAGAATGGACCTCGACCCTCTTCTTCTACTATGTTTTAATGTTTCATTTAATGTTTCATCTACCTCCTCTGCCTCTCTTTCAGCTATAAAACACATGAAGAAATTCATTATAAAGGTTGTTGATCGGATATCTGTGAATTGTAAGTTGTTTCTCTTGAGATTTAGTTCTCTGTGTAAGTTGTAAGATAGGCCGAGGAAGATGTTTTCAGACTGAATATCAAGATGTTGCCAATGTTTTACATAACTGGTGTTTCTCTTTAATATGACAAGCACATTTATTTGGATCCTAATTTAAAGCAGTGGTGATGTTTTCTTACTTTGTCTCTATTTTCCTTTGTAATTCATCACATTTCGTTTCTCTGGTACGCATCAGAAATATGGCATAGGACATACCCTTTCATGGTACCCTATGTTTCTACTCTCCCTACCTTTGATTTTTTCTACTGAGTGTGTTATATAAGCACTGATTCAAGTTAATTTAACCAATGTAGTGGCTAATATTTACTACTAGTTGATGTACGAATTAATGAATCTGTTCTTAGATGTTCTTGTTGGGTTTTAATTGAAAGAATTGGGATACTGGGAGTTTATAATGTTGATTCTATCTCACTAGGATCTTTTTCGATCAGTTGACCCTTTCTAAGTTCCCTTAATTTGGATGTCGAAGCATTGAAAGTTCAAAGCCTTTCTCTGATCTCAGGCCTTCACCTTTGTTTGTAAATATTTAATGTTTCTTTGTCTGAAGAGTTAACCCTTTAGGAGTTGGATCACAAGTGTCTAATGGCATGTCCTGTCCCTGGATCTGATTCCTAAGTGGTCACCTTGGAGGTTTCCTTGTCATTCACTTTCCTTCCTTAACCATTTCATACCACACTATCATCTTTATGATCCTATGCTTTAGATGACTAGCCCAATTGAAAGCCTCGAATATTGAATAACAAGTAAACCCTTTTGACTCCATTTCCCAATGGTCTCGAGTGTTCTCTGAATTATATCTCCTTTGCCTAAATTCCTCTTTACTCATCGTTTGTCTTGTATTGAACCCTTCCTTCCAGTTTCCAAACAACCAGACAAACAAACAAACAAAACAAACAAACCTTGTGCCTATAACTAGCCTAAAACCCTAAAACAGAACTTCAAAGACACATACCTTTGCCTATATAGAGAGATCCCTCTCTGGAACAAGGAGGGATAGATCCTGAGGTCTGAAAGTGGTTATGATGTTGTCTCATCTTTTGGTATTGCCAAACTTTCCAAAACATGGGAACTCCAACATAATGGCGACTCCGCTGGGGAGCTTTGAGTAAAACACACCTTTCAACACTTAGAATACTCAAATAAGACCATAGTAGCCTTAGTTTGCTGGTTAATCACTGTGATGGACAATACACCTTCTTGAAACATTCTAAACCCTCCACCTGGTGACTCCATAGTTCTTCAAAGGTTAAAAGACTCCACTGGTGATCAGTAGGCCTGCTGATTATCTTGGTTCACATAAGACTCCACTGAGAGACTAGCCTTCATAACAACATCAGCCATATTAGAAGTAACAAGTAGGATTAAGCTGCTTTGCTTGAAGACAACATTCTAGCTTCAAGAACCATTCACACAAGATTTTATCCTAACCCAAACCCACCTGAAATTGTTGACAACCCTGAGAGAATTCTTAGGAAATATCCTACACCTGGAAAGCCAACTATTTCCAGACATATCCATAGAGCTAGTTCTGCACCAGAAGACTTTACAGCTCTATCAGACCCTCTTTTTGACCTAGACCTACCAAGCGGTTTGCCTAGAACTAGGTCATTCAGTGCTCTAGACCATCCAGACCCTGAGTTTCCTGGTTCACCATCTCACAGTGGTCAACACATTAGGGATAGAGGGACCCCTCCATCTACACCTCCGGATATTCATTTCATCCAAAACTTGGGGCTCTATCATCCTAAATCAGACCAATAGACTTCTGCTGGTCCTAGTATCCCTGTCATCCACATACCAGCTGCTCAAGCTAATCCTTTACCTCCTCAAAACACCATCATGGTAGCTTGGTATGCACCGATGGTGTTACCTCAGCCTCTAGTGCCCTTACCCAATGATTATCAATCAAAAATCCCTCACTTCACTGCAAAAGAGTCAAACACGGTTCAACACCATGTAGATAAGATGGAAGATTCCTTTGACTATATGGAGATAGATGATGAGAATCTTTGCCCAGAGCTTAGGAGGTGATGTGAAGAAATGGTTTAAAGGCCTACCTTTTAATAGTATCCCCGATCTTCCCTCTTTATACCAATCCTTCATAAACAAATTGGAAGTTAAGACCAACCCTCTCGATATCTTAGTAGAATACAAGAATCTTAAAAGAAATGTAGAATAGAGTGTCCATGACTACTCTACAAGGTTTAACAGTGTTTATAACACTCTTCCTCCACATATGAAACCTCCCGAAGGTATAGATTTAATGAAATATCCTGAAGGCTTTGATGCTGACATGGCCTACCAGCTAAGGGAGAGAGATTACAACACATTGGAAGATATTCAAAAAGGAGAAGTGAGTGTAGAGGCTAACCTGATTGAAAAGAAAGCCAGAATGAGGGCTGAGAAAAGGGTAACATATAGGGATGACACTGCAGCTTCCACATCCAATCCCAAGTATGACAGTCTAGCCAAAAACATGGAGAGGCTACAACAAATGATGGAAAAAATGGTTGTCTCAGTTAGTAATCAGAACATAAATCATCACTAGAACCAGAACTTTAGGAGAAACAATACCACTCCCAACAGACAAAGAGACTCTAATCAACAAGTCATACCCCCATTTCAAGAGAAATTTCTTGATGAGGATGAGGGGATAATAGAAGAGTCTGAGGGAAACACAATAAATATGTTTGAAATAGAAAACTCAATCCATAATTGTTCCACGGAAGAAGATTAGACCTCACCCTCATATTGGGATGAGGAAAGGTTAGAATCTGAGGATTACAGGCTTGGATTCAAAAATTCCATCATGCAAGTCAGAGAACAGTATAAAATTAGAAGCAAAAGGAGCTTAGACAATTCCAAAACAAAAGCTTCTGAGATTACCGTTAAGAAAAGGCCTGAGAAAACTTCTAAAGTGACCGCTGAAAGTAGAAAAATAACAGTTGAGAGTTCTGGGAAGAACAAAGAAAAAGACAGCCAAAATACTGATAAACAAATTCCACCAACCAGCAGCACTAGCACTGCAGTTAGTGCTCCTGATAAAACAGTTCCTAACACTGTACATAGTGAGAATCAGCACACTAATTCTGCCACTAAAGTAGTGGCTAACAAAATAGAGTTGAGCCTTACAAAGAGTCAGTCTCCCTTCAATTTCGAGAGTGAGATTGAAAAAATTAAAATCTTTGTCCCACTCTCTGAGCTGGCCACTAAATATGTATATAAAGGCCAAATTTTGAAAAAATTAAATCTAGGTGAAAACAGTGACACTGTCAATCTAAGTGATGATCAACCAGCCCTTTTGTTTGGTCCAAATATAGAAGGGAAGTTTCACAAAGGGGTAGTTCCTCCTTTTTCTATCAGCCTCAATATCCATGCCAAGATCCTTCACAACGCAATGCATGACTCTGGGGCATCACATAACCTAATGCTTAAGGTATTTATGGAGAGGTTAGGCCTAGAGATAACCCGTCCTTATAAAGACTTATATTCATTTGACTCTAGCAAGGTAAAATGCCTTGGCCTAATTAAAGTCCTTTGTGTGAACCTGACCCATATCCCAGTAAAATGTATGGTTATGGACGTTGTGGTGGCAGATGTACCACCTAAGTATGGCATGTTACTATCAAGGTCATGGGGAGCCAAGCTGCAAGGTACAATGCAGATGGATGGCTTATATGCCACAATCCTTGTCTTTAGCCAGCTTCAGAGACTGTATAGAGAAGCACAAATAAAATTCATGGTCAGCAGCCTTGAAAAGCCTGAAAATTCTCCTCTGTACTCTGTACATACAGATCTGGACTCTTTTATCCTCTGCAACGATGAATCCATACGAGAGCCAGAACTAGAAAACAGGGATAAAAACAATAGAGTAGAGCCCATATATTTTAACATAATGGCCACTCTAGACTTAGAGGAAAACGAAGAAGAAACCTTTGGACAGTGCACTGAAACAGAAACTCAGAGTGAACAAGAAACATAATGCAAACAACTGACTGGTCATTTCTCTGAACTTCATACACATCATGAAGAATAAAACACCCCACATCACGATGTAGACCCTATATTACAATAGAATAGTGAGACCAGTGTTAGGGAGGAAAATGAGGTTAAACCTGAAAACGATCCCTTATGGAGAATGAATTTTGATGGGTCTTGCACTAAAAAGACTGCAGGAGTTGGAGTGTTGTTACATAACACAGAGAGTGACTATGCTGAGAGTCATGCCTTTAATCTGAACTTCAAATGTACACAAATATCACAGAGTATAAGGCTCTCATCCTAGGCTTAAATTTGTTAAAAAAAATAGGATCCCATAGGATAGATGTACATGGAGACTTTGATTTAATCATAAAACAAGTGAACGAAGAGTATACGGCTAAACACCCTAGATTGAGAGCGTACAAGAATGATGTTATGGATTTACTAAAAATCTTTGTAGAGTATGAACTTGCGTTTATTCCTAGGAGTTAGAACATAATTTCGAATGGATTAGCCTATATAGCTAGTTCATATCATAAGCCCCCTAGTGACAAAAAAATCATCATTCAGACAAAATATAGACCTGCAGTGCCTGATAATTAGAAATACTGGTAGTTCTTTGAGGGCGACAAGCAGATAGAGGACTTCCTGGTTGGCAGGAATGAGTTTGAATTCTCTGATTCAGACTCTAAATTTGATGAAAGCTGCCTGAGTGAAGAGCCCCCCGACGAAGAAAAATCACCCCATAACATTGAAATAAACACTTTAACTTAACAACTTGGGAATCCAACCGAAGAATATAAGAACGCAAATAAAGAGGAAATAGAGGTGCTATAGTCAAAAGATAAGAATATACCCAGAGGACTGGCACCTTTAGAGGACCTTTTTTTATTTTGACGACGTAGCGAAAAACCCCACTATAGAACACTCAGTCTTTGATGTCGAGGAATGCAACATAGGCATAGAAGATAAGCCTAGGATGATTAAGCTGGCCAAGTCCTTGCCCGCAGACATGAAAAAGAAATATGTTGACTTATTTAAAGAATTCGTTGATGTGTTTTCCTGGAGCTACGAGGACTTAAAGGCCTATGATACAAACATTATACAGCACAAAATACCTTTGAAAGAGAACAAAAAACCCTTCAGATAGAAACTTCACATAATTAACCCAAAACAATTGCCTCTAGTTGAGAAGGAAATCAAAAATATGTAAGAGGCAGGAATCATAGTGCCTGTGAGGTTTTCTGATTGGGTCTCAAACCTTGTAGCTGTGAGAAAGAAAACAGGTGAGATAAGACTATGCATTGATTTTAGGAACCTTAACAAAGCCTCACTTAAAGACAATTACCCATTACCAAAGATGGAACACATCCTACAGAGGGTAGTAGGCTCAAAGAGGATCTCCTTGTTAGATGGTTTTTCAGGCTATAACCAAGTTCTATTACTCCCAAAAGACCAACTCAAAACAACCTTGACCACTCCATGGGGCACTTTTATGTACGTAAAATGCCTTTTGGACTAATGAACACTGGTGTGACCTTCCAGTGAGCAATGGACATAGCCTTTTCGGAGGAAATAGGGAACTTCATTTTCATCTATCTGGATGACATAACATTCTATTCCAAGACTGATGAGGAGCACCTAAAACATCTGAGAAGAGTTGTTGAAAAATGTAGAAGGTTCGGTCTGTCATTAAATCCCAGGAAGACTATATTTGGGCTTCAATAAGGCAATATTTTTGGCCATATTATATCAGAGAAGGGAATTAAAATAGACTCGCAGAGAGTTGAGGGAATACTTCAGATCACACACCTGAGAAACATAAAAGAGTTACAGTCCTTTATTGGGAAAATTAACTTCCTAAGGAGGTTTATTCCCAACCTAGATGAACACCTCAGAAATATGACAAACATGCTGAAAAGAGGTGTAGGGGTTAAGTGGACTGTAGAGGCTAAAAAATATTTCAAGTCGGTTAAACTTGCACTCACCCAGGCTCCTGTCTTAATTAGCCCAGATTTCTCAAAGGATTTCCTGATTTTTTCCTTTGCCTCCGAGCATACAGTGGCTATAGCTCTACTGCAGAAAAATCCAAAGGGAATGGAGCAACTTATTGCCTTCTTCAGCAAAGCTCTGAGGGATGCACCCTTAAAATAAAACATAATGGAAAAACATGCCTATGCCTTGGTAAAGGCCTTAAATGACTTTAGGGTGTATATACTGCATTCTCACATCATAGCCTACGTGCCTAACAAAGTGGTTAAAGACATTTTTGCCTAAGATTCAGATGGAAAGAGGGGAAAATGGATTGTTGTAATATTAGAGTATGACCTGGAAATAAAACCCACAAAATTGATCAAAGGTCAGGGCTTAGCTCAACTAATGGCTGAATCAAATTTACAAGCCCTTTACATAAACATGGTAGATGCCTTGGATGAACAGGAAGGGTTTCCCAATCCTACTATTGAAGAACAATTTCAAAACTCTCCATGGTATTATGATATCCTGTATGTGCTCACAAACCTCAATGCCCCTCCTGAACTATCAAAGACTAAGGCCCGATTCCTAAAGCTAAAAGCCAGAAAATATTTCATACTAAATGAATGTTTATACTGGAAAAATGCAAATGGTGTATTGCTTAAATGTTTACCTGAAATAGAAGCAGAGAGGATTAAACAAGAGTTCCATGTAGGACAGTGTGGAGGCCACTTAAACTGGAAAGGCACTGCTAACAAAATACTCAGAGCTGGCTATTACTGGCCTACACTTTTCAATGACATCCATCAAATGATAATTTCCTGCCATAAGTGCCAGATTTTTAGGGCAAAAGAAAGCTCCTCCCTTTACCATTACAACCCATTATTGTTGAGGCTCCCTTTCAACAATGGGGCCTAGATTTCATAGGAGAAATACACCCTACTTCTTCTGCACAACAAAAGTGGATCCTTATAGCTACAGAATATTTCACAAAGTGGATAGAGGCCATACCTTCTAGGAATTCCATAGATTCTGTTATCATTAGTTCCTAGAAGACCACATCCTCTCTAGATTTGGCTGCCCAAGGAAAATAATCACTGATAATGCTGTTGCTTTTGGATCCAAGAAAATGATTGACTTTTGTCACAGGTATAAAATAGCACTCGGTCATTCAACTGTTTACTACCCACAGGGTAATGGGTTAACTAAATCATCAAACAAAAGCTTGGTGACCATCATCAAAAAGCTGCTTGCAGAAAACAAAAAGTCATGGCATAACAAGTTAGTGCATGCTTTGTGGGCTGACATGCTAACAACAAAGAAATCCATTGGCATGTCACCATATCAGCTTGTTTATGGAACAGAGGCAATGTTTCCTACCAGCCTTGGGGTACTAGTGATCAAACTAGTCCAAGAGATTCAGACAGAAGAGGACAATATTGTAAGGAGGATAAATCAAACAATTCATCTCCAAAAAACAAGAGAAGAGGTCTATAACAGAGCTCTGAAAGTGCAGGATAATATTAAGAAGTTATTTGATAAAAGAACAAAAGCTTGTGACTTCAAAATTGGAGATAAATTTTTAAAGTGGGACTCTAGGAGAGAATACAAAGGAAAGCATGGAAAATTTGACAGTTTGTGGCAAGGTCCTTACATCATCCAGGCCACTGTTGGTGCGAACGCCTTTTTTCTGCAAGAGCTTGATGGTACAGAGTTGTTTGGGGGTCCTGTCAATGGAAGGATGCTCAAGCATTACTATTGCTGATTTCCAATTTACAGTTTTTCATTTCCATTGTAAATACCATTGTTGTGTTTTGTTTTCAAGAAAAAGAGAAAATGTTTCAAAAAGCAGAGAAAGAGAGGTTCAGACATGCTCAAAATGTGAACCTATGAAGTGCAAAAGATTGGCTCTAACAGGATCAAAACCTGAGCCAAAGGATGTAAAGACGGCTGGTTCTAATATGCCTAAAATCTGAACCAGCAAAGAAGAAAAAAAAGATCAGCTCTAACAAGCCAAAAACCAAAGCTGAAGTGAAGAAGAAAGTGACTCTAACAAGCTCAAAACTTGAGTCATAAAGGAAAGAAGGATGCTTCAAATTTTCAAAGATTTCAAGCCTTCAGATTTTGTTTTCAATTTTCTGCAATTTCAATCCATGAGCAGTTGCCTTTATGCCTTGGATCCAAGCAAACTAGATCGTCTAATCCTGGTTTGACTGTTTTTAAATTTCTCTGCAAATTTCCCCATTTTAACCCTTTTTTCCCCTTTTCAAAGTTTCCCTTTAACCCCAAAAAATCCCTCCTAAGTATTCCAAACCATCTTTTTCATCCTTTTAAACCAAGTGAAATCCATTCAGCTGGTTTTAAAACCCCTTTATTCCCCTACCGAAACCTCTGTTCAGCCTTAAAAACTCTGTTTTTTGGCTAAAAACCCATATTTTACCATATGACAGGCTTAGCCCCTTTTGGCCAGCCCCTAACCACTTCCCCTCCATACACTCGAGCGTTAAAGTCAAAGATCGCTAATCGGAATTGGGAGATGTTGCAGAGTGCATTTCTGTGTTAAATTGAAAATCCCCGATGCGAGGAAGACTTTGTTATATGAGTCTCAAGAGAAATATCCACCATTCTTCTTATTAGATCTAACAGTCATCGCAAGTTTTATCGTGCCCGCCTATTCCCTTTGTAAAACCTCCGATGATCTTCTCCACTGTCGATTCACTTTTGAATTGGATGGCCATCACAGCGCCGCTTCCATTGCCAATCAGAACTTTTATTGTGCCACCCTTCTGATCCCTCGATTGGCTGATCGTCGATTGAATTAGAGCCGTTCGCCCATTTTAATTCGACGGCCATCGTGGCACAGTCTTCATCACCAATCGAATATTTTGTAATGTGCCACCTTCTGATGCCCCGATTTGCTGATCCCCGATCCAATCATAGCTGTCGATCTCCCATAGATCCAACAGTCCAGATGCAATCGCTTCCTCTCCCATCGGAGATTTGGCCCCTGCCTCCTCCGCTTTCGATTAGTTCTTGACCGTTCATCCTTCTTGATCTGACGGCTCATATCACTCCCGCCCACTAACCATATCCTTTGCCTGTGCTCTCTCTCTCTCCAGATCTCAGCCGTTCATTCATACATCAGACGACCCACGATTAAACCACTTTCCACTTGACCCCACTTTACCGATCGTGCACATTCCCGTATCGCGCTCCATCTCTCGCCGTCAGATCTCATGATCCTTGATCCAACAGCCCACAGCAATATCGCGTAGTTTTTGTGTCCGATTTTTAACATTTAGAATCTACGTGATATGGGTGGTTTCTGAAAGCCACATGTCAGCCAGGGACCCATATCGCGTTCAAAAAACAAAAACCGCCTTACTCGCTTTTGGCCACGTGAAAACAATAGTTTTGATCCTGAAAACCACTTCCCCACTTCTATGCCCAAAAGTCTATTAATAGATCTCGACCGTTGATTTGTCTTGATCAACGTCCCTCATTGCATCTCGCACTCAATGCATATTTTTTCATCGCGTGACCTCAGCATTGCATCGGATCATCACAACTGTCGATCTCCTCCTAATGGTCCATATTGAATCGCCCTCTGCCCATGACCAGGCCCCACCATATCAGCCCATTTCATATGTTTTCATCGCATTTTTACCCATTCCCTTTGTATTTCATTCAAAGGTCGAATTTTAATGTTTTACATTGACAATTTATATCATTCCACCTAACATTAAAACTTTAACGTTTTATATTAAAGTTCATTGCATATCATTCCACCTGCTAAAGTTATTCCAGGAGTTAATCTCCACCGTCGATCATCGCCTCCAGATATGATCGGACGGTCCACATGCATTTCTCCACGAAACCTCCATCAGCTACATTTTTCACCATTACACTACATTTTCACCAATTCTCCCTTGCATCCACCATTTCCCTCCATGCTGCGCTGCCATCCTCATAGCCCTCCACTGCATCCATTCTCCCACTGCATGGATTTCCTTAACAGTTTGTGTGTTTTTGCAGGGTACAGGTAGTGAAAACCGCCATGGCTCACAGTCACTATTATAATGACACAGAAGCATAGAGAAGGCCATTATTAGAGCCCGATATTACAGAAGAATGTTTGGGAAGGTTTCTACAGGAAAAATTTCATCGAAGTACAAAGTTCAACTCTGTAAAACCTCTGCAACATCATTAAAACTCAAAATTCATAGACAGAGACAGTCACGAAGCGGCAAAGCATATCAGTGGGTAATTAGAGAGTTTAATGCCTCTAATTGAAGATTTTAAACTTTAACTCAATGATCAAAGGCAATTGTACCAGATTGAAGACCTTATGATTAACATAGAGGGCCTAATGAGGCCTAACGCACAAGAAACAATATTATTAGTGTCTCACATCAGCAGAAGTTTCCCTCCCGAGAAAGGACACAGTACCCATACTGTTTTCATTCTATACCATGTTCCGAAGAAGATTTCCACCTTGAAAGAACAATCCTAATGCTACCAGAGCATTTTTTATGTAGTATGGCAGACTTGAAGTCATTTATCTGTCTTTTTGTTTATTCACCAGAGTACTACAGAGTACAATAGAAAGTACGTCAAAGAACATACCTGAAGTAAACTTTAGCCTGTCGAAGACCACTCTTTCATCCAAAGAGTACCAAAAATCAACGCATAGATATTAAGACAGAATGGGCCTCGACCCTCTTCTTCTAATCTATTTTAATGCTTCATTTAATGTTTCATCTACCTCCTTTGCCTCTCTTTCAGCTATAAAACTCATGAAGAAATTCATTTTGAATGTTGTTGATCAAATATCTGTGAATTGTAAGCCATTTCTCTTGAAATTTAGTTCTCTGTGTAAGTTGTAAGATAGGCTGAGGAAGATGTTTTCAGACTAAATATCAAGTTGTTGGAAATGTTGTACATGACTGGTGTTGCTCTTTAATATGACAAACACATTTCTTTGGATCCTGATTTAAAGCAGTGGTGATGTTTTCTTACTTTGTCTCTGTTTTCCTTTGTAATTCATCACATTTTGTTTCTCTGGTACGCATCAGAAATCCGACATAGGATATATGCTTGCATGGCAACCTATGTTTTTGTTGTCCCTACCTTTGATGTTTTCTACTGATTGTGTCATATGAGCACTAATTCAAGTTAATTTAACCAGTGTAGTGGCTAATATTGACTGCTAGTTGATGTATGAATTAATGAATCTGTTCTTAGATGTTCTTGTTGGGTTTTAATTGAAAGAATTGGGATACTGGGAGTTTAGAATGATGATTCTGTCTCACTAGGGTTGTTTTCGATCAATTGAACCTTTCTAAGTTCCCTTAAGTTGGATGCCGAAGCATTGAAATTTCAAAGCCTTTCTCTGATCTCAGGCCTTCACCTTTGTTTTTAAATCTTTAATGTTTCTTTGTCTGAAGAGTTAACCCTTTAGGAGTTGGATCACAAGTGTCTAATGGCATGTCCTATCCTTGGATCTGATTCCTAAGTGGTCACCTTGGAAGTTTCCTTATCATTCACTTTCCTTCCTTAACCATTTCATACCACACTATCATCTTTAAGATCCTATGCTTTAGATGACTAGCCCAATTGAAAGCCTTGAATACTGAATAGAAAGTAAACCCTTTTCTGACTCCATTTCCCAGTGGTCTCGAGTGTTCTCTGAATTATCTCTCCTTTGCCTAAATTCCTCTTTGCTCATCCTTTGTCTTGTATTGAACCCATCTTTCTAGTTTCCCAACAACCAAACAAACAAGCAAACAAAACAAACAAACCTTGTGCCTATAACTAGCCTAAAACCCTAAAACAGAACCTCAAAGACACATACCTTTTGCTATATAGAGAGATCCCTCTCTGGA
This sequence comes from Pinus albicaulis, assembly GCA_034641835.2. NCBI lineage: Eukaryota > Viridiplantae > Streptophyta > Pinopsida > Pinales > Pinaceae > Pinus > Pinus albicaulis. The sequence goes on from CM076569.1 coordinate 368,446,322, forward strand.
CCCAGGAGGGCTAGATCCTGAGTTTTAAAAGTGGTTCTGATGTTGTCTCATCTTTTGGTATTGCCAAACTTGCCAAAACATGGGAACTCCAATAGTATGTAAAACAAAAATTAGCCATATCTCTAGAATAGATTTAAATATAAGTTTTTCATTTTCATATCCATGGTTTCAAACAATGAGAGAGAAAAAAACCTTTTATATTCAACATGTAAAACACATTATCCGTAAAATTTTCCCATTGAAACCATAAGTGATTTGATACAAAACATAGGTTTTAACCTAAGAGTAAATGCCCTGACAGTCAATCTCTTGAATAGTTTTAAATATAATTTTTTCATTTTCATATTCATGGTCTCAAACAATGAGAGAAAAAACCTTTTATATTCAATGTATGTAAAACACAAATTAGCCATATCTCTGGAATAGATCTAAATAGAAGTTTTTCATTTTCATATCCATGGTCTCAAACAATGAGAGAGAAAAGAACATTTTATATTCAACATGTAAAACACAAATTAGCCATAAAAGTTTCCCATTGAAACCAAAAGTGATTTGATATAAAACATAGGTTTTAAGCTAAGAGGAAATGCCCCTACAGTCAATCTGTAGAATAGTTTTAAATAGAATTTTTTCATTTTCATATCCATGGCCTCAAACAATGAGAGAAAAAACCTTTTATATTCCATTTATTTAAAACACAAATTAGCCATATCTCTAGAATAGATCTAAATAGAAGTTTTTCATTTTCATATCCATGGTCTCAAACAACGATATAGAAAAAAACCTTTTATATTCAACATGTAAAACACAAATTATCCATAAAAGTTTCCCATTGAAACCAAAAATGATTTGATACAAAACATAGGTTTTAACCTAAGAGTAAATGCCCCTAGAGTCAATCTCTTGAATAGTATTAAATAGAAGTTTTTCATTTTCATATCCATGGTCTCAAAAAATGAGAGAAAAAACCTTTTATATTCAATGTATGTAAAACACAAATTAGCCACATATCTAGAATAGATCTAAATAGAATTTTTTCACTTTCATATCCATGGTCTCAAACAATGAGAGAGAAAAAACCCTTTTATATTCAACATGTATATAGTATTTTGAAACAAAAAGTAATTTGAGACAAAACATAGCTTTTAACCAAGTATATAGTTTTTCATTTTCATATCCATGATCTCAAACAATGAGAGAGAAAAAACCTTTTATGTTCAACATGTAAAACACAAATTAGCCATAAAAGTTTCTCATTGAAACCAAAAGTGATTTGATACAAAACATAGGTTTTAACCTAATATAGTAAATTCCCCTACATTCAATCTCTAGAATAGATCTAATTAGAATTTTTTCATTTTCATATCCATGGTAGTTCTATAGGCAGAGTCTGTAAAAGGCCAAGTAGCCTCTGGATCTCATCTTTTATGAAAGGTGACATATCTAGTAAATACCCCTACAGTGAATCTCTGGAATAGATCTAAATGCCCCTACAGTCAACATGTATATATTATTTAGAAACAAAAAGTAATTTGATACAAAACATAGGTTTTAACCAAGTATATAGTTTTCCATTTTCATATCCATGGTCTCAAACAATGAGAGAGAAAAAACCTTTTATATTCAACATGTAAAACACAAATTAGCCATAAAAGTTTCCCATTGAAACCAAAAGTGATTTGATACAAAACATAGGTTTTAACCTAATCTATTAAATGCCCCTACATTCAATCTCTAGAATAGATCTAATTAGAAGTTTTTCATTTTCATATCCATGATAGTTCTATAGGTAGAGTCTGTAAAGGGCCAGGTAGCCTCTGGATCTCATCTTTTATGAAAGGTGACATATCTAGTAAATGCCCCTACATTCAATCTCTGGAATAGATCTAAATTCCCCTACAGTAAATTCCTCTATAGTCAACATGTATATAGTATTTAGAAACAGAAAGTAATTTTATACAAAACATAGGTTTTAACCAAGTATATAGTTTTTCATTTTCATATCCATGGTCTCAAACAATGAAAGAGAAAAAACATTTTATATTCAACATGTAAAACACAAATTAGTCATAAAAGTTTCCCATTGAAACCAAAAGTTATTTGATACAAAAAATAGGTTTTAACCTAATCTAGTAAATGCCCCTACATTCAATCTCTAGAATAGATCTAATTATATTTTTTTCATTTTCATATCCATGGTAGTTCTATAGGCAGAGTCTCACTAGAAAATTTGGCCCAATTTCCGACGGCCACTTCATCATTATTCCGTCACATAGTCGTCGCAAGAGCGACAGTTTGGGGTCGTACAAAACGTGGTTTGCCATTACATCACAATTTTGATGCTTTGCCAAAGTGTCGCAATACCGACACCTTTTCCGACGTTTTGCAAAGTGTCTCTATTTCGACGTTTTATAAGCGTCGGTCTTCCGACGAACAACAACTGTCAGTCTTTCGATGATCACAAACTATCGGTCTTATGACACTTTTCAGGTTTTCAAAAGAACGTCGCAATTTTGACGTTATGGCTTCCAACATTTAATTCTGATGTTTACAAACTATCGCAATGCTGACGAAATATCATTCGACGTTTAGAACATCATGCATCCGACACTTATGTAACGTCGCTTTACCGACGAAAAAGTTAAAAATATTAAAAAAGAGACATCGCTCTTTCAACGATCAAGGCGTCGGTATTTCGATGAAAAAGTACATATAATGTCGCTCTTCCTACATTGCAGGCATCGGTCTTCTGATGCTTTGAAGGCGTTGGTCTTCCGACGCTTTGATAAAAATTAAAAAAAAAAATTAAACACAGTGTTTTGGTCTTCTCATCTCCCAGTAATGGAATTTGATAAAGCTCTTGATGTTGAAATTATAAATCTTGGTGATCATATCTTTGAAAAGCTATTCTCTGGAATTTATTTGGGAGAGATTGTAAGAATATTATTGCTGAAATTGGCTGAAGATGTTGTTTTATTTGAAGATAACATTCCATCCAGACTAAGAGAACCATATGTCTTAACTACCCCGAATATATCTGTTATGCACCAAGACACCTCATGTGACCTTAACGTAGTTGAATATACTTTGAAGAATTTATTTTGGATATCACACATTCCTTTGAGGACACAAAAACTTGTAGTTGAACTATGCAACATTGTAGCAGTACATGTTGCTTGTTTAGCAGGAGTTGGAATTGTGGGCATATTAAAGAAATTAGGGAGAGATGTCATTGGAGAGATAGGTAAAATGAGGACCATTGTGGCAATTTATGGAGGTCTGTATCAGCACTATCCACTTTTCAGACATAATATGCAAAGTGCTGTTAAAGAATTTCTTGGAAGTGAGCTTTCGGAAACTGTGGTTTTAGAACTTTCAAATGATGGTTTTTAAACTCTTCTTGCTGCATCTAACTCAAGGTATTAATGAAAATATCAATACAATTTCAGTGAATATAATTATATCATATGGATGGATAAAGTTTTTGTACCATTAAATCCAAATTTGAGAAAAGTTCGGCCAAATTCCAAAGCATAAGCATAAGACGACAACATACGCTACAGGCATACTCTATAGATCAAAATCCAATAATTAAACATGGTGTTTTGGTTACACTCTAGACATCCCAAAATCCTTATCAGCATAATGGAGTGGGTTATCAATTTTTTACAGATTGTGGCTCATCCACCGAGACACTGTTTTAGATTTCAAGTCAAAGATCAAGTGAGATTGGAACACTTAAAAAACAACCCGATAAATTGAACAAAGGTTCCATATTTTTGGTCATATTCATGGAGTTTCTTGGAAAATGGACTACATAAGTTTCTGATGATGAGCCCTCCACCAATACACCTGGTCCAATATTCATAAACATCATGTGCTTTTCTAACTAAAATTAAACTATATATTATACAAAGTGTAAAAATTGTTTTATTGGGGAAAATTGCTAGAGAACGATTTAGACTCAAGGTTTATAGATCTGTTAGAAGATCATGACCACATAGGTAGCAACGCACTCTCTTGTTCTGCCATCCCCTAACACAAAAAAATGAATCTTGAAGCATACAAATGCTAAATATTTCATAGTAAAATACAATCTTATGATATGAACTCATTACAAGTTTCGTCCTAAGGAAATATCTGTCACACAAGTTTCATAGTTATATAGATACACAGGCGGAAAGTTGAAGTCATGTCAAGACAAGTTGATCATAGTTATTGTGTGTCTTTGAAGGGAAAAAATATGTCAAAGGTCGTCAAATTCTAGAAAACGGTGGCACAAGCTTAAATATCACTTGAATCCCATTTCAATGAGGTGTAATATGCCTCCTAACTCCTCTCGATTGAGGAGAAATTATTTTTTTAAGAAGAAAAATCACCTATATTAACCCATGTCAAGTTGCCTCTCCTGTAAGCCAGGTAAAATTTGTTTAAAGGGAAACAAAGGCTATAAATAAGCCATTATTTCTCATTCAGTCAAAAAAATCGTAGAGAGAATAAGTAATTCATATATGTAATGGAGCATAGAGGTACATATCTCATGAACCAGAGGACCAAAAATCAAGGTGTATTGCAGCTATTTCGAAGAACTTGTTTTTTACTTTGTCTGATGTGGTTTTAGCCCTCAAGCTCAACCCTCTAACTCAAGAAATTTAAGCCTAAATTATCTTAGAATTCGACCTATATTTGCCTTAGACTTCAGCCCCTTGTGACAGAATTTCAACCTCTGTGGCAAGGTGCAAAATTCGGATCTGTGGGAGGAGCAGACTCAGCTCTCCGTTGGCACTAACCAGGAACTTTCAAATGATGGTTTTTAAACTCTTATTGCTGCATCTAACTCAAGGTATTAATGAAAATATTAATACACTTTTAGTGAATATAATTATATCATATGGTTGGACAGAGTTTCTATACCAATAAATCCAAATTTGAGAAAAGTCCAGCCAAATTTTAGTAGAGGGCCAATTTGACCAAATTCTGTTACTGTGCTGGCAACTATATCAAACATATGGTTTACATAAACCAATAGATTATTTGGTATTATTTTATGATATATTTGATAATTACTCATTCATACCTATTATACATTGACAGGATCATCCCCACGTGCTCTTGAAATGAAAAATATAAATTGCTTAAATAATCTTGAGGATTAATTATAGAGAAGGTGTGTACAAATAACCATGTTTAAGTTACGTCCCTTCCATAAAATGCACATTATAATCTCAGATAGAGGATTTAAAATAAAATTTCTCTAATTAGAGTGATTGTGGAAATCATGTAGGAGGCAACCTTGCAGACCAAAAGAATAATGCACTACCGACAAGGTCATAAATAAACAGTTTTCCATTTCATTGTGATGTTGAGTTAGAACATTCCTCTATGGAATAATATTATGGCTAAGAAACCCATTTTCATTTCCTCTACAAGCTCAAACATTCCACTGTACAACACTGTGGACCTGTTACGAATTTCTGTAGTATTCACTTTCGATCATATAAATAGTCCCCTTAGAAGGTTCTTGCCACATTTACAGTTACAAATAGGCATATCCAAAGGATCGATAAAAGGATACAATTTGGTACAAATATTTGACTTTATATGGAAGGAGTGGTACCCTAGAACACCATTGCAATCTCGCACTGTAAGGTTGATGTCATATTGTTTGAATTCCAGCACCCAAAAATCCAAGATTATGAACCAAAAAAATGGCAGCATTTACTGTTTAGGTACAACCAACCGATGGAAAAATTAGAACAAATTCACTTTTATAACACTTTGAGCTATCACCATGAGCTTGACAAGGCTTTATTTGTATCTTTGTTGTTTCTAAACCTATATATAGCATAGAATTTAAAAGAACATGCTGGAAATTAACAACAAAAGTAAACATATAAAGGGAAGAATACCTAATGAAGCCATCTCGACTAGATAAACTAGCTGCAGAGAGTGGTTTATACAGAAGCCGACTAGAATGATGTTCTGGACCCACTGAAAATCACCCTTTCATATGTCTTGTAAATTTCCAGGCATTGTTTGCTTTCTTGTGTTCACTTGCCCAAGGTTGCCTTCAATGAAACTAGATGACTTTGAATGTGAATTGTAAGGAGAAGATGATGGATTGGGAGAATTCAAAGCCCTATCTTGGATCATATTGATTTCCTGCTGCTGAAGTGTACTACCACCGCCACTTGCTGAGGTAACATCAAGGGAAAATCACCGCAGCTGTACAGGCCATTTTTTAACTTCATTCCCACCTACTGCAAAAATTGATTTCTGCCATTCTGCACCCTCCATCCCCAACATTTTTCAGGACGTTTACCAGTATGACCAAGACTACTAATATTTTCCAACTTCTAAAAAGATGGCAACACAAATTTTTTTTTTGTAAGGACAACATATATTCATAGGACAATCAAAGAAAAACATGCACACCTTGGCATTCAAGTTCATAAAAGCATCCAATACGTGAAATCACAATATTCCTTGGTCTGCAACCACCTACATCAGGAGTAACTGATAAATATTGGCATCCTTGCTGCAAAACCTGAATAAAAAGACTTTCAAGGCCTTTAGTATCCTGCCACTCGCTGACCCCACCAAATGGAAATATATGGGCATCTAGTAGTTCTCCATGAGCATCTGTCCACACACAAACAAGCCATTTCAAATCTTCAGTCCAACCATAACAACAATGGAGACTCGGTGCCTTCTGGTTCCTGGGCCCTAAACAGTCAGATTCCAATCCTTCTGCAGTAGTGCTTTCCAAAGAATGTTTGAAAGGATGGAGGTCATTGCTCAGTTTGGGCATCCCTAGTTGTGTTTCTGTTTGTATGGAGTGGTGGTGGTACGAGTTCATGATTATTTTGTGTGGGATGCTTGTAAATCCTAAAGCAACTGTTGCCTCCATGGGAATTCTCATCCATACAACCTCTCTTGTGTACATATTCCCCTCATCATTGAGCTTTGGGGTTTCGACTATAGTAGGAAATGAGCTAGGTGCCAACAGGCCTGGAAAAGCATGGAGGGCCATGATTGTAGCACTTTCTATGGCTATTGTACTGGGATTCCTAGCCATGAATTTCACCACCACCATGCATCATAGGTGGGCCAGAATGTTTACAGATGACCAAGAAATAATTTCCCTAACATCTTTGGCATTGCCCATCATAGGTCTCTGTGAGATTGGAAACTGCCCACAAACAACAGGGTGTGGTGTTCTAAGGGGAACAACCCATCCTACCACCAGTGCAAACATCAATCTCAGCTCCTTCTACTTTGTTGGCATGCCAGTTACTATTCTCATGGGTTTCATACTCAATTTTGATTTTGAGGGCCTCTGGCTCGGACTACTGGAAGCTTAGGAATCTTGTGTCACGCTTATGTTGTACGTTTTTCTTTCAACACATTGGATTCTGCAAGCCCAGAGAGCCAGGGAGCTTATAGGTGTAGATCATGATCTACCAGTAAAGCCCAATAAGAGTTGCTAGAATACAAAAGGGGAGACACAAATTTTAGCCACCCCATTACATAGTGATGAAGACAGAGAGCCTCTGATAACTGTAAAATTTCATGTATCTGCTACTTCTGCCACTCAAAACAAATGCTAAAGAAATATTTTCAAAAGAGTATTTTTCCATGCTCAGAGTTCATGAGAACCAGGTTGTGTATAATGTTTCCATGAGAAATGTAATATATTTCAGACCTACAACCATCTATATCTCATAACCAAGATAGCATAGGATAAAATAGCGAATTTCAATGGGGTAAAACAAGGGAAATACAAATTTGATTCTTCCAGAAGAAGAGAGCATTCTTCCACGATCGATTTCTCTTCAGATCTCCCACAAATTTCTGAACATCGGAAAAACTCGAAAGATCTCCACCAGCTACTATGGCTTTTGAGCCATTAATGGACTGTGGCCACTTTAGGTTTTCAGAGTGTCCACGCTTCTACAAGAATCTAGAAAAAAGAAAGCATCATAAGGCAGAATGGAATCATGGGAAAGAAGGCATAAAGGTCGAACAAGCGGAGCGGGAAAAAAAAATTGAATAGGTCGATTAAGAAAATTTGAATAGGTGGAATAGGGCACGTGGGTAAGGTAATTAGGCTAATTTGTTGGAATTTAAAAACATAGGCCAAGCTAGGGATCTTTAATCATGTATTAATGCTATCAATTGATTAATTATGATTAATCATATATAAATGATATCAATTGATTAATTAGGGGTCTTTAATCATGTATCAATTTATTAATTATGAATTACTAAATTTAATTAAAATTTACTAATTAGTCTACAAACACATGGTAATAATGGCATTACCCACAAACACATGATACCCTCATAACCTAGTATTGTGTGCTAGGAAGGCTTTCCAAAGAAGTTGGCTGGCATCACTATGACACTATTACAGAATTAGAAGAGAAAAGAAAGGCAAAGGCTCAGGTATCATATGAGAGAAGGAAGCAATTGGCAAAATTGAGATCAAAAGCAGTGGAGTTAGCCGAAAATCAGCTTTCCCCAGAGATGGATAAGATAAAACTTGACAACATATTGGTCAATTTCCTCGACCCTTTATTGGTTATTTAGAAGGAGTATGAATACACCACCATTAATATCAAGGTAACTAGCCCCTAGCAGATCAAGGGCTGCAAGTTGTAGTTTTCATCTGAACATCAACATACCACAACCATGCTTACAACCAGAAGCCTTCTCACATTCACAATCTGATTATATAGTGAATTAGATAGAAGTAAGGAAACAATTACTTCCTCAAAGCTGATTCGAATTTGGAGGGCTTAGCCGGGGATTGGGGGTTAGGGGTTAGGGGTTTAGAGGTTTAGGGTTTATGGGGATAAATGGGTTAGGGGTTAAAGGGTTATAGGTTTAGGGTTTAGGGGGTTAAATGGTTTAGGGGTTAAGGGGTTATAGGTTTAGGGTTTAGGGGGTTAAATGGGTTAGGAGTTTAGAGGTTTATGGTTTAGGGGGTTAAATGGGTTAGGAGTTAAGGGGTTATAGGTTTAGGGTTTAGGGGTTCAAATGGGTTAGGGGTTTAGGGGGTTAGGGGATTTAGTAGTTAAGGATTTTAGGGGTTAGAAGTTAGGGGCTAATGGGGTTAGGTTTTAGGGGTTAAGAGTTTATAGGTTTAGGGTTTAAGGGGTTAGCTGGGTTAAGGGTTTAATGGTTTAGGGTTTAAGGGGTTAGGGGTTAAGGGTTTAGGGGGTTAAATGGGTTAGGGGTTAGGGGTTAAGGGTTTAGAGGTTTATGGTTTAGGGGTTAAATGGGTTAGGGGTTTACTAGAGGTTTAGGGGGCTAAATGGGTTAGGGGTTAAGATGATAGTTTCATTGGTCTCTATTTTTGCACATTTTAACCTTGCCAACAATGCGAAATTAACCCAATCATAGTTCCCAATATGTCATGATATATATTAACTCTAGATATATATGAGAAGGAATAACTATAAAGACATAGATTGATAGAGGTGGCGAGACAAGGGGAGTCACAAGGGAGAGATGGAGATAAACAGAATGAGAGGGGAGAGAAGGAATGGATCGGATGAGAGAGAGAGAGGGAGAGAAGTGAGAAAGGTAGAGAAGGGTAAGAGAGGGAGATAGTGACACAAAGATGGAAGGGGGGCAGAAAGAAGGATAGAGGGAGGGATATAGCTATGAGAGGATTGGAGGGTAGAGAGAGAGAGAGAGAGAGAGAGAGAGAGGGAGATTGGGGAAGAGAGAGGTCATTCCAGATGCTCTGAAAGTGTCGAGGCTTCAGCCAGGTCACAAGTATTGTCTGCTAGAAAGCATTTCCAAAGAAGTTGGCTAGCATCACTATGACACTATTACGGAATTAGAAGGGAAGAGAAAAGCAAAGGCTCAGGCATCATATGAGAGAAGGAAGCAATTGGAAAAATTGAGATCAAAAGCAGTGGAGTTAGCCGAAAAGCAGCTTACCCCATAGATGGATAAGATAAAACTTGACAACATATTGGTCAATTTCCTTGACCCTTTATTGGTTATTCGGAAGGAGTATGAATACACCATCGTTAATATCAAGGCAACCGACCCCTAGTAGATCAAGGGGTTAAGGGGTTTAGGGGTTAGATGTTTGGGGTTTAGGGGGTTAAATGGGTTAGGGTTTTAGAGGTTTAGGGTGTTAGTGGATTTAGCAGTTAATGATTTTAGGGTTTAGGGGTCGTTACAGGTTAATGCAGGGGCTAGGGTTTAGGGGGTTAAATGGGTTAGGGTTTTAGAGGTTTAGGGGGTTAGTGGATTTAGCAGTTAAGGATTTTAGGGGTTAGGGTTCATTACGAGTTAATGGGGCTAGGGTTTAGGGGGTTAAATGGGTTAGGGTTTTAGGGGTTTAGGGGGTTAAATGGGTTAGGGTTTTAGGGGTTTAAGGGGTTAAATGGGTTGGGGGTTGGGAATTAGTGTTTAAGGGGTTAGGGGTTAAGGGTTAGAGGTTTAGGGTTTAGGGGGTTAAATGGGTTAGGCATGCATTTAGAGGTTTAGGGGCTTGGGGGATTTATTAGTTAAGGATTTTAGCTAGGTGTTAGGGGTTAAGGGGTTAGAGGTTTAGGGTTTAGGGGTTTAAATGGGTTATAGGGGTTTAGAGGTTTAGGGGGTTAAGGGATTTAGTAGTTAAGGATTTTTGGTGTTAAGGGTTAGGGTAGGGGGTTAAATGGGTTAGGGTTTTAGGGGGTTAAATGGGTTAGGCCGGTTGGTAAATAGGGTTTAAGGGGTTAGGGGTTAAGGGTTTAGAGTTTTAGGGTTTAGGGGTTAAATGGGTTAGGGGTTTAGGGGGTTAAATGGGTTAGGGGTTAAGGGTTTAAGGGTTAGTGGTTAAGGGTTTATAGGTTTATGGTTTAGGGGGTTAAATAGGTTAGGGGTTGGGAATTAGGGTTTAATGGGCATGCCCGACCGAACGAATATTCCATAAGGGAGCAAACGGGAAACGAGCCGCCCATATATGCAAAAGGCACCTGGGTAGTCACACTTTAGCTAAACTGATACGGGCACCCTCTAACAAAACCACTTGAACCGAATGCACCCGGTCAAGTGACCTCGCATGGAGCAACACGACACCCCTAACTCAATGATGCCACAAGGGAGAAAATGGAAAATGGGCCACCCGAATGTGCACAAGGCACCCGGGTGGTCACAAATTAGCAAAACTGATACGGGCGCCCTCGAACGAAATGGCCTGACCCGACCCGAATGCACCCGGTCAGGCGACCTCACAGTACGGCGCGACATGGAGCACCCGACCGAACGATGCCACAAGGGAGAAAATGGAAAATGGGCACCTGAATGTGCTCAAGGCACCGAGGCATTCACAACTTAGCAAAACTGATACGGGCGCCCTCGAATGAAACAACCCGACCTGAACGCGCCCAGTCGAGCGACCTCACACGACGCGACACGACATGCTCAACCGAACGATGCCACAAGGGGGAAAATGGCAAACAGGCCGCTCGAACGTGCACAAGGCACCTGGGCATCACAACTTACCAAAACTAATACATGTGCCCTTGAACAAAACAACCTGACAAGACTCGAATGTGCCTGGTCGGGCGACCTCACATGGTGCGACATAGTGCACCCGACCGAATGATACCATAAGGGAACAAATGGAAAATGGGCCGCTCGAATGTGCACAAGGGACTCGGGTGGTTACAACTTAGTAAAACTGATACGGGCACCCTCGAACGAAACGACCCGACTCGAATGCGCCCGGTTAGGCGACCTCACACGACGTGACATGGCGCGCCCGACCGAATTATGCCACAAGGGAGTAAATAGCAAAAGAGCCACCCAAACATGGACAAGGAACCTGGGTGGTCACAACTTAGCAAAACTGATACGGGCACCCTCGAATGAAACGACCTGACTTGAACGCGCCCGGTCAGGCGACCTCACACGGTGCGACACGATGCACCCGGAAAAACAATGCCACAAGGGAGAAAATGGAAAACAGGCTGCCCGAACGTGCACAAGGCACTCGAGCAGTCAAAACTTAGCAAAATGGATACGGGCACACTCGAACGAAATGGCCCAACCTGAACGCGCCCGGTTAGGCAACCTCACACTGCGCGCCCAATCGTGGTTGGGGGCACACATTAAAAGTGACCGAACGAACGTCGATGCCATAAGGGAGAAAATACCAAATGAGGTGCCCGAACGTGCACAAGGCACCCAAGCGATCACAACTTAGCAAAACTGATACGAGCGCCCTCGAACGAATAGGCCCGACTTGAACGCACCCTATCGGGCGACCTCACATGGCGCAACATAGCGTGCCCGACCAAACGATGCCACAAGGGAGCAAATGGAAAATGAGAAGCTCGAACATGCACAAGGCACTCGGGTGGTCACAACTTAGTAAAACTGATACGGGCGCCCTCGAACAAAATGGCCTGACCGGAATGCGCTCGGTCGGGCGCCAACCTCACACGGCGTGACACGACGTGCCCAAATGAACATCAATGCCACAAGGGATAAAATGGAAACTGAGCCGCCTCAACGTGAAGAAGGCACCCAGGCGATCACAACTTAGCAAAACTAATACGGGTGCCCTCAAACGAAATGGCCTGACCCAACCCAAACGCACCCAGTCAGGCGACCTCACACGGCGCGACATGGCACGCTTGGTCGAATGATGCCATGAGGGAGAAAATGGCAAATGGGCCACCCAAACGTGCACAAGGCACTTGGGTGGTCACAAATTAGCAAAACTGATATGGGTGCCCTCGAATGAAACAATCTGACCTGAATGCGCCCAGTCGGGCGACCTCACATGACGCGACACGGGGCGCTCGACCGAATGATGCCATAAGGGAGCAAACCGAAAATGGGCCACTCGAATGTGCATAAGGCAGTCGGGTGGTCACAGCTTAGAAAAATTGATACGGGGGCCCTCAAACGAAACAGTCTGACTCGACCCGAACGTGCTCGGTAGAGCGACCTCACACGGCGCGACACGATGCGCTCGACCGAACGATGCCACAATGGAGAAAATGGAAAATGGGCCGCCTGAATGTGAACAAGGGACCAAGGCGGTCACAACTTAGCAAAAAAGATACGGGCACCCCCGAAAGAAACGGCCTGACTTGAACATGCTCAGTTGGGCGACCTCACACGGTGCGACATGGTGCACCCGACCGAATAATGCCACAACGGAGAAAATGGCAAACCGGCTGCCCAAACGTGCACAAGGGACCCGGATGGCACAACTTAGAAAAACTGATACGGGCGCCCTCGAATGAAATGGCCCGACCGAAATGTGCTCAGTCGATTGCAAACCTCACACAGTGCGACACGGAGTGCCCAAACGAATGTCGATGCCAGAATGGAGCAAACAGAAAATGGGCCACCCAAACGTGCACAAGGGACCCAGGCAGTCACAAATTAGCAAACCTGATATGGGTGCCCTCAAACAAAATATCCTGACCCGACCTGAACACGCCCAGTCAGGCGCGAACCTCACATGGCGCGACACAATGCACTCGAACGAACATCGATGTCACAAGGGATAAAACGACAAACGAGTCGCCCGAACATGCACAAGGCACCCGAGTGGTCACAACTTAGCAAAACTGATACAAGCACCCTCAAACGAAACGGGCCAACCTGAACGCGCCCGGTCAGACGACCTTACACGGCACGACACGGCACGCCCGACTGAACGATGCCACAAGGGATCAAATGGAAAATGGGCCACCCAAATGTGCACAAGGCACCCGGGTGGTCACAACCTAGCAAAACTGATACGGGCGCCCTCAAACGAAACAGCTTGACCCGACGTGAATGCGCTTGGTCCAGCGACCTCACATGGCGCGACACGGCACACCCGACCGAACGATGCCACAAGGGAGCAAATGGAAAATGGGCCACCTAAACGTGCACAAGGGACCCAGGCAGTCACAACTTAGCAAAACTGATATGGACGCCCTCGAACGAAATAACCCGACCGAAACGCGCTTGGTCGGGTGCCGACCTCACATGGCGCGACATGACGCACCTGAACGAAAGTCGATGCCACAAGGGAAAAAATAGCAAACGAGCTTCCCGAATGTGCACAAGGCACCCAGGTGGTCACAACTTAGAAAAATTGATACAGGCGCCCTCGAACGAAACAGCCTGACCCGACCCGAATGCGCTCGGTCGGGCGACCTCACATGACGTGAGATGGTGCGCCTGACTAAACGATGCCAAAAGGGAGCAAATGGAAAACGAGCCACTTGAACATGCACAAGGCACTAGGGCTATCACAACTTAGCAAAACTGATACAAACGCCCTCGAATGAAACGGGCCAACCCGACTAGAAAGTGCCCGGTCGGGCGATCTCACAGTATGCCGCAACACGGCGAGCCCGACCGAAAGATGCCACAAGGGAGCAAGCAGAAAATAGGCCACCCAAATGTGCATAAGGCACCCGTGCAGTCATAACTTAGCAAAACTAATACGGGCGCCCTCGAACGAAATGGCCCGACCCAACCCGAACACGCCTAGTCGGGCGACCTCACACAACGTGATAAGGCGCGCTCGACCGAACGATGCCACAATGGAGAAAATGGCAAATGGGTCGCCTGAATGTGCACAAGGCACCCGAGCAGTCACAACTTAGCAAAACTGATACAGGCGCCTTCGAACGAAACAGCGCAACCCGACTCGAACACGCCCGGTCGGGCGACCTCACACGACGCAACACGGCATGCCCAACCGAACGATGCCACAAGGGATAAAACGGCAAACGGGCCACTCGAATGTGCACAAGGGACCTGGGTGGTCACAACTTAGCAAAAATGATACGGGCACCCTCAAACGAAACGGCTCGACCCAACCCGAACGTGCCCGGTCAGACGACCTCACACAGCGCGACACAACGTGCCTGAACGAACGATGCCACAAGGGAGAAAAAGGAAAACGGGCCACCCGAACATGCACAAGGCACTCCGGCGATCACAACTTAGCAAAACTGATACGGGCGCCCTCGAACGAATCAGCCCGACCCGAACGTTCCCGGTCGAGCGACCTCACATGGCGCGACATGGCACGCCCGACCAAATGGTGCCACAAGGGAGAAAATGGCAAACGGGCCACCCGAATGTGCATAAGGCACTCGGGCGGTCACAACTTAGAAAAACTGATACGGGCACCCTCGAACGAAACGGCCTGACCGGAATGCGCCCTGTCGGGCACCGACCTCACACGGCATGACACGACGCGCCCGAATGAACGTCGATGCGATAAGGGAGCAAAAAAAAAATGAGCCTCTCAAACATGCACAAGGCACCTAGGCAATCACAACTTAGCAAAACTGATACGGACGCCCTCGAACGAAATGGCCAGACCCGAACACGCCCGGTCGGGCGACCTCGCATGGCGCGACACGGCGCGCCCGACTGAATGATGCCATAAGGGAGAAAACAGCAAACAGGCCACCCGAATGTGCACAAGGCACCCAGGTGGTCAAAAATTAGCAAAACTAATACGTGCGCCCTTGAAAAAAACGGCCCAACACGACCCGAACGCACCTGGTTGGGCGACCTCACATGGCGTGACACGGTGCACCCGACCGAACGATGCCACAAGGGAGCAAATGGAAAACAGGATGCATGAATGTGCACAAGGGACCTGGGCTATCACAACTTAGCAAAAATGACATGGGCACCCTTGAAAGAAACGACCCGACCTGAACGCGCCTGGTCGGGCGACCTCACACGGTGCGACACGGCGCTCCCGAACGAAGGATGCCACAATGGAGCAAACGGAAAACGGGCTGCCCAAACGTGCACAAGGGACCTGGGCAGTCGCAACTTAGCAAAACTGATACGGGCGCCCTAGAATGAAATGGCCCGACCTGAACACACCTGGTCGGACGACCTCACACTATGCGACACGACGCGCTCGACCGTGGCTGGGGTCACACATTAAAAGTCAACCAAGGAGTGAGTGCATCACATCTTTAATATTTTATGAAACTCCTTAGAAGTCCCATCATAACCACCTTCCATCTTCATCACAATGTGATATTTCAACTAAAGATATCTTATTACGTTGCTCCAACCATTCAAAAAGGGGACCCAAGTTAGATTATTATTTATTAAAGGAGAGGCCAAAGAAATTAATTTACAGACCTTCGTTATAGCGACATTTAGCCCAAACTGTCGCAAGAGCGACACTTAGCCCAAATCGTCACAAGAGCGACACTTAGCCCAAATTGTCGCAATAGCGACGATTGTTCCGAAATTGTCGCAATAGCGACGCTTTTGACCAAACTGTTGCAATAGCGACGTTTTCCTCCAAATGTCGCAATAGTGATACATAGCTCTAATCCATCGCATTTCCGACGATTTTTCCCAAACTGTCGCAATTTCGACGCTTTGCTACAAACGTCGCAAGACTGACACTAACTTCTATGTGTCGCAATACCGACACTTGTCTCCAAACATCGGTATAGCGACAGTTGTGGGCGGGTTTTGAAAAATTGATAAATTTTGGGGAAATTTCCGACATTTTCTCAAAAGTGTCGAAACCAAAGTGTCAAAATTTCTGCCAAATGTACTACTGTTTGTAAAGGGCCAGGTAGCCTCTATATCTCATCTTTTATGAAAGGTGACATATCTAGTAAATGCCCCTACTGTCAATCTCTGGAATAGATCTAAATATAAGTTTTTCATTTCTCCCATGCATTTTCAATAAATTTTAATTTAATATATATATTTTTATTGAATTTTATTTTTTAAGAGTGACACTTAGCCCAAACTATCGCAATAGCAACGTTTTCCTCCAAACGTCGCAATAGCGACACATAGCTCTAATCCGTTGCAATTCCAACGATTTTTCCCAAACTGTCGCAATTCTGACGCTTTGTTACAAACGTCGTAAGATCGAGACTAACTTCTATGTGTCGCAATACCAACACTTGTCTCCAAACGTTGGTATAGCGACAGTTGTGGGTGGGATTTGAAAAATTGATAAATTTTGGGGAAATTTCTGACATTTGGTCAAAAGTGTCGAAACCAAAGTGTCGAAATTTCCGCCAAATGTACTAGTGTCTATAAAGGGCTAGGTAGCCTCTGGATCTCATCTTTTATGAAAGGTGGCATATCTAGTAAATGCCCCTACTGTCAATCCCTGGAATAGATCTAAATATAAGTTTTTCATTTCTCCCATGCATTTGCAATAAATGTCAATTTAATATATATATTTTTATTGAATTTTTTTTTTTTTAGGGATAAGAAAACTATTAAATATGGTTGAAAAATGGAAATTATGCATAGAATTTTCTTGCTATCCCAATCTAGGGAAAGCAGTGATTACATATGTTCTTTCCAAGATTGCGACTAGCAAATTCATCCAGAGGAAAATGAATATACCGGGAAGAACAACAAACAACGTGGCATATTATATTGGATTGATAGAAGGCTTGGGAACAACGATGGATTATGGATCAAATGGAATTGTAGTTTTCACCAATTCTGAACTTGTGTGCAACCAGATGAATGGCGTGTACCAAGTTAAGAAGGAAAGGCTAAAATAATTGCATGGAATAGCAAACAATATTGTTAGCCATTTTCAATTTTTTAGTATGAGGCATTGTACAAATGTGAATAAGATGTCTGCTGATTTATTGCATGGGGTAATGAAAATTCAGGATTCATCTATCAAAGATGAATTAATATATGAATTCGAATTATACGAGCAATGTCAATGCAAGATTCATCTCTCAAAGATGAATTTGTTTTGAGACACTCTTCTTCAAAATTTCAAGATTCATCTCTCAAAGATGAATTAGTTTTGAGACGCTCTTCTTCAAAAATTCAAGATGAATTAGTGTTGAGACACTCTACTTCAAAATTTATTGATGGACATTGTAACATATCTTGGATATGTGTGTGTTGTGTACTTATAAATGCGCCTTTTTTAATGACTATGTGATTTTTTCAATTATATGCCAAGTGTGATCCCACCACACCATGTAAAGTGCAACTTGGTGAACTTCACATTTGCAACAAGTGCTGAACTTCACATTTTTATGAAATTAAAATGTGGGGACTTCAACAAATTCTTATTTAAATGGAGTTTCACTTCTTTTTTAATGACAATGTGTTTTTTTTCAATTTTATACCAAGTGTGCTCCCACCATGTAAAACACAATTTGGTGAACTTATCATTTTTATAAATTTTTTTTTTGCTTAAATTGAGTTACACGTCAATTAGTGCTTTGAAAGTTGTGTTTACATAATTTTTTTATACTAAATTACACTAATTTTCTGAAATTTATTTTGAATTTAATTTAAATTATTTATTTAAAAAATTAATTGTAAATGTCCACCGTGGATATATATATCATGGAGGATGAACGAAGAAGATCAACAGAATCCCATATCTCTACGATAGGGGGGGATCAAGGATCGAGAGTTGTTCATGGTAAATTTAAATATAATCTTAAATCTCGATACATGTGTGTACATGTGGAAATTTTTTATCAACTTTGTGAGTTAAATTAGCTGTTAATAAGTTTTATTTTTTATTTTTTAGGAGCTAATAAGAAGATAAGGGTCTCTACTCCATCCATGGATGCCCATGTTTCACCTAGTTGTGGTATGGTTTTAACACAATTTAATCAATGAATATGTACATGTGTATTTTATGTATGCATGTATTTTTCAATTGATTATAAATTCGTATTTTTTTATGAAGCTTCTCTCTCCTCTCGAGAGGTTGGTGGTGGTTCAAATCCCCTTAAAGTGCCATCAATAAGTGGTATCAGGTTGCGTGAAGGTGGTGATATTTATTCCCCCGGAGGAAAATCAACGACTGGTGGTGCTGGATCTCAGCAGTGTCATTTGGTTCTCAACAGTTTCAGGGTGGAGAAGATGCTAGCCAACCACGTCGAGGTTGCCATCAATTTCAATATTTTTTCATTGAATTTTTACAAATTTATTTACATGTGTTTTTTCTAATATAATTTTTTATATATATATTTATGCAGAGGCTGAAAATGCTCCAAATGTAGGTCAAAAGAGACGCAGGGAAGAATGCTACATTCAAGAAGAAGGTTGTATACCCACCACAACTTATCCAGCCAACATTTCTGATATACCATGCGAAAGAAACATGGCACAATGCACCTTAGAAAGGTGTCAACAACTTCATGCAAAATTGAGGAGAGATCTCGTGGCTTTGACTCTACCTGTTGAGAGTCGACAAAGCCTCGAAATAGTTACACATTCATTGGGCGAACTAGAAAATGTGTAAAAAAATCTTGGGCCAATGACTGATACATTTGTAGAAGTCATGAGAAAGAGAAAGGAAATATTAATGGGTCCCAATAAATGGGAGGATGTAAAACAAAGAGGTACAAAATAAATGTTTTTGATGGTTTAAATCTACATTTGGCATGTGATATAATGTTAAATGTTTTTATTGGATAGTTGAACTACAATTGGCATGGCATGTGAATTAATGTTGTGATATAATCAAAAAGTTTTTAAAACTCAAGTTTTGGATGGTTGAAGTACATTAAGCATGTGAAGTAATGTTGTGATATAATCAAAAAGTTTTTAAAACTAAGTTTTGGATGGTTTCAATCTACATATGGCATGTGATATAATGTTAAATGTTTAATGTTCTTATTGGATAGTTGAACTACAATTGACATGACATGTGAAGTAATTTGTTTTGATATAGTAAAAAAGATTCTAAAATTCAAGTTTTGGATGGTTCAAGTACATTTGGCATCTTAAGATTTCTTTTGATCTCTACATACTCTTCTCTTGTTTGAGTGAAAAAATTTCCAATGGGAAGAACATAGTTTTTCAATGCAACTAACCATACCAATTGAGCTCTAATTGAAAAAAGAGTAAATAAAAGATAACATTCCATAAAACATGTCAGAAAAATAACATTCGTGGTTGTCATTTTTGTTGGAATGGCTAAATCATATTTTAAGGATTCTCCATCGAAAAACAATTTCAATGAAGAGAATCCTCAATATGATTTAGTTATTTCAA
Organism: Pinus albicaulis; assembly: GCA_034641835.2. Taxonomy (NCBI): domain Eukaryota; kingdom Viridiplantae; phylum Streptophyta; class Pinopsida; order Pinales; family Pinaceae; genus Pinus; species Pinus albicaulis. Next base: position 368,466,344 of record CM076569.1, read on the forward strand.
TAAAAATAACAACCAAGGATGTTATTTTGTTGGCTTTTTGGTTTTTTTTACTTTTTTTTAAAAATAGAGCTCAATTGATATGGTTAGTTGGATTGAAAAGCTATGCTCTTTTCATTGGAAATTTTTTTCACTCAAACAATAGTATGTAGTATGCAAAGATAAAAAACAATCTTAAGATTACTTTTAAGTACGATCAAGTGTTCTTGAAAATTTTTTCCACATGATGATACCTTCATTGAGCTATGAACTAAAGTAGTTCATGGGCTATATGTTCTGCCTCTTTCCCATATAAATCCCTTTAATTTTGATTGGAAATATAAGAAGTAGATATATGTTTGTTGAATTGGGGTCAATGTCATTAATGCACTCAACTAGGTAGCTTTGTTGATTTATAAATTGGTAAATTGATGACATTCAGTTAATTGCATTCTAGAACATATATATTCAGTACGTGAAACATTTTTCATCAATGCACATGGGAAAACTACTTGAACAATTAATTGCATTCTATAATATATATATATATATATATATATATATATATATATATATATATATGCACAACATTTTTCATCAATGCGCATAGAACATATTCGACCATTGGACAGACAAATTTTGTACTATATTTTCAATCAGGAATAGAGATGTGAGTCAAATCCCACCAAAAGTCAGAGAAGTTCTCCAAGTCTCTTGTCTGAAAGGAATCTTTGTACAAAATTATACTGTGGATGATTTATTTACATTGTCGACACTTTGTACCAAAAAAGCCCACAAGAAAAACTGGGCGTGCATTGAGTTCGTGTATATATCCAGTACATGCAACATTTTTCATCAATGCACATAGAAAAACTACTTTTAGTTAATTGCATTCTAGAACATATATTGAGTACGTGAACATTTTTCATCAATGCACATAGTAAAACTACTTGAACAGTTAATTGCATTCTAGAACACACACACACACACACACACACATATATGCAACATTTTTCATCAATGCATGTATAGAAAAGCTACTTTTAGTTGATATTAGAGTGTGCATGTACCAAAACAATTTGTACATGTGCAAACACTTGCACATATAACATAACAAGGAAACTCAATTTTTAATTGAGTACTAGAAGTTATAGAACATATAATCCAAAGAGAATAAATTGTTGGGCAGTTCAGTAAAAAAAAATCCAATGGAATGCCATCTTTAATAATCCGTTCATGTTCGGATTTTGACATTTTCCATTTCTTAATTTTCGTTTTTTTCTTTGATTGAACTTCGATCAACTTTATGTGTGCTGCACACACCAAGTGACTATATTGACAACTTATGAAATCATGTTCATAGTCTTCAAAGTAAACAAAATCCACACTTTGATTAGTTTGTCTGAAAAAATAACCTTTCAGTATAATAGATCCTCTTTCATATGGAAATTCGTTATCATTATAGTCTTCTAATAATTTCATTTTTCGTTCAATGAAACGCATCAAATAATACTTCACATTTTCATCGTTGTCAGTAGGTGCAATTACAACAAAAACATCTCCTGCACAATAAAACAAACTTAACAAAATTATACATATTCAAATTTATTTCTAGATCTTTATCATTAGAAAGAAATTCAAATGTTACCTTCTCTAACAAGATCAGAAACTCGATCACCATCGGATGATATTGTAGTCTCCTTTGATTGCATTTCTTCAAACATTGCAACGGACATTTTTCCCTTTGTATTTAGCTCTGTATGTTTCCAATCTTTTACATACATTTTGTTTTCCCAAACGTCATTGGATTTTTTGTTGTCTATGCCAACAGGACAAAAACAAGAATATTTTCTTTTATCCAATGCAAACACATTTTTGGACGACTTTGTTTTAATTGAATGCAATTTTCAAGTCCCTTTTATTGTTTCAACATCATTTCCAATTGATCTATCTACGTCTTCGATCCCAATATGCCAAAAAAACCTTTATATGGAAAATTTAAAGAAGAATGTAAATATGATATCAAAATACAATCAAATATAATCATTGTGATAAATGTACACTGTTTAAAATTAGATATCCAATAAAAATTAAATTGAATGTACCTTCGCACTTCCCTTGATTGGTTAGTCTCATGGCTTAGAGCAGCGATGCACCATTGAACAACTTCTTTCGCATCCACAAGTCGGCTTGCAGCAGGGTTCATTTGATATCTTTGAAGTGCTCATTTTATGCATGCCCCTGCACCAACATGTTCTCCTTTTCCATGGCCAGTCTCAAATAAATTCCAACAATGTTTAATGCAGGTTTTATTATAAAGACAACACAACCAAAAGAATGATCGTGCAGATTTGAATTTTCCTACACATTTGTCTGACCATATCCAATGTTCATTGAATTTTATTCCACGATTTTTCAAGGAATCATAATTTTTTCCAAAACAATGTTGTACAAAATATGTATCATGTGTATGATCGTCACTGATATAAAAGTGATATTCTTTAATAATATGTCGATTTTCACTGGTGCTTTCTATATGATCGACATTTTGTTCAGCATGTCTATATAGAATATGGACGAGCATGGAGACTTGGTTAGAATGATAATATTCACTCTAAATTTCTTTTTGTGGAACAAATGTGTAGTTTTCTGCAAAATCAATTACTGACAAAATGGTCCCTGGTGGAAAAAATTCACGGGATTTTTGAATTGCAAGTCTTGCCATCAAGATCTATGGGAATGCTTGGTGTATTTGTAAATTTCTGCCTCAAACTTTCTCAAAAAGTCTATCACAAAAATTTCTTCTTCTCGTAATTCAATTCTTTTAACACTATTTACACCTTGAATCGATGTATGGATATATTCATATATCTTCCATTTCACTTTCATGTTGGACAATGATTGATCATTTATATCAATACGATATTTTTTTAAAAATTTAGTCAAATTTCCACAATCATCGCATTTTTTTACCACCAACACATTTCTTTTCATAAAATAGCTCATCGATTTCTCTTTCACATAGAATTTGAGATATGAAATCACGGATAGTGGAAGGAGGAGGTGAATCCTTCCAAAATGTTCTACTAAAATCAAGGAATGTGTCATAATATAACTCATATTCCACATGACAACGACAACAACAAGTGTCGCGTATGGTGATAGGTTTTACATACCATGATTTTTGTTGAACAAAAGCACTGATTGAAACATGAATTTCATGATTCTCTTCTTTAAACTTGTTGAACAACTCTATCTGAGTGGTTTCCAAGAAATTTTTTTCATGTTCTTCATACAGATTTCGTGCTATTCGTCTTTGCATCACATGCCTTGCAGTTGGCGAAACACACGAATTGTTCTTCCAATATTCATATATTATTTTTTTAACATTTTCTCCAAGTCTATATTTGTATGGTTTCCAACAAATAGCTCTCCAACAAGTGAGTTCATCATTTACATCTATTTGCAACCGAAATTTTCGATGTTTGTGAAAAGTTTTTCACGAGGTTCCTAATGCTCATGCCATAGATTTTACCAAGCGATTCTCTTTAGTACTTGACGAAACCACTGCCATATGTATTTCTCTACGTACAGTTGAAACATTTTTCTATATAGATCTTCTAATTGAATTTATAGCACTATTTATATTTTGTATCACATTTTCCTTGATTTTTTTATCTTTGGTTGATTTTTGAATACCCAATAAATTCGTAGCTTCTTTTAATTTCCTTAATGATAGGAGACCTTTCAACATTTGGGCTTGAACTGTCACCTTTTCCTTTATGAAATACTTATAAAAAATGCGGTTAACATGATATTGTATATAATGGTCAGCGTTTTTATCTCCATATGTGTGAATGTCAACATTTTCTAACATCTCATCATCAACATTGATTTCATCTGTACATATTCGAATGAATAGTACATAATAAATTTACATATTCAATAAATAACTAAATTAATAAATATATGTATAATCTCAATAATACGTGCATGTCTTCAATATATATATATACACACACACACACACACCTTGTGATTCAATTCCTTCACTTGAATTTATTTCAACATTTTCACCATCTTCAATCATTGGTTCAATAACTCTTTCACTTTCTTTTTCAAAATTTTGTGTCTCATCATCAATGTTTTGAGGAATATCTCTCTTTGTTTACATTGCAAAATATTTTTCAAATTAGGTCATCAAATAAAAATTAAGCTTCACATTTTACACTAGGAAAATTTTAAATATATCAAAATCATAATATTTACATTTACATACCTGCTTCAAATTCTAGTTGAGGTTGATTTTCCCCTTCAATATTTGAGAGTGCTTCTATCTTTCTTTTGCGAGATTTTCTCATCTTTTCTGTACGTTCCTCAGGGTCTTATTTTTGATCATATTTTCTCGTACAATTCCTTTGATTTCCCATGATAATAGAGTATGAAGTTCAAAAAATTTCCTTAAAAAATTTAGACAAAAACTCAATTAAAAAAAACATCACAAAATATTTAATTTAAAAAAAAACTCATTTTAAAAATTTTGCAAAAAATACATACTCCAATTCAAAACACTTACTTTAAAAAATTTGAGAAACAAATGTCTTATAAAAATGAAACGAAGCTCAAAATATTTCCTTCCAAGTCCTACAAAAAAATTGCATTTAAAAAGTTAGACAAAAACTCATTTTAAAAAATCATTATAAAAGATTTACTCCAACCCAAAACACGTACTCTAAAAAAATGTCACTTCAAAAAATGCCTCCAAAAAATGTCCATTGAAAATTAATTCCAACTCCATAAAAAACACCACTTTAAAAAATAATTCAAAAAATATCACTTTAAAAAATACTTCCAAAAAATGTCCAAAAAATGTCCTTTCGAAATTAAGCCCAAATCCATACCTTCAAAAATAATGAAAATTAAGCCCAAATCCATACTTTCAAAAAAATATGAAGCCCAAAAAAGATCCAAAAAACTGTATCACATACCTCCAAGTAATGTCCTTTGAATGTACCTCCAAGGATAGTCTTAAAAAATGTTCTTTGAATCTACCTCCAAGAAAATTCCTTAAACCCAAAACAATTCTTTGCAAAATTAGACCAAATGTATGAAAATATGCGAAAATAATGAATGCCTCCAAGAAATGTCCTTTGAATGTACCTCCAAGAAAAGTCCTTAAACCCAAAACAATTCTTTGCAAAATCAGACCAAGACCTTTGTAAAATCAGACGAAATGTGCGAAAATATGCAAAAATAATGAATGATTTTGTGGTAATTTATATTACCGTGAAATGGTTTTTTTGGAGGGGCTCCGCGGTATTTTCCGGCTGATGGAAAGTCAGGTAAAATTTTGGCCGAAATTTTTATAAAAAGTTTGGCCGAACTTTTTATAAAAAGTTTGGCCGAACTTTTATATCGTTAGACTTAATGGGTCATCTGCGCAAAAAAAAATTTGGTCGAACTTTGTTTAAGAGTTCAGCTGAACTAACGCGTCACCAGTTACGTAGAACTAAGCTCTGAATACGTATCTGCAACTTTGGACTGATTAAACTCCATGAAACATTCTAAATTAACTGTCGGAACCAAGACAAGAATTTTCAAAATTGAATCTACTTTCAGGAAATATAACTTTTATGGAATTTCATAAAAATTTACTACTTTTAATTAATTTTGTAATAAAATGGGTGCAAACAATTTCTGAAGGTCATTGTGATTCAGTGAAATCAAAATTCTGTATCTTCCAAAATACATTGTAAAAAAATTGAAACAATTATGGTGCATTACATTGGTCCATTGTCTCTAATGGGTAGCTTTTAGATTTTTAGTTTATAACTTATATGTTAAGAAATTTCTTGCGTTGCGAAACATATTCAAAATATGCAGTTTTTTCATATTGGACGAGTTCAAAAAATTCTAGTAGTTATGATATGCATCTATTGGCTTTGTAAATATGACGAAACCAAAGTAGACTCTGTCTAGATTGTTGTAACACATTTTGTTTCTCAAAAACACAAATTTTCAAAGAATACAACATTGCGTATTAACATGAATTCTTATAAATCCTTTGATTGTTAAAAAAAACACACTCAAAGCAACGCTAAGTTTACATATAAAATGTGTATAAAAAAATTCCAAAAAATAAGTAATAGAAAGCTAACGAAATTTCTGACAACTTTTATTTTTATCGCAAAATGAAATTCTAAATAGAAAAATTGTTTTAGCTTGCGGAAAGTTGAAGAACCGAAAAAAATGAAAGTTTTTTTCTCAAAAAATGGCAAAAAGTGTAACCCAACTTCACATTTTCACCCTTTAAAAAAAAACATTCCTTTCAAATTGACAACTCTCATCAATCCCAAACCCCTCTCTAAATATAATACACAAAAAGACGCTTCATGAAATTGTTCTCAACTTCAATACATGACAATATGCAACAACCTAATCAAGTCTTTCTTGTAATATAAATAACAATAAATCCTCTGGTCAAATGAAAATCCAACTCCTACAACTGGATGCAAAATTCAAAGCCATATATTGTACTCAAATCAATCATCAACATACTCATAACGACATCCTTGATAATCAACAAAAAAGAAAAACTCTGAACAAAGCCAAAATCCTCTGTGAATGAAGATCCCTTATAAATGTGCAATTAACTTAATGCAACCATCAAGCCATATCTCAACAAACTGTACCAAGCCTCTCTTCAACTCAAAAAGAAAACTTATGCGACATAAAGTGTTAGTTGAGGGAAACTATCAAGCACTATTTTTGTTCAAGAATCAATATCAACGATTCTCAACTAATGTCATGATTCACAATTCATCATATCATCACATCAAAAAAATTTCAAAAACCCTAATGACTCAATGCATCAAAGATGGTATATCTATATCTCTTCAAACCAATAGTAGCATCATCATAGGCATTTGAAATCTTAAACTTTCATAAAAAATCAACAAAAGTCCCATGTTTTAGCATCAGGTGATAAACAAATCAACCTCTCTATCAAGCAAATCAAACATGAGTGGGCAAGCATACATGAACCTCTGTGATTTTATATCATTTTCAAACTAATATTTGCATATAGTTTCAAAGAATCATAATAATATCTACATAGATATCTAAAATAAGTTAATGCAACAACAATGAAAACAAGAGCAATAGTAGGTTAACTTTAATAGGGTTAAGATTTCTAAAAAATCCTTTTTTTAGGCATTAAGAACTGATCTTCTCAAGGCAGATAACAACACACTTATGTGTGTCCCTACAGTGAAAGAAACTGATCTATATAAATAGTACTCCCATTTGATCCAAATCATATAAATCTCTTCCCTGCCATAAATCAAATCTCTAGCACCTGCAATTCATTCATTTGTCTCTAGAAAAATACAAGTTATGATACAATATCCGCCCTTCACTATCTCCTTGATCTGCATCTAATCTAGGAAATCACATAATCAATAAATCAAGCTCTGCCTCCCTATTCAAATCAATCATATCTCTATCCTATAATCTCATGATAATATATTCAGTGTATACAAACTCTAAAAACTAGTGCACACATATGGTTTTATGGGTAGACCCTAGTGAAGAATAACCTCTACAAATAAATATCATTGGAAGCTATGAAATATTACATTCAACTATACATCCATCCATACTCACTTATAGGATTCCTCTAATTCGTATCTCTCGCTCACTAATTATATTTGGGCCTCCTCCTTGCGCCCTAGTGCACACCTGCTCCAAAACAAATCACAAAAGAACTCATCGAATGCACACCCAAGTTGATCGAAATTGATTCCATTTTATATACTCTCTCCCTTATCATTACCATAGGAAAATATATGGTATTCATTTTCTCGATTGTTGAATATTTCAATTGCTTGTTAAATCAACCTTGCGAGCACAAATTCCATGGGAAAAAAATTGGTTTTCTTGTGGTTTTTTATTTTATTTTTGTTACCTACAAGAATATTCACTTCGATGATCCAGGCCTACCAGAGACCATCATCACTTGGATTCTATGGAATTCTAAGAGACGATGCAACTATCGTCTCTTGGATAATAACTGCTTCTCAAAGAAGATACTCTAAATCATGCAAATCACCTCCACTCTAGTCAAAACCTTTCAACACTCTTTATCATCCTCTACAAAACCTGTATAGGCATATGTATCATCTGCAACACTTTAGTACACCCTTGTAGGCACCATCCTCATAAGAAATTATCTAACTAATCCTTTGCCTCTTCCTACAACACAATTTCTCGCCACCAAATGATCCAGGTAGACATAGTGTGATGAGATGATAGTGAAGGCTGACATCAAGGAAAATGTTGAAAATGGCAACAAGAAATATTGAAAATGGCATCAAAAGGGATTCTAATTTAATTTTCCCTAAATTAAATTAGAAGGAAATTGTAATTCCACATAACATGCGATATTGTACATGTTAACTGAGTTGGGAATACTTATTTAGTTCAGTCAATTTGACTTGGGGGTGAAACTAGAGGCATGTAGAGTTCACTCTAAGTTTTAGGGGGTCTAGTTGTAGTTTATTTTGAGTTGTAATTGTTTAACGTAATTATTTGAGTTAAAGTAAGTTTAACTAGTTCTAACTGATGGATGAGCTAGTGAGAGGTCCATTCAATTAAATATGATTTATTTAACATGCAGTGATCAATAAAATAAATGATAATTCACTATAAATAGATCTTGCATGTCAGTTCTAAGGTAGAACCAGTTGATATTGGATTTAAAGGGAATTGTACTATCAATTGTACAATTAGAAAATTGTATAGGTCATGCATGAGGTCAGCAGGGTGCCTTGGATGTATTTCACAATTAATTATTGTGAATTTCCTAATTAATAGGGGTTGAATTCCCTTAGGAATGCGTAAGCAAGGATGAGAAACTTGGAGGCAAGAAATTGCTTAAGTATTGGACCAAACTTGTCGAGATCAAGGTGAGACAGTTAGAGATAGCGCAAAGAGCTCTCAAGCCCGAGAGAAGAATTGTATTGTTTCATATTCTTGACTTAGTGAAATATACAAATAGTGAGGTTTTTAGTTGAGGCTTTCCCTAGATACATCTTTGTGTTTTGTGATTCAGATTATTTCTCTTTCTTGTTCATGTGATTGTGTGATCATAATTGGTTTCCATAATTTGCAGAATAGATTCAAGTATTTTGTTTTAGCATATTACAAGATCAGTTGAATCTATGCAGATTTTCTACATGGTATCAGAGTAGGAATCGCTATAGAGGAGAAGAATACGAGTTTTTTTGGAACAAATGAATCAAATTTGCAGATTTATTCTTTAGGACCAAAAACAGATCAATATGTCTTTCTGTGGATCAAGACTAGAATATGCCATTGAGGGTGGTTCGAATTACATAGCTTGGAAGGACAGGATGGAGGGAGTGTTGGAGGATAATGGGTTGAAGGAATTTATAGACAATGATATTCCCAAGCTCGCAGCAGAAGATGCTCAAAATCTTGATGTATGGAAGGAGATTGTAGCAAAGGCGAGAAGGATTATGTTAGAAGGAGTTCGAGATCATATTGTCTTGAACCTCCATGGAAATAAAACTCCATATGCTATGTGGAAGTACTTAACAGTTTTGTTTCAGAACAACAATGACCATAGGAAGATGGCGTTGAAGGACAAGGTCAAAAAAATCAAGATGGACAGGGGCGAGACAATACCAAAATACTTGACGAAGTTCACTCAATGTCAAGATGAGCTTGGAATTGTTGGTGTTACCTTTCCCAAGGATGATTTGGTGATCCTAGCACTTCTAAGCCTTCCAAGATTTGGCACAACTACTAGGATTTGGTAAATGGGAGGTAGAAGCTACCAGAGTGGGAGAGATTGTGGTCCGAATTGGTGCAAGAAGAGATTCGGTGGAACACTAGAGATGGGACCTCTTCCAAATAGAAAGGAGAATATTTTGCATTAGTCAAAAAAGGAAAGAAAGCCAAGGGAAAGAAGTCCTGAGGTGAAGAGGGAAAGAAGAAAGAATTTTCCAACATCAAGTTTTTTCACTGTCATGAGTTCAGGAACTATGCCACGAAATGTCCACAGAAGGCAAGCAAGGAGGAGCTTGTAGTAGCCACAGTAGGTGAAGCTCTAGCTTCATAGTTTGAACTTGATTTCACTCTCATTGCATGCATGACCAACATTGTAATGGGGTGCATGTGGTATCTCTACAACAATGCCTCATTCCATATGATGGGGAATAAATATCTCTTCAGTGACTTGGAAGAGAAATACCTCAACCAGAACATAGAGGTTGGAGATGACGAGAGGTATAGTGCAACCACATAGGTGAATGCTTTGTTAGTTCCAGTCTTCGTAGCCTGTCACCAGAGATCAACATGAGCTCTTACTATGTATGGTTTTGTTAGATGTTTTGCACATGATGTTCAGCACAAAACATGTCACAAGTGTGTCCATCAGAAGAAGCTCGGAAAAATATTTCCAACGGTATATCACACTCCCATAACCGGTTTTTGGATTAGAAGATATGATCAAAATGAATGAGTGATTCTTGGTTATGCATGTTTTGAGGTCAGTTGCTGCACACAATGACAAGTTTAGTACAAAATCAGTTTGTGAAATAATGGTAAGAAATTTTTCAAAAGTGAAAGAGGTTTTTGTTCATCACATAGCAAATAACAAAAACCTCCTTCAGTTTATGCACAGGTGCTACTATGTGGGAGATATATAGTGATATTTGGAGCCTACATTAAAACAAAGCAAAATTTTCATATTTTTTACTGTTTTAGTCATTTTAGTGCGCGGCCATTTTACAACAGATGGAAAGTAATTCTACAAAACCCAAGGAGTTTTTTGTTAAACACAAGCCATATAACAAAAACCTCTTTCCGTTTATTCAAAGGTGTCACGAATTGGGATATGTGACTAGATCTTTACAGCTCATTTTTACAGATTTAAATTTTTAATGATTTTCTGTTTTAGAGATGATTTTGTGGAACCGATTGCGAGCAACTGGAAACGAATTTCCCTAATTTGAGAGAGGTTTTTCTCTAAAATGACCGTATCTACAAAAACCTCTTTCAATTTTGTAACAGGTGCTATGGTTTAGGAGATACGAGTTCATATTCAACACCTATTTTCAGAAATTCGGCCCAAGTTTAATGTAACTGATTCTATTTTTAAGAAAATGGTTGAGCTCAATTCCTTTAGTACAAGGATGAGAAAATGTATATATTTTATGAATTTCATAGTGTAGAGGTTGGATTTTTGTAGCAGAGGGAGGCTACTATTGGATTGTGTAAAGTTTTCCTCGAATATTATTTTAATAAAGCTTTTTTCTGCTCTTTAAATTTGGGATTCATCACGGTGTTTAATGTGCAGCATGTTTTTCTTGTAAATTCATTTCCATGCTTTGTTTTTTCTGCTAATTTGTTTACATCATTCTCTAAGGGAAGTGTTAGGAATCCATCCATGCACGATGCTCCTCTCACAATGATTATGTTGTTTGATGTAGTGGTTATCTTTTCAGAATCCATCCTCTGTTAGATGCTCTGTTGAGTAACCCGGTGCTTCTCTTTCTTATAAATTTGTCAATGTAGATCCATTCCCTGATTGATGCCTACAGGGTAGTGGTATTCTCTCATTACATCTTTAATTTGGCTGTACATTTCACTTACTTTGCCCCAAGTTTGCCAGCAGAAACTAGCCCCAAATTCATAGCCCAATAGTCCCTTCTCTTGCTCTTTTCAACCCACAATTTTCAATCAAACCCTCCTACTTATATACCTAGCCTAAAATTAGCTTTTATTTCAGTCATCTCAAGCCCTATTGATTACTTTTCGCTGAGATTGACCCGGAGAGAGCCCTCTCCTGTTCTGGTAGGGCTAGCTACCAGACTGAGCGTGGTATGATGTTACCCTGAACTCTGCCTTCCTTCAGCCTGAGGTAGATTTAGGCAATAACATAGTGGCGACCATATTGGGGAAGAAAAGTTTGTTGTTTGCTTTATAAACTACAGACGGAGCCTGAAGTTAGCCAGGTAACCTTCGAAACGCTCTTGCTTTGCATTAGAGAAAGTAGATGAATGCTGCTTCAGTCAATCTCCGGTCTAGTTTATGAACTGAACATCTGGTTTCCTCAGTAACGTGTATCAAGTTCAGATCTGATTGTTGATGGTGGACAACAGTCAGACACATATGAAGGCTGAAACATTCACCTGGCGACTCCAACTCAATCCAGAGATTCCAGTGCTCACTGATCCATTCATGCACTAAAATAAAATGGTAGGGTATGTGGCAGACCCTGCGCTTTGTGAAGTTTTAAAAGAAGTTAGAGATCAGTTAGTGGATTTTGAAATTGATGAAGTATTTTTCATTGTCGTGCTTCAATGTTTGAGATCTTCGAAGTTTCCTGCTAAAGCTAAAACTGGTTTCTTTGAGTTAGTTGTTGAAAAATTTGAGAAGGAGATTCAGTATTTAAATGATCAGATCCAATCATATGAATTCCGAGATCCCAAAAAGTTCTTGGAAACTCTCCCTCCTTCAAAACAAGAAACAATAGAGCTGCCCGTGGATATTTGCATTGATAGTTTGCAACTGGAAGCATGTATTGAGGAGTTGGGGCAGCAAACAGAGTCTGGTTTTTTTGATCCTATTGCAACGTACATGGAAATTTTTTTCAGTTTGAATGATAGATCAAATTGTCTTTTACATAACCAGACTCGTTATGTGCATGTATGGCTGTCAGCATTTACATTTGTGTCCTGGTTGAAGCACTTTCAAGCAGCATCCTTGTCACAGTTGATCTGGCATTACAGTGTTACTTGATCTATTGGTTTTGCAGTAAAGTAGGGTAGATTTGTAAATAAATAAGCTGTCAAAGGAAACATTTCAGTTTCCGGTATTGGTTTATGTATAGGTTGTAGTATGTATATGTTTTGGGATTGGTATGAGTTTTTTTGGGTTTGCAGTTGTTTGACCATCCATAGCCCAATGGATGAAGGCACTGCCTTCTTTCCCAGAGATCTGTAGTTCTTGGCACCTCCAAGGAGCTACCATCCCCATTGGAGCCGATGTTAGTTCTATTCTTCACAGCTTGTCACCAGGGATCAACATGAGCTCTTACTATGTCTGGTTTTGTCAGATGTTTTGCACATGATGTTAAGCATAAAACATGTCACAAGTGTTTCCATCAGAAGAATCTCGGAAAAATATTTCCAACGGTATATCACACTCCTGTAACTGGCTCCCAGATTAGAATATATGGTCAAAATGAATGAGTGATTCTTGGTTATGCATGTTTTGAGGTCAGTTGCTGCACACAATGACAAGTTTAGTACAAAATCAGTTTGTGAAATAATGGTAAGGAATTTTTCAAAAGTGAAAGAGGTTTTTGTTCATCACATAGAAAATAACAAAAACCTCCTTCAGTTTATGCACAGGTGCTACTATGTGGGAGATATACAGTGATATTTGGAGCCTACATTAAAACAAAGCAAATTTTTCATATTTTTTACTGTTTTAGTCATTTTAGTGCGGTGCCATTTTACAACAGATGGAAATAATTTTGCAAAACCCAAGGATTTTTTTTTTAAACACAATCTATATAAAAAAAACCTCTTTCAGTTTATTCACAGGTATCACGAATTTGGATATGTGACTAGATATTTACAACTCATTTTCACAGATTTAAATTTTTAATGATTTTCTATTTTAGAGATGATTTTGTGGAACATGTTGCGAGCAACTGGAAACGAATTTCCCAAATTTGAGAGAATTTTTTCTCCAACATGACCTTATCTACAAAAACCTCTTTCAGTTTTGTAACAGGTGCTATGGTTTAGGAGATACGAGTTCATCTTCAACACCTATTTTCAGAAATTTGGCCCAAGTTTAATGTAACTGATTCTATTTTTAAGAAAATGGTTGAGCTCAATTCCCTTAGTACAAGGATGAGAAAATGTATATATTTTATGAATTTCATAGTGTAGAGGTTGGATTTTTGCAGCAGAGGGAGGCTGCTATTGGATTGTGTAAAGTTTTCCTCGAATATTATTTTAATAAAGCTTTTTTCTGCTCTTTAAATTTGGGATTCATCACGGTGTTTAATGTGCAGCATGTTTTTCTTGTAAATTCATTTCCATGCTTTGTTTTTTCTGCTAATTTTTTTACATCATTCTCTAAGGGAAGTGTTAGGAATCCATCCACGCACGATGCTCCTCTCACAATGATTATGTTGTTTGATGTAGTGGTTATCTTTTTAGAATCCATGCTCTGTTGAGTAACCTGGTGCTTCTCTTTCTTCTAAAGTTGTCACTATAGATCCATCCCCTGATTGATACCTACAGGGCGGTGGTCTTTTCCCTATTTTCTTCTCTCATTACATCTTTAATTTGACTGTACATTGCACTTACTTTTCCCCAAGTTTGCCGGCAGAAACTAGCCCCAATTTCATAGCCCAATAGTCCCTTCTCTTGCTCTTTTCAACCCACAATTTTCAATCAACCCCTCCTACGTATATACCTAGCCTAAAATTAGCTTTCATTTCAGTCATCTCAGGCCATATTGATTACTTTTCGCTGAGATTTACCCGGAGAGAGCCCTCTCCTGCTCTGGTAGGGCTAGCTACTAGACTGAGCATGGTATGATGTTACCCTGAACTCTGCCTTCCTTCAGCCTGAGGTAGATTTAGGTAATAACAAGGTCAATGGATGTTCCATTCCTCTGGCTGTATCCTCAACTTGAATGTTGCCTCACAAATGGATGCTCCATTCTCCTGTCAGTATGCCTAACTTGTATGGTCAAATTGGTGAGGTTAGGTGTAATTTCCAGATAATTTACTATGAATATATGGAATGGTCAGCTATCCTCTTGTAATCATGTTGACTCGCTTTTTCTGGTCATTCTTTGGATGAGATGAAGCAAGTTGCAAATCCTAGATGATTTTCTATGAATAGAAAGAATAATCAACTACTTTTGTGGTTATTTTGTGGATATTTTATTAAAATTGTCTTATCTTATCACTATTGGTGGCATGTTTCTATGATGGCTTCCAATGAAATAGTAGTAAAATTACTAAAGAAAGTGAATATGAAGCATCAAGGAGTACGGAAACCACAAGAATTTCCAAATCAATGCAATAATTTTTTGCTATTTTTTTTAATGATTCAAGAGATGTTACTTGTAGACTGCACCAAAAAGTGCAGATTTCTTTTTGGCTTACATGTTAAATGCAAGGGATTTTATTTTTCCAATTCTCCCCAATGCTTGCACCCAGTTTCTCTTCCCATTAAAATTCATGCCAGGAAGGTGAGAGTGTCACCTTGGTAGTCATTGATGAATCAATGGTTTGAATAACACCAATACTTTTTTTTTTTTATAGTTAAAACTGAGATCAATTAAGAATTGATAAAACCAAAGTTCAAATGAAAAAAGTGATTTTATATAGAGAATAGTGTGCGTTGTTTATTAGGAATTTATCCATTGGTTTCCTTGGGTCATTGGTACCTAAGATATTGATTGGTTCATTATATACTCCTTGATCTAGAATATCTTGTTTGCTAGATATACACAATTCCATCTATTTAAGGGTTTACAATGTTGTGTGTTTTCTCCTTCTAATCTCGAAAATACATCCAATAGTCTAGTTTGTTCCTTCTCTTTAGTATTTGCATCCTTCAACTTGCTAATCATATAGATTCAGGCATTGAACTCCTTGACCAATTTGTTCTAGATTTGTTCCAATAGTTGTTTTTTTGAAGTTTCCTTTTCTCCACATTTATTGTTAGAGAAAAATTGTTACTTGTTTTGGATATTTAGGATCTCATAGAAAATTTCAATTCCCTTTGTAACTACTCTTCCCATTTCTATGTGTGGGAGGGTATCTATTTTTCCAAATATACCCATGGCTTACTCTTGGCCTAAATTGGTTCAAGATAACCCACTTTCCTTAAGATGTATGCAACAACCCTAACAGAAATAGGAGGATAATGATGTGACCTAATGAGGAGAGGGTTACTCATTCAGAAAAGAGCCCAAAAACTAACTTGGTTTGCCAGAGTATGAGCCAAAAATAGAGAGATAACCCAAATAAGATATCCTTCCATGTGGCTGACCATCCGTGGAAGACTCGACTCTAGAAAAACATTTAACTCAACAACAAACCTTCCTTTGTCCTCCTTTAAGACCACCGCTACCTTAGTCATAGATCAAACCCTTATCATGTGTCCAAATTATGAAGAAGGATCCCCTATTTATATAATATGATGGAAGATGAATAGATGTGTATCTTGGGCTAATTGAGCCGACATAAGGTGAGGTCCAACCTTGATAAATTACATGTGAGAGGATAAAATAAAAAACCCACTTCCGCTTGTCCAAATGAGACAAATTTTATATCGATTTTGGTCCTCTCGAAGAGATGAGTTCAATGCCGCAATTATCTTCATGATTGGATCTATCCAAAAATGGAATTTTTTCCCTAGTTGCAAATTTTAACATTCCCTCTCAACAAGGGAGAATTCCACCTATCAATATATCCATCATCATGCCATTATACATTATATGCCATCTCAGTCATCTCTTCTCAGCTCTGCTGAACCATGAAGTAATAATGAAGAAGAATTGATTGAGAGTGAGTCACAAGACCTTGCCACTCTCCACTGACACAAGTCAGTCTAGAGGTAGAACCTCAGTTGATCCTAGATCAAGATGTTTGAACACCATGCATACTATCATAGAGAGTATGGAAATACACGATGCATCCATCGGTAGTGCTATGGTCTCTATCCTCATTTACCAACTCATTGGCCAGATGAGAGATACTTCCCATGAGTCTCAAACTACATGGGTAGGATGTTGCAAGAACATCAGCAGGGAAATAATATATCACATCACGCTCATAATCACATGCAGGGAAAGGAGAAACCACATCCTAAAAACACACATCACAATCACATGTAGGGAAAGGATGAACCTCATCCTACGAAACACATATCACAACCACATGTAGGGAAATGATGAACCACATCCTACGAAACACATATCACAACCATATGTAGGGAAAGGATGAGCCACATCCTATGAAACACATATCACAACCATATGTAGGGAAAGGATGAACCACTTCCTACATATATCACAACCACATGTAGGGAAAGGATGAACCACCTCCTACCGGTATGCAAAAACACCGAGAGTAGGGTAAGGATGAACCACTTCCTACCCACATGCAAACCAATAATAGTAGGAAGCATTCTACCTAGGGAAAGGATGAACCACATCCCACCTACATGTCCGCAAGTAGATTATTGAATGCATCTCTCACTGGCGTATCCGTAGGAGAAGGTGAACCACTCATCCTACTTATATGCCATAGTGAAAGGTGAGCCACTCACCCTACACGCATGTGCCAACAATTGTGGGCGAAAGTGAAGCACTCACCCTACACACATGTCATGGGGTATCACAGGGGAAGGTGAACCACTCACTCTGTACATAGCGCACCATTAGGGAAAGGTGAACCACTCACCCTGTGGTCACTCATAGTTTAATAAGTACCCCAAGCCCCCATGATCTCCCAGAGCTCAATGTTCAACTGAGACCCTCATAATAGATTCTAACCATGATTCTAGGCTTCTTTCTGAAGAAAGATAATCTTGATCTTATAGTGATAAATGGGAGAGTCGTTATCTGATGCATAGGCATTAAACATTATATCTCCCTCTGAATGTTGGGAAATAAGGCTTGCTTATAACCATTAATTCATTTTCAACTTGTTATTAATCCTGTGGTCCATGTGCTCTAATTATGCAACTTAGATCATCAAAGTTATTTAAACTAAATGGTCATGGCTTGGTCTCATCAAGAATCGAACAAGCAAATTTATCAAGGATTTTATAGCTCCCTCTAAAAGTGGATTATGGTCCTTCTTCAACCAAGAAGAAGAAATATTCCCATGACATTATTTTTGAACAATTTTATGATCCTTCATTGCTAGATGACTACTATCAACGCATCAAATTACTCAATCCATAATGAGGAGTCTTTCTCATTTGGATATTCTAAAGAACCATTATTTATGAATCGAGGGACTACTGCTTGGCTATTGAACCTAGGGACTACTGCTTGTCGTGCTCGTCGAGACATAAAATCTGATATGCATCATTGCATTTTCTTCTGGGTACCTCTGTTTTTCATGCTGATAAGAAGTGATACAGTGAACTTGATTAGATTTCCTTCAAGAATAAAAGCTCTAGGTGAGCTGAACTTAAATCTAGAGGGTGTTGCAAAATATTTTACTGGCAGATCCCAACAACTTATTATTGTAAATATCCTGTCAAGGGATAAGCTATCAAAATTCACATTGGTCTTGTTCACAACTTCGATTGTGAACAAGATCATCAATCATTACATCACATCATCATGACTATGGAACTATACAGGACAGAAAAAATACCATAGAGGATGCTGAGTTGAATAAGATGAGAAGCCATACATAGGATAAAACCTCACATAGCATGACTAATGCCATATATGATGAATAAATCAGGAATCTTTATAGGGCAGGGTTTTGTCTTTAACTGACAGCCTAGGTTTCTATTTCAGGAAGACTTTTCCTCCTTATAACAAATATTTTATTCTGCTACTGAAGTTTTCTAAGGCCGTATATGAGATTTCAATTTTTCTTTCCACAACTATAAATCATATGCTTACAAAAGCTTTCATTTCTTGACATATGAAGCTATTGAAAAACTGAAGATTTCCTCAAGATGGCTCAACTATAATTGAGCTTGCTTGGTGTGGGTCATAGATCTCAATCATAAACATTAGACATCATCATGTATCTTGGTAGAATGGAAAAATGTATTAAACCTTTCGAGCTACTATTCAAATCTGAAAAGCAAGGTGATATGATTTTACTAATGACCAAGGTTTCCTTTGCACATAGAAGACTTGACTCCTTTTTCTTTAGAGATGCCTAGAATAATAGGAGAACTGTGCCTCTTCTTTTCTTAGACATATTGAAGAGAGGCTACAAGTTCAACAGGGAGGAAAATGTCCAAGGTCATGACTAAATCCAACTTAGATCAAAATTTCAATGATTTGTAAGGATGCCAGGCACCTACCAATTACCTTTTTTCCAATGATGGTTGTAATTATGTGTGCATGATGATGCCAAAATAGGTTTTCCTGTAAATATGATTCCATTCTTCCTCATGCAGAAGAGATAGTTTATGTGAGTTGAAATGAAATGGGACACTATCCAATTGGAGACATCACAAAGTAGAGTTACTGTTAACATCCCAAGTATACTGTAGTCACAACACCATGATGAGAAACATGGTCAAGATTACTGTAGGTTATATGATATCCAAATATCAAGGAAAATTGAGATAAAAGAGATAGCTATCAGGATGAAATTATCTCTTATTCTGAGCACCAGGTGTCATCAAAATGCATATTATATGTAGATATAATTTCAACTGGAAATGCTACGTGAAGTAGAACCACTATCCTTTACATTGTAATATATATATATGCACACACACACACACACACACACACACACACAAGCCCTTTTTACCAAGACATATTGTAGCTTGAATAAGGGCTTGGTACAGATACATATGTATACCCATAGCCTTGGTTCAGGTAGATCCCGCAGCTCAAACAAAGACTCAACTTGTATTTGCGCTTCATGCTTTTCTATAGCCATGGTGGTACACTGAACTGAGATCTCACGAAGCACTGAACTTGATAATATTTAGCCTTAACAAGATATAAACTGAAATGTGCATTGACATGATTGAATTGAGATTTCCACTGCACCAATGTACAAGGGTATATATATCTGTCACGTCTGCCACATTTCACTATCATTTACTGTCTTGAATTAGGATTACTGTCATGTTTCTTGCTTACTGAGAATGATAATAGTTGCCATAACTCATATTACATCGCATCACATGGGTATATAACAGAGCTTAGATCTTGTGGAGACAACTGTCATTTTAATCACTGTGTACTTCCAAATGTATCACTATTATATGACCTAATTACTACTATGTACCATAGTCTCAAGGGTTACTATTATGTAATAAGGTGACCGCATATATAACAAGAATGACTGCCCTATAACAAGGTTGCTGCCAGTTAGTCAAGGTTATATATCATAAATATCAAGATCATTGTTGTACATCAGGATTACTGTCATATACATATCACTTGTCATGTCATCAAGGTCACTGCTATTTCTAACATAGATTAAGGTTAGATCCTGTCATACATCGGCAAAATTGTTGTCATACCTCATAAGATAACACAAACTACCTTGAACTACTATCAAACCTGGGCGAAAACCTCACATTACTATCTTCACAGTTGGAATAACTTGTATCTTAGTCATGTAATTCCCATCTCTGAAATGTAACTTTGTGCACTACAGTCCTTAACCTTCCAGCTCTACGTTCCTCTTCTTCAGTGGCTCTACCTTTAGATATGTCAAAAAAATCATTCACAGGCATTCTTTACACACCAAAATGCCTGTCTTTCTTGTTGTCATCAAGCCCATGAAACATCTGAAAAACAGTGGTTTTCCCTTAAGTCTTGCCTCATAAGATTCAGAGCGGTGTTGGTTTATTATACCTTTATTTCTGGCTATAGTAGTCAAGAAAGTACAATTCATCCAAGAGATGAGCTCAAAAATATGCCACATCTAGCCTAACAATAGTGTTGTAGCTGATGGTATTTCCCATGGGTTTACAGTCTATGATGTTTTCAAACATGTGCATGTAGTTGTGCTTAATGAAAAGGGATTTTTACATATTTCCAACATTTGGAAAGTTGGGATCACCGTGCTACCCTGCAAATGTGATGAAAATCACATGTGCAATCCCTTTTCATTGGTGGACAATACTTGTTTCCAAATTGGGGACGTGTTCTTCGTAGAAGTGCACGAGAACCTCAGAATCATTTCATACACATATGAAACTAGCCTCCACATTCAAAAAAAATATCATCACTACATAAAATTTCGGCCCTTATAAAGAAAATCACAAGATATTAAAGCCTATGAATCTAAGAAATCAAGACTGCTGCTCAAAAGAGCTTATTCAACTCTAAACTACTACTCAGTAGAGCTTATTCCTTTCCTATCTTGTTGTAGCATGTGCCAAAATAAGGCTTCCAGTTCAAATTAGTAAATTAAGGCAATTATCGCAACACCTCATGGATACGATGGTCATTTCCTATGTGCTTAGTCATCATGAAAAACTAGGAAACCTCAAAACCAAAATGTTTGCAAGATGGAATCTTGTCATTGCTAGGCTACAATAGAACCTGGGTACTTGAAAATGAAAAATGTCATCAATTTTGATGCAACAGTGGACATAAGATGCCACAAGATATGTGTAGCCATCCTAAAGAGGATGTTTGTGAGCTCTGTCAAACCACATACTGTCCCCTTTTCTTGAAACTCCCTATTTTCCATCACATGAGAGCACATACAATTGTCCAAATTATTGTTGTTAAAGGTATGTATTGGATATCTGAAAACTTGTCATAAGGGAAGCACGATCTGCAATTCTATCTTTTAAGGAATATTGATTCCATAGTCTTCCATAACCATTATTAGGCCACCACAAGTGCTAGTGATCCAACCCATCTGGAAGTTGTGCACCTAAGTCTCTAAGTGATAGGCCTATAAATAGTTGAGGAATGCATTCCACTGTCACATTGTACCCTATAATTTTAGAGTACAAGCACATTGTATTTTTTTATTAGGCTATTTTAAGATGGTTTCCACATCATAATTGACACTTGGTCGACCACCCTTCCCTTCTGTGTTAAAAATGAGAACTCTAAACCGTTTAAGCTTAAAATGATTTCCATTCTTTTATTGTGGACAAGGTACTCAAAGTTATGCAAGGGGTTTGGGTCCCATTTTTCCTCTGGATACAAAATATCATGTGAGTTAGCTATTCTTCTAGTATCATGAAGAGCACTCTTCAAAAACATTTCACATTGGTCACCTCTGCCAATTCTTGTTTATTTTTTAATTATAGTAGATGTTAAGTCCCTATATTAATAGTGTAGTCCCTTATTATGTTAGTGTAGCCCCCCTTATTGTTATTGTTGTACCCTTGTAACCCCCATATTGTTATTATTGTGTCCTTACATTATTATTGTTAGGTCGGCTAGGATTACATTGTGGCCCCACTAGGATTACATTGTGGTCCTATGGACTCCTATATATAGAAAGGAGGTTTTGTCATTTGTATCATCCAAGAATTGTTCATTCATGTAATGTATTGGAGGTTTCCCCCTCGAAGTGGATTATTTCTAAGGCGTTGATATCTCTTTTCTTCAATTTTTGGAGCTGGTTTCACAACATTTGGTATTATAGCTTTGGATTCTAGTGTTTCGCTGCTCCAAACAGGTCATCATGGCATTTTTCGCTATAACTTTGTTTCTACGAAGGTTCAGAAGCTGAAATTTTTAGAGTGCAAAGCCGAAATCCTAAGAAACATCTTCACAAAATTTCAAAGCTTGGTACGCAATATTTTCGTAGATATGATCTATGGAAGTTATGGATTTTTGCAGGTTCCTAAATTTAACCTAAACAGGTCATTGCGGCATTTTCACTGTAAATATTTTTCTACGAGGTTTCAGAAGCTGAAATTTTCACAGAGCGAAGCCGAAATCCTGGCGAACTTCTTGTACAAATTTCAGACTTGGTTCGCAATATTTTTGGAGATATGATCTACGGAAATTAGGATGTTTTCAGGCTCCTCAATTTCATCTCAAAGAGGTGACCATGGGAAAAATGTCATAACTCTCTCTCTGAGAATCGGATTGAGATTCTGTAAAAGGTGGCCACAAGTACATGGACTATAGTTTCCTATCTATAAATTTTAGAGCCAAAGGAGCAAACAGTAACACGTGGAAAGTCGTACAAGTTCACTCTACTGAACTAGTCCATAATTAGGTCATTGTGGGAGATTGGACATAACTTTGCCTTGAAGAATCCAAATCAGGTCAAACCTGTGGAATTCGAAAGAGGATTCAGAGGGCTACCTTAGGGATAAATTTAAAATATTGAAAATATGAAATCACAGAGATAATTCAGTTTCAATATAGAGCTTCTCAAAAGCATGAAAAATGTGTGTATTTGGTTTTTAAAATTGCATAACTTTTGTTTGAAAAAGCAGTTTGAAGTGATTCCAAGGCATATTTTAAAAATTTTATCAGTAATGGGTTATATAATTCCTTAAAAAAATAATTCCATACCCATTAAGCCCTCAAAAAGCTATAGTATGACGCATGAAGAGGAAGAATTGCAGTATGAGATATCAAAATTACGGTACCAAGTGCAACAAATTTCGATCTTACGAAGAGCAACCGAAGATGACATAGATGGTTTAAAAGCAGAAATGGAGGCTAAGTTGGATGGTTTGAAGGATCAAATAATAACTAATATGGATGATAAATTAGTGGAAGATCACATCAAGCATCAACAAGAAGTTCTCCAACTCTCAAAGGATAACCTAACTTTGGTGCACAATCTAATGAAACAACTGGAAGATCAACATCACATCAAAATAAGTTCTAAAGTAGTCATAGAAACAAGAACTCGACAAGTACGATCAATTTCAAAGTATCTCAGCAAGTGGAAGAACTTTCCTATAGAAGATTCCACATCGGAGGATGAGAATTTTATATAGAAGCATCAAGAAATAATCAAGCGTTGAGGACAACACTTGTTTTAAGGAGAGGGGCATGTTAAGTCCCTATATTAATAGTGTAGTCCCTTATTATGTTAGTGTATCCCCCCTTATTGTTACTGTTGTACCCCTGTAACCCCCATATTGTTATTATTGTGCCCTTACATTATTATTGTAAGGTCGGCTAGGATTACATTGTGGCCCCATGGACTCCCATATATAAAAAGGAGGTTTTGTCATTTGTATCATCCAAGAATTGTTCATTCATGTAATGTATTGGAGGTTTTTGATGCAGGAGAATCCAGCTCAGGGTAAACAAAAAGGACAGGTGTTTGTCTTACTATTACAGTTGATTGCTGACAGGTCATTGAACCTGGGTTTTTTTTATTTGATTTTATTTTAGGAATTCCATCATTAAGGCCTAATAGTTAATTAAGTTCTGTAGTTTTCACTTAAAATTTTTCTTTTATTTTTAATTTTAAATTTGTTATTAGATTAATAGAACAAAAGTGAAGAATGTAACTATAATAACTGTTAACAGTTTCAAACCGAAAACTGTATTCATACAGTGATACAAAAGGGAGGAAAAAATACATTCTAGGGGTTGATTTCGATCACACAGAGAGAAAGAAAATATATAAAATGAAATAGATATTTTGTTTCAAGAAACCATTTGAGATTAAATTGCAACCAAATACTGTTATACTACCTTTTATGTATATTGTTTATTGTATCGTGCAGGGTAAATTGTAATTAAGGCGCACAGAAGTAACATTGAACACATGCACCAAAGAAATCATAATATACGATGAGTTGAAGCATACGATTACAGGAAAGCTCATACAATCGAGAGAACTTCACATACATTCGCGAAATTAACAGACATTATAAATCTTTCCAGGTATTACAACTTTCTCTCCATTTGAACAAAGTTTAATAAGAAATTCCATTGATATTAATAAAAAAATGTCTCTGCTGAAGAGTCCCGAAGGACTATAAACAAGAAACTTTACATATCCAAGTCTAGAGCTTGGGGTTTCGAAACCTTGAACTAACAGTCCCTTAACCAGAAAGAAAATCTAACAAATTAACAAGCGGAAGTAGAACAAGCTTGAACGCGGAATCATTTTTTTTCAAACCCTGTTCTATAACCAATTAAGTCACAAATTAACATAGACACACAAGGTGGCGACCCTACCCATTTTTTTGGGGACGATAATTGTGGAAGCTTGAAGGATTCGAGCGACCGAATCTATAATCACTTACAAACGAACGAATATTTAAAGGGTTAGTACTCGGACATCTTAAAAACAAACATTGAGATCAGAACAAGAGAAAGTAAGAGCGTTCGTAGAGTATAGTTTACCGGGAAAAACAAATACCGAACATAAGAGAAGATTTTGGTCGAAAATCCACAAGGACCTGCTCACGAGGAGAAAAGACATTAGAGTCTCATAAAAACACTGAGAACACTGAATCATGGATGGTTAGCTTACCTTTCGAAGGACGAGTTGAGCTGTGGCAAACGTCGAAAAAACCCAGTGAATTTCAACCTGTAAGTGTTAGAAAGAATCAGTTAAAAATACAAGAGAAATGGAGGCGGAGTCCAAAAACAAATACTGGGCCGAACAGTGCATAGAAGGAACCAGTAAGTAATAAAAAGAACAGAGAATCACCATTTTGTGAAGAACTACTGAACGCCATTAAAATACTTGGAAAATCCTTTCCACGGAGAAGCGATGTGAAAAGAGAGTCAAGCATTACAGAGAAAACCCTCACGAAATCCTCACAGCACTCGAACAAATGAAAATGAGTGATAGCTGATAGGGTGAGGGTTTGATACAACGCGGAAGAACAGACTCCGAGAAAGTCTGTCAATCATAAGCTAGTCACAAGGACAAACGAAATTAATCGATAAGGATTGAGAATTAAAAACAAATATGTCAATGTATCATACAGAATCACAAATATCGAGATAAATAAATTCATAATTATCGAATCTGTAATGTGTTCAATGATATATTTGATTATATAGTAATAATTTGAGACCTGTATTAAGTTTTATTCCATAGTTTTTTAGCACAGTTTTTGTGTCAAGGGTTGGGCGCCATCAATTTTGGTATCAGAGCAAGGTTGTGTGTTAGAAGAAAGGGAGGTTGGTCGACGAGGTCGAGGAACAACTATTCGAAGAGTAGCAGATGAAGGATTACGGGAAGACATTCAAATTTTGAATGCCCGTTTGGCAGCAGTAGAGGCAGGAAGGAGAAGAGATCCTGAGGGACGAGATGACAATGATGAAGAAGCCACAGAGACGACAGATGGTTTAGATGGAGAAGGACCTGAACTCGGAATGTTTAGGTCAGTTTTGTTAGCAAGTAGTAAGCCAAAGCATGAGCTTTCTACTTATGATGGAAATTTATCAGCAGAGGTGTTGCTGGATTGGCTCAATGAGCTGAATAAATATTTTGACTATGAGGAGATCAGCGAAGATAAGAAATTGAAATTCGTTGCCACCAAGTTGAAAGGACATGCATCCTTATGGTGGGATAGTGTCTGGGTAGAGAGGAAAAGGTTGAATAAGCAACCTATAAAGAAATGGGCCAGGATGGAGGCTAAATTGAAGGGTAAACTCTTACCCAAAGATTACCAGATTGTGATGTATAGGCAGGTACAAAATTTGAAACAAAAGGGGTTAACTGTAAGAGAATATACTGAATAATTCTATAGAGTAAATTTGAGAGCTGGTTATATAGAAGACACCCCTGAAAAAACAACAAGGTTTTTGAATGGATTGAGGTGGGAAATACTAGATGAAATAAGTATTCTTTCACCTGGAACTATAGATGAGGCATATCAGAGTGCCTTAAAATCAGAGGAGAAAATAAACAGAAAGCAAAATGCCAGAAGAGGAGGATGATCTGGCAGAGGGAAAGGATGGGCCTATGGTAGAGGTAGAGCTGTCAATCCTAGCGATGAAGGTAATAGTTCAAAGACTCCAGGAACAATAGAAAGAGACAATAACACTAGAGGGGAAAGCCCATACCAGCGTGGAAGAGGTAATGGTAGAGGCAGAGGAGCTGCTATCCAGTGTTATAGGTGCCATAAGTGGGGGCACAAGTCTTATGACTGTCCTGAGGGTGAACCAGCAGGAGGTAGAGGAACATATGTTTCCTAGATGGAGGAAGCAGGAGCACCACCCCAAGAGGTAGAGAATTTTCCAGATACAAGGGAGGCCTTGGTGCTGAATAAGGTGTTGTCGAAACCAGAAAAAGAGGGATTTGAACCGAATCAAAGAAAAACATTATTCTGGACATTTTGCAAATCAAATGGTAAATGATGCAAACTGAAAATTGACAGTGGGAGCACAGATAATTTAGTAGCCATATAAATGGTGGAGAATTTTGGGTTGAAGAGGCTGAAACACCCCACTCATTCCAAGGTGTCGTGGTTACAGAAAGGGCATCAATTGTTAGTTGATGAGAAGTGTGAAGTTGAGTTCCATATTGGCAGGTATAAGGATAAAGTTATTTGAGATATTATGCCAATGGACGTGTGTCATATACTGTTAGGGAGACCATGGCAGTATGACAGGAAAGTGGTGCATGATGGGAAGACAAATCGTTACAAATTTACGAGACAGGAGCCTGAGGTCTAAATGGGCCTCCTAAGAAAAATGTACAACAAAAATAAACTTTATAACAACCAATATGATTCAAGATGATGATGTCAACCATGGGGGATGATTTACCATTTTTTAAATAAAAGGGTTAAAATATTAAAAAATAATAAAATAATAAAACTACTTTTACGACTCGTATTTTTAACTTATCTCCCAAAATTTTTACTCAAATTTCGAGTGGGAGGACTCGTTGGATGAAAAATTTAATTCCTCATCCAAGGAGTACCCATGTTGCATACTTTCGATGAACTCTACTACACGAAAAATGAGAAATACATAAAAAACGTGATTGTAATCACATTTTTTTTACGTATTTCTCATTTTTCGTGTAGTAGGACCCATCGAAAGTATGCAACATGGGTACTCTTTGGACGGGGAATTAAATTTCACATCCAACGAGTACTCCCGCTCGAAATTTGAGTAAAAACTTTGGGAGATAAGTTGAAAATATGAGTTGAAAAAATAGTTTTTCCATTTTTCCCTCTAAAATTTGATGATGTCATCAAATCTTATTTGATTTTTTCTACTATTATTTTATACCCCTTAGAGGCCCATTTTAGACCTCAAAATTCCCTAATGAGGATGACGAAGTGCACAAGCCCGTACCTCCATCAAGGAAGAAGAGACAACAGAAACCAGTGGAGTCAAAGCATTGTTGGTGGGAGGAAAAGAATTTTTAAAGTAGATCGAGGATAATGAAATCAAATTTGTTGTGGTAAGGAGGAAAAAAAAAGTGATATTGCATACTAAAATTATAGATCTACTAGAAGAAATCCAAGATATGTTGCAAGATTTTGGTGACATTATAGTGGCTGATTTACCAGATGAGTTTCCTCCTAAGAGAAGTATAAGTCATCATATAGATTTTATATCAGGAGCTATTTTACCAAACAAGGCAGCATACCGAATGAGTCCTAAGGACAATGGAGAAATTAGGAAGCAGGTACATGAACTGTTAGATAAAGGGTTGATAAGGGAAAGTTTGAGCCCCTATGTAGTTCCAACAGTTTTAGCTCCTAAGAAAGGTGGAGAATGATGGATGTGTACAGATTCGAGAGTTATCAATAAAATTACTATTAGATACAGATTTCCATTGCCATGAATGGATGACACGATGGACTGCTTGAGTGGAGCAGCATACTTCTCAAAGATCGATCTGAAGAGTGGTTACCACTAGATTCAAATTCGAGAAGGGGATGAATGGAAAAAAACTTTCAAGACAAATGAAGGGTTGTATGAGTGGTTGGTAATGCCATTCGGTTTGAGTAATGCCCCTAGTATGTTTATGTGCTTGATGAATGAAGTGCTGAAAGAGTTCATTGGGAAATTTGTGATTGTTTATCTTGACGATATTTTGATTTTTAGCGAGACTAAGGAAGAACACTTTCGACATGTTCTAAGTGTGTTGGAAAAATTGCAGTAGAACAAGCTGCTAATAAATCTAAAAAAATGTACTTTTTTTCAAAAGGAATTGGTTTATTTGGGTTTTGTGATTGCAGAGAATGAGCTGAAGATGGACCCAGAAAAAGTTGCAGCTATTGTTAGCTGGCCATCCCCAAAGAATCTGTTTGAGGTTCGAAGTTTTCATGGGTTGGCAAGTTTTTATTGGAAATTTATCAAAGATTTTAGTGGAATCAGCGCACCTATGTTGGATACAATCAAAAAGGAAAATCAGCCTTTCTGTTGGACAGAAGCAACAAAGAGAAGTTTTCAGACTTTGAAGAAGAGGATCACTGGAAGACCGATTTTGAGGTTGCCTGATTTTAACAAAATTTTCCAAGTTCATTGTGATGCTAGTGGTACATCCATTGGGGCAGTACTTAGCCAGGAGGACAGGTTGGTCGCTTATTTCAGTGAGAAGTTGAATGAAAGCAGGCAAAAGTACTCATCCTATGATAAAGAATTTTATGTCGTCGTCCAAGCACTGAAGCATTGGAGACACTATTTATTAGGTAACGAATTTGTTTTATTTTCTGATAATTCTGCATTACAGTATATTATGCAGCAGCACAAATTAAACCATAAACATGTAGAATGGGTTGATTATTTGCAGAGTTTCACATTTGTGTTGAAACACATTAGTGGATAGGCCAACAAGGTGGCATATGCATTGAACAGAAGAGCTTTGCTGTTACAGGAGAGTACGATACAAGTGTTGGGTTTTGAGCATTTGAAGGACTTGTATCAGATAGATGCAGATTTTAAAGAGGCTTATGAAGCCTGTCAAAACCCTTTGTTGAGGAACAATAGTCCATGGCTGGACTATAATTTACAGGAAGGGTTGTTATTCAGAGGAGGACAGTTATGCATTCCCGACTGTTCGATGAGGGAGAACATTATTCGAGAGAAGAACAGTGGAGGTCTAGCCAGACATTTCGGCATAGACAAGACTTTATCACATCTCGGACATTTTTATTACTAGCCAAGGATGCGACAGGACGTGCAGCGATATTTGACTAGATGTAAAATGTGCTAATTGACGAAGGGACATAGCCAAAATACAAGACTTTATACGCCACAGCCTATTCCAAGTAGACCATGGGACTCACTCAACTTGGACTTTGTCTTGGGTCTTCCCAGGACGCAATGAGGTTTTTACTCAGTGATGGTGGTAGTAGACAGGTTTTCTAAAATGGCACATTTCATTCCTTGTCGAAAAACCAGTGACGCCACTCACGTAGCACAGTTGTTTTTCACGGAGATCGTTAGATTTCATGGCCTACCGAGGTCCATTATTTCCGACAGGGATGTGAAATTCACAGGACATTTTTGGCATACTGTGTGGAAGAAGTTGGACACTCAATTGAATTTTAGCTCCGCATATCACCCATAGACTGATGGGCAAACAGAGGTGGTGAACAGGAGCTTGGGAAATCTTCTACGAAGTTTGATTGGTGAAATTCATGGATGTGGGATCGTGTACTTGCTCAAGTGGAATTTTCTTATAATGATTCACCAAATCGTAGCACCAGATACAGTCCTTTTCAGAATCTGTATGGCATGCATCCTCGCGGAGTGCATGAACTATGGGATTTGGCAAAGTTGGAAAGAAGGAGTGCTGACGAGGAATATTTTTCCTAAGAAATGAGCGATTTACATGAGTAGGTGAAGTCGAAATTAAAGAGGGAGGAAGTTCATTTTAATGTAGGGGACGAAGTTCTTGCACATTTACGCAAAGAACGTTTTCCTAAGGGCGAATATAACAAGCTAAAGTTTAAGAAGATTGACCCCAGTAAAATTCTTCAAAAATTTTTTGCCAATGCCTATGAATTACAACTGCCACCAGGGATAGGCATATCACCCATATTCAATGTGGCAGATCTATTTCCATATACTGCGATTCCTGAAGACGATAGGGCAACAGGGCTAGAATGGACACCCAGTTTGGAAGTGGTTCTTGGATGAGGCAGATGCCTATGGCGCAACCCCTTGAGATCGAGAGCATTCTTGACACACATGTAGCCAAGCGCACTCGCAAGAAGGAGTACTTATGGTACCTTGTCAAGTGGAAGAACTGTCCCATTGAGGACAGTTCGTGGCTTGATGCAGTGCAAATACAACGAGCAGGCCTTTCTGTTGAGGATCTCATGGAATGGAGCCATGAATTTTTTGTTACCCCGGGAGCCTGATGCAGGAGCATCCACCTTAGGGTAAACAAAAAGGACAGGTGTTTTTCTTACTATTACAGTTCATTGCTGACAGGTCATTGAACCTGGGTTTTATTTTATTTTAAGAATTCCATCATTAGGGCCTAATAGTTAATTAAGTTCTGTAGTTTTCACTTAAAAGTTTTCTTTTAATTTTCATTTGAAATTCGTTCTTAGATTAAAAGAACAAAAGTCAAGAATGTAACTATAATAACTGTTGACAGTTTCAAACCGAAAACTGTTTTCATACAGTGATACAAAAGGGAGAAAAAAATACATTCTGGGGGTTGATTTCCATCACACAGAGAGAAAGAATATGATAAAATGAAACAGAGATTTTGTTTCACGAAACCATATGAGATTAAATTGCATCCAAATACTGTTATAATACTTTTTTTGTATATTGTTTACTATATCGTGCAGGGTAAATTGTAATTAAGGCGCACAGAAGTAACATTGAACACAGGCACTGGATAAATCATAATATACGACGAGTTGAAGCATATGATTACGGGCAAGCTCATACAAGCGAGAGAACTTCACATACATTCACGAAATTAACAGGAATTATAAATCTTTCCAGGTATTACAACTTTCTCTACATTTGAATAGAGTTTAATAAGAAATTCCATTGATATAAATAAAAAAATGTCTCTGTTGAAGAGTCTCAAAGGACTATAAACAAGAAACTTTACATCTCCAAGTCTAGAGCTTGGGGTTTCGAAACCCTGAACAAACAGCGCCTTAAATAGAAGGCAAATCTAACAAATGAACAAGCGGAAGTAGAACAAGATTGAATGCGGAATCACTTTTTTTCAAACCCTGTTCTATAACCAGTTAAGTCACAAATTAACAGAGACACACAAGGAGGTGACCCTACCCATTTATTTTTTGGGATGATAATTGTGGAAGCTAGAAGGATTCGAAAATAATCCAGAATTATCTCCACAAACGAATCAAGATTTCAAGGGTTAGTACTCTGACATCTTAAACAAGCATCCAGACGTAACAAGAGAAAGTAAGAGCTGCTCGCAGAGGTCTAGTTTACCCGACAAAGAAAGACCGCATTTAAGATAAGATTTTTACGAAAATCCACAAGGAACTGGCCACGAGAGCTAAGACAGAGCTCTACAAAAACACTGAGAGCATCAATCATGGACTCAAGATTTTACCTTTCGAAGGATCTAGGTTGAGTTGTGAAAACGTCAAAACCCCCGCAACCAATGCAAGTGTCGGGAAGAATCAGTTAAAAATATAAGAGAACTGATGAGTCAAAAAACAAATAATTAAAATGACCAAGGTATTGTAAAGGAAGTAGTAAGTAATAAAAAGAACAGAGAATCACCATTTTGTGAAGAATTTTTGAACGCCATTAAAATACTTGGCAAATCCTTGCCACGGAGAAGCGATGTGAAAAGAGAGTCAAGCATTGTGGAGAAAACCCTCACGAAACCCTCACAGTATCAGAATACACAGAGACAAAACCCTCACAGCACTTGAACAAATGAAAATGAGTGATAGCTGATAAAGCTAGGGTTTGATACAACGCGAGAGAACAGACTCCAAGAAAGTCTGACAGGTGTCAATCATAAGCCAGTCACAAGGACAAATGAAAGTAATCGATAAGGATTGAGAATTAAAAACAAATCTGTCAACGTATCATACGGAATCACCAATATCGAGATAAATAAATTCATAATTATCGAATCTGTAATGTGGTCAATGATATAGTTGATTATATAGTAATAATTTGAGACCGCATGGGACTATTCCATAGTTTTGAGCACACGGTTTTGTATAAAGGGTTGGAGCCCCATCAAAATATCAAATGAGCTGAAACTGTATATAATGTGGGACAAAACAGGCTCCCTCAAATGGTGATAGCTTAGCTCTAATAAGAGATGTGAAGGCTACCCGCATTTTCCAAAATACATTATAACAAGGCTTAAAGGCCTTTTTTAACATAAGAAGTAATCGGGGAACCCTAAACTTCCAAAAACCTAACCTCATGAGATGAAATCACATAGGCTTGTAGGATCCAATGGGGTTATTTGGTACATCAAATTCTCGTTCTTCCAAATTTTTCATATGATCTCCATATGGTGCACTCAGTATTCCATTAGAAAGGTATAGATAAGAAAATTATACATTCCAACTAGGGACCCAACCAATATCTAACTGATAATTAGACATTCCAAGGAGGGCCTAGGTGAGAGCCTACGACTATCACTTGTGGCCTTAGCATTTTAAAAAAACATCATATGTGGCCTCTACATTTCCCAAAAATTTTATAACTCGGAAAAATTATAAAAAAATACCAAGATGAAGAAATGTTATTTGAGCCAACAACATAGGTGGATGGCCACCAATATTCACCTACATCAGTTCTCTCCCCTTAGAAACAAATGGTCTCCATTGCATTGAGTGCCCCCATCAGATTGAGAAAATTCTGTTGAACTTAGCCCTAGGTGAGCCAACTTACTTTGGTTCGGGAGTTTCCATGCTTTGACAAATCAATAAAGAAACATCCTCTATTGGAAAGTGCCCTTAACTTGTGTGTCCACAAGTTTAGCAATGATTTCATGTTCCATACAGTCAGGGTTTAGCCTTGTCTGTTTCAATTGCTCTTTTATCTCCAATGTGTATATTAATGGTGGAAAGTTTAGCCAAATGAGGTGCACATTGAACATTAGGTGTAAACCAAGGAAGGGGAGAATACTTAGCTAAAATTCCTTGTCACTCGCAACGTTGGTGATGTTGTACGGCCTGTAGCGAACATCGAAAATTTTAAGAATGAAAATTTATCCTAAAGTTTAGAAACCTTTTTGAATCTCACTAGACCCTGATATGAAAAATTCCAAATGTTTGTGGATATATTAGTAAAAATATTCAAATTTATAATGATTTATATATAGTCTCTACACAATTTTGGCAAATTAAGGAAAAATAATGATATACTCTAAAATTTTGGCCAATCATTCTTAGAAAAAATGGAAATTGATGGTTTTTTCAGGGAAAATCATAGAAAATTATCCCACCTACAAATATTAGCCCCTAAAATTTTATATTATAACGAAGTGAATGAAGTTTCTAATGGGGTCCTATAAGGCATTGTTTCTACAAATGCAACGAATTTTTTTGCCACCTAAAATTTGTGTGACACCTAGTGTTGATCATGGCACTTATTGTACTTAGTATTGAATTTCTGTAAAATATCGTGGACATGTTGGAAAATATGTTTTATCCATACAATGAATTTGGTGGCTTTGTTGGCCTCAAAATGAGCATGGGAAGATTTTGCATGTGTGAATGCAAGGGGTAGTGCTATATCAATAGGACCTAATGGTTGAAATACTAGGGACACTAAAAAAGGGCTATTGCCGATCAAGTTTTGGAGGGCTATGCTGTAGTTGCATTGATCATAGGGGAGAGTTTCATCCCGTTTTTGTGGATTCTTGGAATTGTACATGCACGAGATATGAATGATCATAATATTGAAAACCTCTATCCTGCCATCAATTTGGGGGTGTAAGGCAGTGGATTTGGTAAGCTTGATGTCCTATAGTGACCAAAGGTTCAACCAAAAGGTGCTTAGGATCGTACTGTCTCAATTTTATATGCTAGTACATGGCATCCCAAAATGTACCCAGACCCATTTGAAGAAGAGCTTAATAATGGCCCCTGTTGTGATATTCTTCTTACAGGTTTTCAAAATGGCCATCATAGAAAATTGATCTACAACCATGAGGACACAATCATTTTCCCTTTTTGGTTGAAGGAAGATTAAACATGTAGTCCATCGAGATAGATTCCACGGATCTTTTATGAGTATTTGGAGGGGTGCAAAAACCTTGCTTCTTAATCACTAGTTTCGCAATGATGCAAGAAATGCAATGTCTAATATACTTGTTAAAATATTATAAAATTTTCGACTGATATAAATAATTTATTAGCACAAAAATTATCTTGTCCAAACCAAGTGCCATGGCATCCAATTATAGTGAGCTTCCCAAATCAACATTGCACACTCACTTGAAGGAACAAAAAGTTTATATAGATGGCATAATATTTCTTCCTAAAGATGAAAATCAATGATGGTCATTCCTGTGCTCAACACTTGTTATGTGGTAGCAAAATCAGGATCACTCTCATAGAGTTAGGGCCACCTAAAGGCCTCATGTCTCTAAGAGTGGAGTACCATGGTTATTGTTGCAACTAGACATCGATTAAGGGAGTCAACAACGTGATTTATTTATTATAAAAAGTTATTATTCATAAAAAGACTGATCATGATATTTTTGTAAAATTGAAATTTGAAGAAGAGAAGTCATGTGTCAATATCAAATTGGAGGAAATTGTCTTACATGATAACTCCCAATCACATTCAATTGTTATACATTGTTTCCTCCATAGACCACCTCTAAATACAACACCCTTTTTTTGGCCCTCACCATGAAGTTAAGCTCCAAATATCCTTTAACTAGTATTATTGTTGCCTCACATCACAAGGTCGTTCGTTGGGAGAGCAGGCCCCACAAGAGTGGAACATGTATTTCTCGACTCGAAACATGCATGGAAGGTACTCAGTGAGGCAATGTACGAGGCAATATTTATATTTTCATAAATAAAAAGTCAATTAATGTCTCATTCCTTTCCAAAGTCTTTTCATTTTCTTTTCCAATTTCCTTTATCCATAATAAACCAAGTTGAACGCCCGTTAGGATTTTTTTCCCGCCATTCAGCTTGGAATACGTGTCCCATCAATCACGGTCTTATATATTTTTACATGTATTTCTAACCAGGATTGTTACAAAAAACACATAGATATAGTGAAATTTGACTTATATTATTAAATAGAATGAGTTGAAACTTTATATAATGTGGAATGAAATAAGCTCGGTTTAATGGTGATAGATTATCGCTAAGAAGAGATGTGATGACTACCCGCATTTTCCAAAGTGCATTATAATGAGGCTAAAAGGAATTTTTTAACATAATCAATAATGAGGAAACCCTTAACATCCAAAAACATAACCTCGTGTGATGAAATCCAAGAGGCTTGTAGGATACAATGGGGTTAGTTGGTATATCAACTTATTTTTCTTGTAACTTTTGCATATGATCTCCCTTTGGTGCATTTAGTAGTTTTTTAAAAAGGTACAGCTAAGAAAATTATACATTCCAACCAAGGACCCAACCAATATCTCACTAATAATTACACATTCCAACTAGGGCCTCAGTGAGAGCGTACGACTATCACTTGGGCCCCTACCATGTCAAAACAACATCATTTATGGCCTCAAAATTTCCCCAAAATTTTAGAACTTAAAAAAACTATACAAAAACTAGCAATATGGAGAAATGTGCTTTGAGCCAACAATATAAGTGGGTGGAAACCAATATCCACCTACATCATTCCTCTCCCTTTAGGAAGAAATGGTCTCCATTACATTGAGTGTTCCCATCAGATGGGGAAACTTCTGTTAAACTTGGCCTTGGATGAGCCAACTTACCTTGGTGCAAGATTTGTCACACTTTGACAACTTGATAAAGATAGGTCCTCTATTTGAAAGCTCCCTTAACTTGTGTTTCCACAAGGTGATAAATGGTTTTTTGTTCCATGCACTCGAGGTTGAGCCTTATCTGTTTCAATTGCTATGTTTTCCTCGATGTGTCCATTAATGGTGGAAAGTTTAGCCAAATGAGGTGCAAATTGCACATTAGGTGTAAAGAAAAGGAAGGGGAGAGCGCTTAGCTCAAATGCCTCGCCACTCACAATGTCCGTGATGGTGTAAGGGCCATAACGAACATTGAAAATTTTAAGGATGAAAATTTTTCCTAAAGTTTAGAAACCTTTTTGAATTTCACTAGCCCCTAATATGAAAATTGTAAAATTTTTGTTGATATCTTAGCAAAAATATTACAATTTCTAATGATTTATATATAGTCTCTACATAATTTTGGAAATTTTTAAGGTAAAATAATTTTATACTATAATAATAAAAAATGGAAATTGATGGTTTTTTTGAAAAAATCATAGAAACTTAGCCCACCTGCAAATATTAGTCCCTAAAATTTCTATGATAGTGAAGTGAATGAAGCTTCTGATGGGGTCCTATAAGGCAATGTTTTTGCAAATGCAATGAAATTTTTTTTCCCACCTAAAATTTGTGTGACACCTAGTGTTGATCATGGTATTTATTGTACTTAGTATTCATTTATTGTAAAAAATCATGGACATGTTGGCAGATATGTTTTATCCATACAATAATTTTGGTGGATTTGTCGGCCTCAATGTCAGCATGGGAAGATTTTGTCTGTGTGGATGCAAGGGATAGTGGTATATCAATAGGATGTAATGGTTGAAATCTTAGGCCCACCAAGAAAAGGATATGGTCAATCGAGTTGTGGAGGGTTTTGTTGTAGTTGTGTTGAACATAGGGGAGAGTTTCATCCCATTTGTGTGGATTCTTGAAATTGTCAATGTGCAAGATATGAACGATCATCATATTGAAAACCTCTATCTTGCCATCAATTTAGGGGTGGAAGGTTGTGTATTTGGTAAGCTTGGTGTCCAATAGTGACTATAGGTTCAACAAAAATGTTCTTAGGAACCTATTGTCTTGATTTGATATGATATTTTGTGGCATCCCAAAATGTACCCACACCCATTTGAAGAAGATCTTAACAATGGCCCATATTGTGATATTCTTCTTATAGGTTATCAAAATGGCCATAGAAAATTGATCTACAACCATGAAGACACAATAATTTTCATTGTTTGGTTGAAGGAAGACTAAACTTGTAGTCCATTGAGATGGATTTTGAGGATATACTAGGAGTAGGTGGAGGGGTGCACAAACTTTTCTTTTTAATCACTAGTTTTGTAATGGTGCTTGCAATGTGAGACCTAATATACTTGTTGACATCCTATCAAAGTTTCAGCCAATAGAAATAATTTTGTAGAAAAAACTTGTCTTGTTCACACCAAGTGTCCTGCCATCTGATTATAGTGAGCTTCCCAAGTCATTGTTGCACACTCACTTGAAGGAACACAATTATTTTATAAATATCAGAATATTTCTAACTAAAGACGAAAATCAATGATGGTCATGCCTACACTCAACACCTCGTAGGTGGTAGCAAAATCAAGACCACTCTCATAGATTTAGGGAGACCTAGAGACCTCATGTCCATAGCAGTGGAGTATCGTGGTTATTTTTGCAACTAGACATCGATTAAGAGAGTTAACAGCGTGATTAATTTATTTAAAAACTTATTATTCATTTAAAAAAAATACTCATCGAGATATTTTTGTAAAAATGAAATTTGAACACGTTTGTCCATTAAGCAAAGAAGAGAAGTCAAAGTGTCAATATCAAATTGGAGGAAATTGTCTTGCATGATAACTCCCATTCACATTCAATTGTTGTACATTGTCGCTTCCATCGACCACCCCTTAACACAAAACACAACATCTTTTTGTTGGCCCCCACCGTGGAGTTAAGCTCCAAATATCCTCCAACTTGTATCACAGTTGCCTCACATCACAAGGTCGTTCGTAGGCAGAGCAGGCTCCACAAGAGTGGAGCATGTATTGCTCGACTCGAAACATGCATGGAAGGTACGCAGCGAGGCAATGTACGAGATAATCTTTATCTCATCCACGCTAGTGAACATCCCCACTCGGGAGATGTAGATGAGGGAGGAGAGTTGTGTATATTCGAACCGACACTGCTGTGATGCACAAGGACGTCCGGCACGAGTTCGACACTTCTGGAACCTTCTTGGGAATGGATTGAAGTTGGATATTGGGATGGATTGAACTTGGCTATAAACAGAGGGTGGATTCGATCCGTGGCCGCCTGTCGTTTAATTTCGTACATGTGTTGGCCATCAACATTGACTTCAACGCCGCTATGCTTATGAAAAGAGACGTTTCTATTTGTCTCATCGTATTTTCAGACATAAATCACCTTTGAATTGACGAGTCAATAAAAAGGATATGAACACATGTGGCTCTAAAACCCACGCAAGAAAATCATAACCGAACCTATATTATTCCATTCAATTTTAAGTGTGATGTATCGAATTATATTGTCTTTTGTTTGGATGCATCAGCCGTTGGCTTTCATCCGCACTCGTACATGGGGCCGTATACCGTTTGACGGGATATATATACACTGTTACAGTGGGAGGTTGTATAGGTCGAAGCCATGTATATACTCTTTATATACGGGATATATACACAGTGTTACAGTGGGAGGTGGTATACGTCGAAGCCATGTATATATTCTTTAAATGTTTATATTTTGTTTTAGTGTTGCATTGCATTGTTCGGTTTATATTGGTCGTCGGTTTTTTTGGGATACACATTAAAACTCTATATTTTTATTTAATGTTGTTTTATTGTCTAATTAGATGTAATTAAATTAAAGTAAAAATATTAAATTTGAATTAGTGTTAAAGTTTAAAATTTGATAGGTGAATATTTTTAATAAGAAACTTGGCATAATTTTAACATTTATATGTTAAATAACAAACTATCTGATTATGATTGACAAAGGAAAGTTTTTAATGAATTAAAATCACGTGATGTAATGTATGTCTCACAGTAATTAAAATCATTTGAGAATTATAATGATTAAGGAAAAAACAAAAATTGTTACAATGCAATGGTTACGATAAGGCATAAAAACTTAGGAGAATCTATGTAATGATTAGGGATAAGGCATAAAAACTTAGGAGAACTTATGTTAAAGTAAAATAATACAAAGCATTCAAAGTACCAAGTTGACATGACTATATTGAACAAAGAATAAACACCAGTGATGATGCATTGAAGTGAATCCCAGTAATTTGAAGACAACAAAAGAAGAAAAGTAAATAAACCACAAAGACCATAGAAAATGAAAATAGAATCAACTGAAAGAAAAATGAAGAAATATAGAAAGATAATTACATATTGGAATGTGAACTTAATTTTGGTATATATGTGATCATATTTATAATTTTTATTGCTATTTGTAATTGTTATTATTATTGATTATTTTGAAGTATAATTTGTTTTTAAAATACTTAAAAAATTAATTGTATAGAATATTCTTCAACTAATTAACTCTTACATTGACATGTAATTGATATGTTTTCTTAACAAAATCTTAACATAATTAATATATTTTACCAAAAAAATTAATATGTAAATATGTAACATTATTTATATGATTTTTTTTTCCATTCTGTATTAATTTTTATCATTTAATTACAGGTTTTGCAAAACGTTAATTTTGGTTTCTCAATGATCTAAGTAGGGATAAGGGATTTTAATTGCTAATTATAAGTGAGTAAAACCTAGAAATTACCAGAATAACTAGAACAATCAACTTGTGATAACCATTGATTTAGGCCCAAATTGAATGGACTACCTGAGCTACTTTTTTTGTTCAGCTTCAAGGATTAAGCTAGAATTAGGATTAAGCTACCTGAGCTACTTGTTGATACATATGACCATTAGGATTAAAATAACAATTGGAATTTAAGAATTTGATGGTATTTATCCATACTAGAATGTTAGGAATATGAGAGTTGAATAGTGTATTAATTAGACGATAGAAAACTTTCTAATTCAAATTACAAAACAATCACAAAATAATTAAAAATATATCAATCTAGATAGAAAAACCAACTTCAATTAGTTGCTTAACTCATTTCAACAAAAATCTCTTAAACATTTTTAAAATAAAAATATAAAAAAAAAATTCTAAAAATTTGAAATAATATAAAAATTTAACTTTCCTAAATATATTTATTATATTTATTTTCTTATTGATATTTTTCATTTTTTTTTATTATTCATTTATTATTATTATTATTTCATTTACTTTTAAATTAACAATGTAACCACTTATTATGAAAATTATTATATATGGAAAAAAAACTACATTGCAAAAGTAACATTAAAAACTTAACACTTTCGCTTTTGTTTTAAATCACTCCTTTACCTTAAATATATATTTAGATTTGGCATGGGGAGTACGTACAGTGAAAAACAACATCTTACGTCAAGTGACATGTGTTGCACTCACTATCAACCATTTGACAAGTAATGTTTTTAAATTTGTCATACAACGCGTGTGGATTGTATATTTTGTGTAGTCTTACTATAACGCGTGTGGATTGTATATTTGTGTAGTCTCACTATCGTATAACAGACATTAAATTCAAATGTTACTACCAACTTCGACTCCCGAGGCATCCTGCAATAAGATAATCAAAATGATAAGCAATAGTATTATAGTTAAATACTAATTAAAAAATTACAAAAAAAAAAAAATTGACAAAGTAAAACTTTATAAAATTAAAAACTTTTTAATACAGTTAAAAAAAATAATAGATGGTCAATGTAAAACGACCCTACAATACCTGCCGTAAGAAGCTTTGAAAACCGTTTAATACAGTTTAAAAAAATAATAGTTGGTCAATGTAAAACGAACCTGCAATACCTGCCGTAACAAGCATAATAATAGATGTAATAAATAATTAAAGTTATTATATAAAATAGATAGCAAATGTAGTATATATTGGGAGTATTCTTTAATGTAAAATCATATGAAAGTGATATAGCAAGCATAATAATAGCTGTAATAAAATATGAGTTATTATATAAAATAGATAATAAATGTAGTACATATTGGGAGTTTTTAATCTAAAATCATATGAAAGTGATATAGCATAAAGATGTTAGAGCTTTTCATTTGCCTAATTTATTTTTACTATATGCATGTTTCTAATAGCAGATGCAATTTAATATATTAAATCATAGAGAAGATTAAACTTTATCAAAATTTAAAGGTTAAATAATATTTCAAGTTATTTTGAATGAAAATTTTGAAATGGTTTCTAATGGATCATTATTTCATTTGGTAATATAATTTTCATTAACATCTAGACAATGGTTCTAACAGGAAGAGACATGACTACTCTCATGGGTCGTACATCCACATGCATGTGTGACCCTTCATCCACATTATCTCTAGGATAGAGAAAGGTTATGGTAAATGAAATTTGCCAAGCACATAAAGGGTGAAGACGAGTCTGACCTACTCCTTGATTTACACTATCTCTAGGATAGAGAAAGGTTATGGTAATGAAATTTCGAAAGCACATAAAGGGTGAAGAGGAGTTTGACCTACTCCTTGATTTAATACCATTATAATGTAAGTTGGCTCTAGATTCAACATTGTGTGCATTATGTAATTAAAGATATGCACTATAGTCTCGTAAGGTGAAGGAAAAATAGTCTTTCAGTGTGACATAATGGTCATGGAGTTTCGAGAATTTGTAATGCTTCGAGTCTGTGAAGGTAATGAAATCAGTTTAATTCGGAGCATGTTGTTTTGCCAGAGGGGTACTCTCCTTTTCTTTATTCTCTGAGTTTTTTTGGATCTTATATGTTATCATCTCATTTTTACATGTTATTTATGTCGTGTCATTTGAGGGATTTTTGGCTTTGTGTGATTTTTGGAATGGGATAGAGGTTGGAAAAGTAGAGGGTTTATTGTAATATGGCTCACTTTATTTACGTCTTTCTAGTTTTTCTCTATCATGGTATAGGGAGTGCGATGATGGGACATGTTTGTTGGGAGACTATCAGTTTACCAAGATATAATGGAATCCCTGGGTGGTGAGCAAACCAAAGGTGGGAGAAAGAGGAAGAGCTATCCAAGGGCCTCCTCTTCCACACATCCAACCCACCCATCTAGAGTTTTTGAATGTGCTTAGGAGGTAGAAAATTGTTATCACAATAGATGCTGAAAGAGGGCAAAGAGAATGACGGAAGAGCCAGAGAAGGGGTTCAAGAAGATATGGAAGAACTAAGAACTAGAGAAGGGGTTAAAAAGATGTGGAAGAACCTCATAGAGGAACAAATTCTTGGAGAGGTACAGGGATAGCTATTTGGCCCAATTTATTCATAGACAAGGGGAAAAAAATTCTTTAAAATGATTGAAACTTGCTAGATCCTAAAAACCATAATCACTTGGGCTTTGGAGAGGACTCAAGCATCCTATGAGGATATCTTGCATAATGTTCATATTTTTTAGGGAAAGTTTGAGGTAATGTGTAAATGAGTCTTTGAGGTGAGTTTCTTAGTTACTCCATTCATAGAGAAAGAAGCTGCATAGCCTTTGTTGGAATTAATGGAGAATGTATTATTGGAGAGAGTCTCTTTCATTAGTTATGTATATATCTTATTTTAGGAATTAGTTCCTATTTTCTAGGAGTTAGCTCTAACTCTCCTATGTTTTTGTATATGTAAAACAACATTTTCTCTAAAGTCTCTAGATGAAGACTTCCCTGTAAACTGATAAGTTTCTGGATATATTAAATCTCACAATTTCTGAATATATTAGATTTCTTCAAATTTTAACATGGTATCAAAGCGCGTCACGTGAGAGCTCGGTCAGTTTGGGTGAGTTTCAGCATAGGTTGAGTTTTCCATGTGGAGAGGCGAGCAAGTTTTGTTGATCGCTCATTGTTTGAAGAAATTGTTGCAGAAAGCACTATTGGAAAATTGTAGGAGGCGGGATTGTAGCTGTGGATTCTCTGACTATTGGATCGTGAGGCTGTGCGAGAGAAGGCACTGGTGTGGCTGCCGAGATCATGGGCATAGATATCCTATTGCATGGCACGGAACTGAAGATGATCATGTTGCACTACCGAAGAGTCAAGTAATTTTAAGAGTGGAGCTTTGTTGCTACAACTTCGTGGTTTCTCCGTGCCTTCGTGGCGGATCTGCCCAATA
The DNA here is from genome assembly GCA_034641835.2 of Pinus albicaulis. NCBI lineage: Eukaryota > Viridiplantae > Streptophyta > Pinopsida > Pinales > Pinaceae > Pinus > Pinus albicaulis. The sequence continues at coordinate 368,510,171 of CM076569.1, forward strand.
GCGTACCTTTGTCCAACAGTTGGCGTTGGTATGGACGGCAAGATCAGGAGGTTGGAAGGAATTGTGAGTCAGGGAGAGAGGCAGTGGTGCCTGGTTGGCGTCAATGCGGATCAGAAAGTGGAGAAGGGCGCTAATATCTGCGTGAAAGCATCGTGATCATTGTGATCCATTGCGTGAGCAGGCAGCCAAAACCCGTGGTGAGTAGCGAAATTTATCTGAAATGTTGCACAATTTTTAGAGTGGTGCAGAAGGCCACGATTGGTCAACCAGCGGTATAAGTTGCATTTGAGAGGACGTTTCCTTGCACTGTTCGTGGGCGTTGTTATGATCTATTTGCAGCGGTGGTGTCTCTTTCTGCCTACAACTTCGGTGGTGCATGTAGCTGTGGTTCCATTAACTAAAGGAGGTACTTGTCGCTGTAGAAGCCCTGTTGGAAGGTGGTTCCTTTCTTCCTGAAGTCAATTAGTTAAATTGAGGAGATTGCTGAGAAGAACAACGTGCATCTGTGGATCAGAGAGTGGCGCAATGCAAGATCCTAGTTATTGTTGTCACCAGAGAAGATTTGGAAGCGCAGATCAGCGTTGAGTCATGTCAAAAGGCGCAGGTCGTGGGTACGAGTGAGCCAAGTGGAGTCTCCAACCTTTTTTATTGCGATCCGGTGTTTGGTGTCTTGGATTGAGCTCTTTTTCATCTGTCGTGAGCACATTCCGGTTTGGAAAGCCTGAAAGAGTTAATTTTTTTTACAGCTATTAAACTCGGTCGATTGATGTGGTGAGCTGCCATAACCGCCATGAATTTGATCTGATGCCTGCCAACAAACCTGCGCTCTTAGAAAAATTGTTGTGTGCTTGTGTTTACTCGTCAATCTCGTAAATTTCAGTACTAACGGTGAAGGCGATTCAAACCCCCTGGACTAAGCAACAGGTCAGAGGTACTGAGTTTGAGGTCAGAGTGAATCCCTGTTGATGTGGCAGAGTGGTACAGTAGTGGAACAATTGTTGTGTGTTGGTAGCCGAGTTCAAAAAGGAAGCAACCTACAGTTCGACCTACAGTTCAAACCCGTGGTGCCTTCGCGCAGAAGTCTTGTAGCTGTGTGGCATGAAATCGTTGGCACTTGTGGTAAATTGTGGTTGCACGGACTCGAAGCAGGAAGTGTGGATCTACCCACAGCGTAAGAGTAGATCTTCCCACATATTGAATTGGATCGGATCCAACCAGTGTTTGCGGAGAGGGTTTCCATGTGGCTACACGAGTCCACTACTTTTTAGAATCGCTGCAGTTGTGCCTTGAGTCAAAGGGAGCGAGAAGCTCTTGAATCCAATCAGTCTGACCAACAGTTGCACACAACAGAAAAGCAGATGCGCAAATTGAATGTTTCTAAGAGGAGTATGCTGAGAGATGTGAATTCTGCATGAAAGATTGAGTTGCTCCTTGGATGCTCAACGGGAGCATGTTGAAAATATTAAAATCATTTACGTACCTTGTGCAAGTAGAAACAGAGTACAATAGGGGAAGCAACAGAAGGTTGAGTGTACACTTTTGTGCATTCAAGAGGAATGAAAATTGTAAGAAGGAATTAAAATGTTGATGGGCCGCAGCCACCATTGCAGAGATGAATTTATGTTTGTATGGGCGTAGCCGAATTTGCAGAGGAAATGAAGAATTTCGTGGTTAAACCACAGAACAACAGAGTTTTATTAAAGAACAGTCATTTCGGGCTTTTAAGCCCTCACCAACCAATCAGAACCAAAGTTTGTTCAACACGCCAAGTATTTTGAACATTTTGAATTGGGCCACGTCATCTGTGGTCCCCACCACTTCATCGCCAATCGCAAAGTTTTATTTTTGAAGTGTCTTGTTGATGTGAAGTCCCGAGCGATTCGATGTTGCGATATCGCACATCGCATATCGCAACGGACAAAGTTTCATATACCACCACCGATATAATTCATGTGATGCGATATCGACATATCGCAATCGTCATTCTCAAAGGCCACCGCATATGTTATGTTCCATTGAAAGTTTGCGATGGGATGTGGTCCCACCGCAATCGCTGATCGCAATCGCTCGTCACAAAATTTCTCCGCCTATCCGAAATTTTAAACCGCCGATGGTGCGATGCGATGTGGTCCCTACCACAATTGCTAATCACTCATCGCAAGTCTTCCACCCTCTGCTTATATCTTTTGCCGATGCCGATGCGGCGATGCGATGTGGTCCTACCACAGTCACACATCGCACATCGCAATCTCTCATTCACCATCCGCCCAAATCGCAGGCTTATTGTAATACTTGCGATGCGATGTGGTCCGACCACAATCGAAATCACAACATCGCAAATTTGCTAATCAATTGTTCTGCCGATTTCGATGTGGGCTCCACTCGCATATCGCACAAAAGAAATTTTAGTTTAAAGTTTTTGTTTATTTCTTTGTTTTTATGTTTTTCATTCCGCCGCACCATATAAAAAGAGTGAAGAAGCCCTTAGGCTTATGGTATTGTATTTGTGTTATATGGTAGTTGTGTTGTATTGTTGTGTAAGCCCACAGGCAGAGAAAACACAGTGAAGCATAACAGAGTACTGTTTTGTGCGTTTTAAGAGACAGAGAATATTAGTGAGCATTGCGTCTGTAGTAGTCAGTCCATTTTTTGTAAATCCCTCATAGGAGGAAGAAATCTATCATTTTATAATAGTTTTAGTTCTGTTAATGAAATAGAAAGGTATTTTATGCCATCTCTATCTAGCAGTAAGAAAATTTATTTTTATTCTCTCTGTTAGAAGGAGAGTATTATTCTCTCAGTCATTGTTCTGGAATTATCAGATATTCCAACATGGTATCAGAGCTAGTCCAGGCTCTTTGAAGGTGTCAAAGAAGTTGAAGGAAGAAGGAAAAACTTGTTGCAGTAGTTCTCCAGCAGTGTGACGGATTAGCAGAAGTTAAAGTCTAGGTATTTCTCAAAAAACAGAGTTGTTGTTTTGTTTTAAAAAAAATAGCAGTCCTCAAAAATAGAGTTTTGTCTTTTAAAGAGGGAAAGACAGTTTGTTTGAAAAACACAGTCAAGTTTAGTTCAGAGTTTAGTTTATAAGCAATGGCTGGACCAAGCACCAGTATGAGTATTGGAAATACTCAACTTCCACAATTTAATGGGAAGAACTATGATTATTGGGCCATTACCATGAGAGCCATGTTTGTCTCACAAGACTTATGGGAATTTGTAGAAAATGGTTTTGATGAACGAGTTGATGAGCAGACCCATAATGCCTTAACTCAGGCAGAGAAGGATTTATTGAAGAGTAATAGGAAGAATGACTCTAAAGCCCTCTTCTATCTCTATCAAGTTGTACATGAAAGTGTATTTCAAAGGATAGCAACAGCTAAAAGATCCAAGGATGCATGTGATACTCTTAAGATAGCCTATCAAGGTATGGAGAAAGTGAAGACAACAAAACTACAATTATTGAGGAAAGATTTTGAAACTATTTGCATGAAAGAGTCTGATAACATAGACTCATTCTTCACACATGTGAATGGGATGGTCACATAGATAAGGTCCCATGGAGAAACACTTGAAGAAAGAAGGATTGTGGAGAAACTACTGAGGAGCCTACCCTCAAGGTTTGATGTTATTGTAACCACTATTGAAGAGACAAAAGATCTCTGAAAATTCACAGTAGATGAACTTCATGCATCACTAATGACTCATGAATATAGATTGGGAAGATCAGTAAACCCATCTCTAGAGCATGCCTTAAAGACCCAGATGCCTTTTGGAAGAGGAAGAGGTCAAGGCAGAGGAAGAGGAAGAGGCAGAAGCCAAAACAGAGGAAGAAACAACTCTTCTCATACCCATGGAAGGAGCAAAAATCAAAATCAAAGCCACGACCAAAGCAACAGCCAACAAGGTGGACACCAACATGCTCATGGACAAAGGTATGACAAAACCAATGTCTAATGTTATTATTGCAAGAAATATGGGCACTATGCCAATGAGTGTAGGAAAAAGAAAAATCACATGAATAATAGGCAGAATGCTATTGTAGCAAGAGTAGAAAAAAACCCAACGAATGTGCTGTTAACATGTAATGTAGCACAAGATAGAGAAGACGATGTATGGTTCTTAGATTTAGGCTACAATAATCACATGATTGGAAACATAGCAATGTTTGTCAATCATGATGAAGAAGTTAAATCAGAAGTAACCACAGGAACTGATATTAAGATTTCTATCAAGGGAAAAGGCAGAGTTAGTATTCGTGCAAGAAATGGTGAGTAGAAATTTGAGCCAGATGTGTACTATGTTCCTGGCCTGAAATGCAATCTTTTGAGCATTGGGTAGCTCATAAACAAAGTCTACAATGTAGTTTTAAAAAAATGAGAATGTGTGTACAATAACGGACATACCTCCAAGCAAGATATTATTGTGAAATACAAATGACCGGCAATAGAATGTTTCCACTGGCTGGCGACTTGAAGGGAAAATGAAAGAATGTAGCCGGTTGTAACTCAGAGGTCTTTGAGAAAGAAGTGAAAAGATGAGAATTGGTTATGGCACTTGAGATTTGGACTTCTCAATTTCGGAGGTTTCGTTGTTGCACGAGAAAGAGGAATGGTAAGAGGTCTACCATTGATTGAAAAACCAGGACAACCTATGTGAAGGGTGCATCTTGGGAAAACAACACAAAGAAAATTTTCCATCGGGAAAGAGGATAAGGGCGAAAGCACCCTTAGAAATTATTCATTCGGATTTATGTGGGCGATGCAAACAACATCAATTTCAGGTAGCAATTACATGTTGAACTTCATTGATGATTTCACAAGGAAAGTATGGGTTTATTTCTTGAAATATAAAGTGAATTCTTTGAGAAATTTTTTCCACTTTAAAGCTCTAGTAGAGAAATAGAGTGGGCAGCATATCAAAGTGCTAGAGCGATAAAGGAGGTGAGTACATCTCAAAGAGTTTCTGCGTTTTTGTAGAGAATGGCATACACAAACGGTTTACTACAGGTACACCTTGCTTGACAAAATGGAGTTGTTGAAAGGAAGAATCGAACCATCATGGAAATGGTGAGAAGTATCTTGAAGGCAAAGCATTTTCCAAATGAGTATTGGGAAGAAGAAAAAAAGTCAATGCGATGTATATTTTAAATAGATGCTAGAGCAAAAACTATAATGAACGAGTTCAGGAAGAAGCGTGGAGTGGCGGCAAGCAGTCACCCACATGAGAATTTTTTGGATGTGTGGCTTATGTACACATTCTAGATCGGTTGAGGAAGAAGTTGGATATTAGGGGAGAAGTGCATCTTCCTTGGATATTGTGAAGATTCCAAGGGATATAGATTGTTATAACCCATCCACAAAGAAATTTGTGTCATGAGAGATGTGAAATTCTGTTGAAGAGGAAACATGGGATGGAAACATTGAGAAAAGCTTGATCAGTAACTCAAAATTGTTTGTCTCATGATGAAGATGAGGAAAATGTGGCTAAAAATAATACCTCATCGGTAGCACCATATCCACCAACACAAGGACAACAAGGGGACACCTCAAGTAGGAGTAAGAACACCCTTGAGAAGAAATGAAGTGCTTCTCTAGCACACCACATGGAGTAGATTTGAGTGCTAATTCAGCGCAAGTACACCAAATGAAGAGGAACAAGATTCAGAAATATTAATGAAATTTATGAACAAGAGATAGAAAATGAAAGGTATGAACTCTTTGTTTGCTTTTATTGTCATGTTGATCTATTCATTTTGAAGATGCTATAAAAGATAGAAAATGGATAGAAGCTATGGATGAAGAGATTAATACCATAGAAGAATAAAACATGGGAGTTGGTTGATCTCCCGAAGGTAAATAAGTCATTTCGGTAAAGTGGGTCTATAAGAAAAAAAGTAATGATGAAGGCAAGATAGAAAAGACACAAGACGGACTTGTTGTCAAAGGATATAAAAAGCAACATGGAAGAGATTATGAGGGAAACTTTTGCACAAGTTGCAAGAATGGAAACACGTGAGTAGTGTTGTCCATTTACGGCCTACAAAACAAATGGAAGGTTTGCAAACGGATGTAAAATCAGCATTCCTAAATGGAGTTTTAATGGAAGAGGTATATGTTGAACAACCTCTCGGCTATGAGAAGCAGGGCCAAGAGCATAAAGTTTGCGAAGTTGAAGAAAGCTCTTTATGGGCTGAAGCAATCACAGAGCATGGTATAGTAGGATAGATTCCTATCTCTTGGAAAATGGGTTTTGAAAATGTGAAGGTGAACCCACACTATACATCAAAGAAAAATATGGTAAGATGTTGATTGTGGTTTTATATGTTGATGATGTGATATTCCACGAGGTAATGATGATTACCTCATTGAAATTTTGAAAACAATCATGAAAGATGAATTTGTAATAGCTGATATGGGATTTTGAGATACTTCTTAGGAATAGAAATAGAGAAAAATGAAAATAAGGATTTTTCATCACAAGCAAAATATGTGAATGAAGTTTGGAAAGATTTAATACGAAAGTGAAAGGCAACAATTACTCCATAGTAATGGGATTGGAAATTGAGTAAAGATGATATGACAAGGATTTTGATCAGTTTGTACAAAAGCATAGTTGGCGACTTCATGTATTCCTGACTAGGTGAGATATTATGCATCTTTGTTAGTTTATTCAGTTATGGAAAGGCCAAAGAAGCACATTGTGAAAGCGGCGAAGAGAATTACGAGGAATGAAAGGAACTAAAAGGTATGGGATTTTATATACTACTTCAGAAAATTCTGAGTTATTGGATTACAACGACGATGATTGGGTTGGAAGTGTAGATGATCGAGAAAAACACATCTGGTTATGTTTTTCATATGGAGTTGAGAGCCATTTCATGGGCTTCTAAAAAAAAACCTATTGTAGCTTTTATCTACAATAGAGGAAAAGTATGTGTGACTACAATAGTATTCAAGCGGTTTGGATGAGAAGAATGTTGAGAAATTTGTCTCAAGAAAAGGTAAATGGCATAGTGATATATTATGACGATAGCTTAGCTATTGCATTGTCAAAGAATTATGTGTTTCACAAAATATGAAAACATAGATGCAAAGTTTCACTATGTCAGGAGGAATTAGTGAGCAATGGAGAAATTGTTTTACATCATTGTATAGCAGAGGAGCAATATCTCGAGACATATTGACAAAGCCATTGGGTAAAGAGTTTTGAATATTTAAGAAAATGCTTGGGTATGACTAATAACCCGGTGACTTTAGGGGAGTGTTGAAAATATTAAAGTCCTGCGTACCACTGTGCGGTAGAAATAGAAGTACAACGAGACGTGTGAAGGTTGAGTGTACCTTGTGCATTCAAGAGGAATGGAAAGCTGTAAGGAGGAATTAAAATGTTGATGGGCCGCGACCACCATTGTAGAATGAATTTATGTTTATGGGCGTAAATTTAATTCTGGAGAGGAAATGAAGACTTTCATGGTTAAACCGGCATGCGAGTTTCATTAAAGAACGGTCATTTTCAAAGCTTTTTAAACCCCAGCCAACCAATCGGAACTAAAGTTTGTTCAATACGCCAAGTATTTTGAACATTTTGAATTGGGCCACGTCATCGGTCCCCCACCCTTCATCGCCAATCGCAAAGTTTTATTTTTGAAGTGTCTTGTTGATGTGAAGTCCGAGAGATGCGATCTTTGCGATATCGCACATGTCGCATATCGCAACAGGACAAAGTTTCATATACCATAGAGTATAATTCATGCGATGCGATATCGGCATATCGCAATCGCCATTCTCAAAGGCCACCGCATATGTTATGTTCCATTGAAATTTTGTGATGCGATGTCAGATTCCCATCACAATCGCTCGTCACAAGAGGTTCTCTGCCTATCAAAATTTTAAGCCGTAGATGGTGCGATGTGATGTGGTCCCTACCACAATGGTTAATCACTCATCGCAAATCTTCCACCCTCCACTTATGTGTTCCGCGATGTCGATTCAAAGATGTGATGTGGTCCTACCACGGTGGCACATCGCACATCACAATCTCTCATTCGCCCCTCACCAGTTCGCGGGCTTATTGTAATACTTGCGTGCGATGTGGTCCCACCACAATCGCAATCCCGGCATCACAAATTTTTTAATCAAGTGTTATGATCACTAATTGCCGATTGCGATGTGGACTCCACTCGCATATCGGGTAAAATAAATTTTAGTTTAAAGTTTTTTTATTTCTTTGTTTTTATGTTTTTCATTCACTTCGCCATATAAAAAGAGTGAAGAAGCTCTTAGGCTTATGGTATTGTATTTGTGTTATATGGTAGTTGTGTTGTATTGTTTGTGTAAGCCCACAAGCAAAGAAAATACTGATGAAAATAACGAAACCTTTGTTTTGTGCGTTTTTAGAACGAGAGAGAATATTAGTAGGCTTTCCCATGCTGATCCGATCCGGTTTTTGTAAATTCCTCGGAGAGGAAAGAAATCTATCATTTTGTAATAGTTTCAATTAAGTTAATGAAATAGAAAGCTATTTTATGCCATCTCTGTCCGACGGTAAGAAATTTATTTGTATTCTCTGTTAGAAGGAGAGTATTATTCTCTCAAACATTGTTAGAAATTATAAGATATTCCAACAAAGCATTGGTGGACGAGTGCATTTGTCCAGCGAGGATTCTTGCTTTTGAGTTTTTTTATTTATTGATATGTTTCTCAATTATCAAGGCCACCATCATACGTGACATAGTTGCGGAGATTGAGTGCATGTTTCTAATCGAGTTTGGAAATATCGTGAGTGTGCAACACATATCATGTAGGAGCGTTGTTTGATTGTAAGATATGTTGGCGATTTAGGATCAATGCCGAATTTTGTGGTGATTGACATCATTTCAAGTGGTGGTCTAAGGAACATTTCGTTTCGTGGATCAATTCGTAAATTTTGTTGCACATTAAGGCAATTTGAGAGGTAAATATTTCCATCCCTTACCAAAATTTGTGGCGAAGAGGCACAAAGGAAATCCTATCCTTTCTCTTTAGTTTGTGATTTCTCACAGTTCGGATTCGGTTTATTTTTGGTTGTGAGTGCGAATTGTCGTTGAATAATATTGGAGTTAACACTACAAAGAAAGCTGTTGAGTGGCAAACCCAAATCCAGCTTGTTGTGACTCTATCAGCGTGATGAAATTTGAGAGAAGTCTACTTGTCATTGTTGCGTTGATCGTCGTGTGGTTGTTTTACAAATTCTATGTAAAATAGTGAGGAAAGCGGTTCTATAACAAGATTGGATAAAAATATGCATAGGCCAAGAATTGTTGGTTTCCCTATGGATTTGTCGATCTCTTCAACACTTTTATTTTGGCCGGTGGAGCCATATAGAGCTGAGGGGAGTGTTGTAGCCATGTGTGATCCGATGGACTATGTGATGCAGCTCACAAGTGTTTATAGGCCATCGAATTTGGTTTGGTGGCGTACTCAATAATGGGTAAAAAAGGAACTAAAACAATCTCGAGAAGAAAACTAAAACATATGAGGAGAAAGCATCAAGAGATCGGTGTGAAATATTTTTCAAATGAATTTGGTGAACAGCCTTTCAAGTTGACGTTGATGGACCTATATTTAATCATGTCAAGGATCATAATCTGAGATCTGAATTTGATGATATTGTTAAGAAGATTAATGTCATATCTACCCTCTTTTTTAGCTATGAATTATGAAGTATGGGAAAATGGAATGAAAACAATATCATGGAAGGTAGATTTATTAAATTATGTTGATGATGATTTTGTTATATCAAACCATGATATGTGTACGAGATGCATGAACATTACACCTTATAAATTGCATTAGATGAAAGCATCTTATTCGGTATATTACATGAATATGGTGAGAGTCAAAGTGAAAAAGTATTGTGAGATATTTTAGAAATGAAGTACAACTTGAATGAGGCTGAAAATGATGAAAGTATTGTCCTTGAAAATGATGGTTGTACTCTCAGTCTCATAATTGAGTGTGAAACTAAGGATGACAGCATTGAAAGCGCAATGATAGATGATGAATGTGTGCATGTAATTGACATTGAAACATTTGATAATGAAGAAAAAACCAACGATGTATAATATGAAACTTTTTATGAAGAAAGCTTCCTTGAATTCAATTTTGATGAGAACTATGTGTCTCATGACGAAATTATGAATCAATATCATGCATGAAACACATATTATTGATGAGTTGTTGTTTAGTGAGAAGAAAATCCTATCTCCACATACAAATCAAATGCACGACAACTGTTTGCAACAACATAATTGATTAAAGAGGTTGAAGACATAAATCAACAAACATGTCCACGAAGAGAAAGATGAAGAAATGAAATTTCACTTAAAATTAGGATGACAAGAGACAATACGATCCTCTTTATGAATCTAACATTGTTTTGAAGTGTGCAATGACAGGAGCCAAGAAGAAAATTGAAAACATTAAGGAAAAGTATAAGTCCCAAGAACTTGTAACATTAAAAACAAATGATGTTAGCCTACAATTGAGATCAAGAAGAGGATATTAAGAGTCCATGTGGTCCACCTTTAGGGGTAGAAAATTTTAAAAGGAGGAGAAGCTCCACCACTATCTTATGGCAAGAAAAAGTGAAGATGAAACTTCAGAATGAACAAGCATGGACTCTTTAGAAAAGAAGACAAAAATGAAAGCTCGGTTATCGATTTTTGCTATGTACCGTATGTAAGCCTAGGCAGAGGCCGAGACTATGAGGTGTATATTTGTTCTTCCAAGCCCATTGGAAGAAATAAATTTGAATTATTTAGGGAGATGTTATGAGTACTAGTGAAGCCTTTCTCCATTAACGGGAGTGTTGGAATTAATGGAGAAGGTATTATTTGAGGAAGTTTGTTTCATTATTTGTGCATGTATCCTAGTTTAGGAATTAGTTCCTACTTTCTAGGAGTTATTTTTGTTAACGTTACGTAATTTTCCGAGGAGATTGGGAGAACTAATCACATAGGCCAACATCAAACCAACTTTAGGCCAGGATCTAGCCATGCCATTTTGAGAGAGGGACCTCTCTATAATATTTAACTTTGTTTGAATAAATTTTAGGCTAGTTATGATAGAACTTGGGGTTTTGAGTTATGTTTGGGGTTTTGAGGTTGATGTATTCAATTTATTAATATCTATTGGGCAATGGAGTCAAAATATAACGGGATAGTTGCATCAATTTCTCACAAAGTAAACACGGGGAAAGCTAGGAGTATTTACTAGATCTTTCGAATTTATAAATGGATTATGACGGGGAATATGAAGAAATTTAGCGGAACTAAAGAGCAATGAAGAATTCTTGAGTTTGGTTTTAGGTGGAAAACATTATGATTGCAAACACAGCAGAATAAAGGTACTCAAAAGTAAATCCTATCCATCACGCTTTCTACTTTACAATTAGCACACATTCGGATGATTACAATGAAAGATGACAACGAAACATAAGAATAGAAAGAAAAAAATCACCGATATTTAAGCCACCAAAATTGTGTGAATGGTATGATTATTATTGATGCTCTAGTGATTTGGAAAAGCTTATAGTACTCCAAAAGATAGTAATGATTCGATCTCAATCAATCGACATTTGATACTTCAAAAACTAAATTATTTATAAAAAAAATTACACTAATACGAGTGTATAAAAAACACGAACTTAAAACTCTAACAATTACAAAATTATAGCTTCGGTGGAATGCACTATGCAAGCATGTCTTGATGTAGTGGGACGGTTAGGTCGTGGACTACAATTCTTGATGTCTTGTGATGAATGTTGTCTTGTGAAGTCTGTTGTATGAATGGGTGTTCAACACCCTTCTTGCCCAGGCCTAAACCTTTCTATATTTTTTCCCACCCAAATCCATTTTTTCCATAATTAACCCTTTTTTTTTTCAACAAGCAGTGTAACAAATCAATTACACAACTTGAAATCTTATAGACTTCATCTTGGAGCCATCGAGATCTACACACTTCGCAATATTTTCGGTTTAAGTTTTAAAGAATGTAATCGAGAGATGTGATGCGGGGAGTGGGAGGTGACGTGGAGGGCGGGTAGGACGGGACCGCGACCGGCCATATCCCGCAGTTTTAGTTTTATTTATAAGTGCGAGAGGGAGGAAAACACTAAAAAAAGCATAGGGGTGTGAAGAGTGGGAGGACGTAAGTGACGTGGTAGGGGAAAGTGGGACCCGACGGCATCGCCCATCACAAATCTTAGCATTTTTATAAGCGAGGAGGGGTTAAAATCTAAAACTTGCGAAGTGCGGAAGAGGGACCCACCTACATTGCAATCGCAAATCAGAAATCATTTTACGATAAGGTAGGTTTTATAATGTTTCATATGATATGTGATATGTATTGCAAATATTTGTGTGAAGTGGGGCGGAGCTTCTTGTGGTGGGGCCAACCGGCGCATTGCAAGTTAAAAAAAATACATTGCGGGTGCTTCCAAACGGTAAGTTGAAAATGCGTGATGTGATATATCACAAATCGCGACGCCAGGTTTTACGTTTTATTTGCGATGTGAAATGTTATCTTCTACGAAATGTGATGGATACGGGAAAGGGTGACGTGGAGGGACAATCCCACTTTAATCTTAGTCGGGGAATAGGAAGCGGAGTAAACAATGATATAGCGGTGAAAACTGCAAGGGAAGTCGAAATATAAAGAGGAAAAGGGAAAAAGGGTAAGTTTTAATTATTTTAAAAGGAAAAATGAAATGAAAAGGAAGTGAGGTGGATGAATGGGTCCCACTTTATAACATATCGCCTTTCGGAAGGTTTGTAGGAGACAAGAATCAAATGTTTTGGGATTGCTTTATGGGAAAAAACAGATTTAGATACGTAGGATTAGAGTATGGAAATATATGGAAATATATGGCGGGGATATATGTTATGATTTAAAACTTTAGGATGTAATTTAATAATGAGGATTTAAACCATACAAATAACTTTTCCATAGCGCATTTATATTAGCAACCAATCAAAACCTTTAAAACGAATGAAGCTTTTCTTTTATTTCTTGCTTCCCTAACATTTTATTTTTCCTCCTTTGTTTAGAGCATCTAACACTAAAATTTTATTTTGCCTTCTTTATTTAAAGCATCTAACGTCTAACATTTTATTAACATGGATGCCTACAAAAATAATAATCTTCCTAACATTTTAACTTTTTGATTCTTTTGCATCCATATCCTACCTTAACATTTTGAAAAGCTTAACTACTTATGCTAACTTATCAAAAAAAATGATGTTACAACATCTCCCTTGGTTGATTAAACTATTGAACCAATGTTTATTTTATCTAACTAATCCAATCATCGAGATTAAGCAGGTTTGAAAATTTGTTTTCACTACCTATTAACAAGCAATTTAGACTAATTCAATCATGCTTAAATTATATGATTGAATTTTATTTGAAACTATTGTGGCATTTTAAACAAGTTGCACACAATTTATTTTGAGAAGTAAGCTAAACTAAGAGTAGTGGAATTTGGATGTCCAACTTTCAAAATTTATTGTTTTTCTTCTTTTTGATGGAGTTCACATCTTATATTTTTATTTATAACATATACCCTCTTTTGATTTTATGTTATTTCCCATTTTTATTTATTTTGAAAATTATTTGCAGTTGGAAATTATTTTACAAGTAGGGTGACAGAATAGAATAAACTCAATCACCTTGAGATCCTATGAAATATAGGACCTTTAACAAGTTCTAACTCTCCTATGCATGTAAACCTATATATTCTTGATGAATAATGATCAAGAAGTAGAGTGTTCTCTATCTGAAATGAGTCTCTAGGTGAAGTCTCAACGTTGGTTGCTAAGTTTCCAAATATTTTAGGTTTCTTCAAATTTTAACAGCCTTGGGATGACAAAGCAAATGGAAACCCATCTCATCCCATTATTTGAAGGTGGTTGGTTAACCCTCAACTACAAATCATACTACGGGGATGAAAAAACCATGGGATTCAAGGAAGGAAAGAGGTAGAATAGCTCTAGTTTCCCCTAAAATATTTGGAAGTCATGGTTTGGTTATTTTTTACCTTTTGTATTATATTGTTTATATGGGTGCTATTTTTAAATATAAGCAGTCAATTTATTTGTCAATATTTTATAAAAAAAGTATTTAGTAGGCTACAAAAAATGGTGTTAAGGATGATAGAAGCATTAAATTGGTTGGGAGAGTAGTTTCCTTGAGGTATTCACCCATGAAATAACTTGGATTTATTTTCCTTTCCCATACTATAATATATAAACAATTTTCTAGTTTAAATAAAAAAATATTTTTTATTAATAATATAATCTTTGATCACCAAAATTGTTGCTTATGAATATACATCCTTAATTGTTAAAATAATAATTTTAATCATTCCAACTTTATTGAGATTGACATATACATAATTATCATTTGTATGTTAAATAAATTTTAGAAAAATAAATAAAAACATACTTAGAATATAAAACCTTAATAATATTGAAATCCAAAAAATATAAAGGGACAGCAATAATATTGAAATCAAAAAATATAAAAGGAAATTTGGAAAAATCGGTATATGCACAATATTCTTATGTCACTTTCTTAGTAATAAGAGCAGGAATAGTTAATATTGTATTAAAATACATTGAGCTAAAGCTCGGTTCCCAGATACATAATTTACATAAGCAAGCTAAAACCATTGGACATGATCGAGAATGGAGTATGTATCAATGACCATACACAAATTTTCAACCTTGAAGATTTTGAAAAAATGCTACAATATCTATAATATTTCACTTGTACATTCGGTAATATTAACTAACATTTTGAAGAATGAGGTTATTTGAACAACCACCGGAAGAGAAGTTTCTTAAATCCCTCGATGGAGAAGCTAAGAATAATTTCAAATGATGATTTTTGGTCGGGTGAGGACTCAAAAGAAATAGTGAGAAAAAATATCTTATAACTTGGTATGGTAGAGAACTATATGATATGTGAATTCTCATGGGATATTTGTGGCAACACATAGAAAAGCATGCCATAAAGTTAAGTTGTTTGTACTTCTCATCACAAATTTTAGAGCCATTTGTTGGATGATAATGTTTTTGGATGATAATGCGGAAAGATACATTTGATGTTGTAGAAAATAATACATGGAGATGACAATAGTTGATGCAAATGTTGATGGGAACTATCCTTGGCCATTGGAAGTGCTAATAAATATTTTAGGTGCTTTAGTTGGTCGGGAAGGAGTTATTTGGATACCTATACTTATGCTTAGAAATAGTCGTCCCACCATTTTAGAAAACACCAAGTGACGACGAAACCTAATTAAAAAAGATTATTAATGAGGCTAATAATCGAAAAATCTTGATTTTAACTTCACACTTAGTCTAGTGCTTTTGAATCATTTCTTAAGATAAATAAAGGATTTACGTCAACACTAAAAATAATAGGATAAGTAGCAAAGAAAATAGAGGTTAGAACTTTAGTGTTTCAAAGTGAACACAAAGGTTTTTTTAGGTAAGCTGAACAGGTTTGGGTAAGATGAAGGTATTTTAGGTAATGTGAACGCTAAATTTTTTTAATTTGAAGTCGAGTCAATACATATAATTTGATCCTCCATGTCGGGTTCGGTTATATTCTTGAGATATAAAATCTCGGTCAAATGAGTAGGCATTTCATCATCGAGTGTGTTCAAGATTTAAGGATTTTGCAACACTAAAACTGCAGCCTCTAGATTAATACGTGGGCCTTGATGCATTCTTGTTTCAATGTCGATTCAAAGGCATGGTCCTATGATTTGATGTTTTAAAGCCCTCATGTTTAGGGCTTTAAAATTTTGGATCGTGTGTGGCTCCTATCGAGTTTGTACCACATTATGCATTGTTTACAAAAGGATGATCCTTGATTATGCTTAATGGGATTGAATGATCCCACTATGAGATTTAAGCAGCGATCTATGGAGACAAAGCAGTGCGATTGATTGAAGGCCAAAAGTAGGGCCCCATTATTATGAGGAAAAGAGAGGCTTCGGTATCCAACAGTGGCTCTACATATAGGTCGACATAGGATTTACATTTTTTGAGCATTTCCTTCATCATTTTAAGTCTTATTTTGACATATTGGGGTGATGGATTTAGATATAGATTAGCTAGTATTGATTTTCAAGGATTTCCTTGCTAAGTTTCGGTGTTATGTTGACATCTTAGGGTGATGGCTCTACATACATGTTGGAAAAAGATTCACATTTTATAGTATTTCCTTCCTTAGTTTCGACATTATATGGTGGATGAATGATATTTTAACATCCATAAGACTAAAAAATAGTCTATGGGACTACCAACCTCATTTTTTTCCTTCTCGATTCAATCCTTTTCTTACTAAAATTGATGATGAGCTAACCCAACCATCAACGTCCCCTCATTGAAAAAGCAATTTGAGAGAATTGATGCTAACATATATATAGTGTCCTTGATTTTTATGAAAGCATCACATTCCAAAATGAAATTATTTTATGAGTTCCACTACCCCCGAAGTAAAAAAATTACATACTCGTTCTTCCCAAGCATTTGGTCTCTTCCACCACCCATTTCCACTGCAAAGTTGATGAGAGTTAGTTCTTAAGCTGATAAATAATAATCTTTTCTATCCACGAATGTTATCTCCAATGTACTCTTTTCTTGGAGATCACAAGTGAGGAGTTAATTCTGAACATAATAACTCTTCTTTGTACCCAACTATTTTCCCTATATACGCTTACGAGAACTTCTCGATAACAAAATTATTTAACTCCGTTGTTATTTGTGGGACATGCATTGAGGTAAATATTCCATTTTTTCATCCATTTTTTTTTTTATCGTCATGATTTCTTTCTTTCACTCATGCCTTAATTGAATAAAATTTTCAACCTTATATGATATATTAAATGTCTTTACAAACACGTCGCCATAGTATTCACACATTTTAAAACAGATCCTTAGTTTTGGTTTTTATATTGACAACTTGGGCGACGATGGCTTTATACACGTAAACATGGGATTGACATTTTTTTAATTGTTTCCTTTCTCGGATTTCGTGATATTTACATCTTGGGGTGTGGATTTACATACACATTTGAATTACATTGACATAAAATACAAATGGTTTCAACCATTTCAAAGTTGAGACACACATCTTCCAAGCTAGGTGTCCATCCATTTCGATGCTTCGAACACACATCTTGGGTGATATATGTGGTCCATGTTGAAAAGTATAACTAGGTTCGATCTTCGTAATGACATGTAACTATGAGTTATGTAAGGATTTAATGAAGAAAAATAAAATTATTATTGTAAACCTTACTTCATGGGTTTCATGAGCAAGTGATTTTATTTTGGTAAGTCTCGATTAAGAGCATTAGTATTTATCATTTAAATTAAAAATTCAATGCCATTTATGAAGAGATATTCTTAGGCATATAAATAATGTATATAAGTCAATAGGATTTGTGAGTAGCCCTCCAGTCGAAGCACTAGTCTCTTCTTGAAGTAAGCCCTCCAAAACAAATGAATGAACAAAATGAAAGTTGGTTCAAAATGTAGACAAAAATGTTCACTAGTTCAATCGACTTATTCAATGCAAAACTACTATATATACCCATGTGGACTTAGCGCAAAACACATAAATACGGTTCAAATATCTTTTGAGTTTTCGAATGGGTAGCGGAGAGATATAGTTCACTTTATGAACCACATCAGCAACTCGGCATACCTATTACGGATCACGGTGAAGATGATAAACAAAGCTTCAATGACAATATTTACAATTATGGTTCGGTTCCTTTCTTGTGGATATTTCGGTACAATCATAGCAATGCAATCTCGGTGAAATTGCGGTAAAAGGTCTTGATGCTACATCAATGCCATCTCAGAAAAAGGCTTGGTGCCCTCACAAAAATAAGGTTTTGGTATCATGACAACGAGATGGTCTCACTATAAGTATACGATGTGAAAAGAATGATAAGATATCGATGACAATGTCTTGATGATCGAATATCGAAGAGGAAGAGGAAGAAGGCGGTCAGAGAGAACTAGTGTCTTGGTCTTGGAGTGGCTACTGGAGTCAGCCGATCTCGGTCTTGGCATTCATCGGTGGAATCTCTATAATACTATTATGTGTGGGTTTTCCTCTAAAGTGAAAGGTTTTATTACTGAGATCATATCCTACATGTTGTGTCTCTTATCTATTTGTATTTATGCATTGGTTATTGTTTGATGAAGAAGAACACTTATAATAAACTAAGAAACAAAACATCATAATCTAAAGAAGTAAAAATCATTCACAAACGAGTCTCAAATCAAAGATAAATCACCTAATACTAATGCCTCGTTTCTCAACATGTGGGTATCGAGCTAAAGGTGTCAAAGTCAAGAAGAGAATGCAATCAAAGAGGCACTCAAGGATCGAATTGCAGAAATTAATCTAAGAGAAAGTCAAAGGTTATTAAAAGAAAAGGATCTAGATCTACATTGAAGAATAAAACCCTATATCAAGAAGAATTCTACAACAAAAAAAGTGTTGGATCCTCTAGTCATCATCAAAATACCACAAAGACCCTCATTAAGTTATCTACAAATCAAGGTAGCTTGAAATACTCAAAATGGAGTATCACATCATCTTGAGAGAAAGTCGAAACCTTAGAAGCGATTTCAAATATGAACTCATTTAGCTAAAATAAGTCAAATTATCTTGAAGGAGAGAAGACATTATCCAACATCTTAAAATATATAAGGCTTGTTACCTTTAATTAAAGCGAGGATCATCTCCTTGTCAGAAGATCATCAAAGAAGTAATGTGCTAAACCAAAGGTGTTTTCAACATAAAAGGAGGGAATCTCCTTTATTGAAGAAAGGTTTTTTTCATTTGAAAGAAGACAATCCAAAAGGGATCACTAATACATCTTCTTCAAACATCATCAAAGTGATCAAGTTGAATATTTCATATTCATTTGTCAAAGTAAATATCTTTCATTACATAATCAAATTTGGTTAAAGGACTTAGTGTTTGCAAGGAGATCCATAAGTTGGTCGGGTCATCAAAACTCATTGCATGGAAAAATAAGGATAAACATGATCCTTAAAGAAAATGAATTTATTGAACACATCAATGAAAAGGGTATCCTATGAATACGTGGAAAGGGATTCTTATGAGAAAGGTCCCCTCATATAGAAATATGGGAGACATAAAAGGTATGTATATGATAAGCTCGTAAGACTATTCTCTGAAGATGTGATAAAGCGGTCATATCACTTAGACTGATCTACTCAAAATTTAAAGTTATTATTAAAAAATGAAGGGATATATTCATAAGATCTCAATTGTGAGATATGGAAGAGATGATAAGAAGCTAAGCATCTTTGTTCTAAATGCACTAGCTAATGAACAAGGTAAAAAAATTCCACGGGATAAGAAAGTTAACTCTTTTCGACAACGTGGTTTCTATGCTAGATAGAAGAAGAAAAGTTGAAGGAAAAAGTGTTGAAGTTTGAAGAACTCAAACATTTGCAAAGAAGGAAAGGAAGTTTAGAAAATATAGTCCTCGGAAAGAAAAGAAAGAGCATACTTAAAATTCAATGTTATGGAAAAGTTATGGACATTACATAAAAAGGAAGCTCATATCACTAAATATGGAGAAAACGAGAGGAAAAGAAGTACAAGGAAAGAAGGAGTAAGATATCTCTACTATGATTAAGATAGCCTCCCTCAAAAGGTTTGTTCATAGCTCCTAAATATTTTATAGGATGGATATAAGATATGGCGTCACCATAGGGAATCATGAAGGAAAGACATAAAAAAATATATGGCAGTAAAATATAAAGTATATAGATCTTGGGAACCTATTTGGAAGGAATAAGTCATCGAGGAGAATCTCATCATACATCAAGTCAAAAAAACATCTTGGGATAGGGATATGCAATATCCTCAAGATTCTCTAATGGAATCCTCATCGAATGGTTCAGCGATCTAGAGAGGAAGCAAGTGTTTCATCATAAACTCAAACTTGTGGAGCTCCTGGGATGATGGTATGATTACATAAGAAACGAAGCAAATCAAAGGGTTGAAGATATTTTCAATCAAGGTAAGCTATTTGAAAGAAGCCTAGATAACCTAATGGTAAATAAGGTATGTATTCTTGTATTTAATAGTATAATGTCATGTCGTATGGTTGCGAGGTAACATGGATCACTACCTCTATCTTTAGAAGCATGATCAAAAGGAAAAGGAATATCCTCTTGTGAAATGTTCTTTGGAAGGCATGGTTCACACTAGATGGAATCAACATAATATGTCCTCATATGGAGTATGAATTGGTTGACCACAATTAAGGAACTTTATTTGGAAGCTCCTACGAATGGAATGTGTAGAAAAGGAAGGAAGATATAATAAGATATGCAACCATGGTAAAGGCCATCAACATCCAAAGACCAAGGAGATTTGACTAGAAAATCTCGGAAAAGTATGAAGACTTTGATGCAAGTCTGAAAAATATGGAGACCCTTGACAACGAATATATTTGGAAATGTGTCAACATGTATGCGAGGATGATGATACCTACGGGAGGATGTCATGATGAAAGAAAATCACAAAGTAGAATACGATTTAAGCGTTTATTTTCTTATTTTGAACAAATATTTGGATGGCCATATGAAGGACGCAAAGGGAAGAGTGTGGATGTATTCCTAGAAATACCATATAGAATGATGAAAGATCCTTCCAAAAAATATGGCATGAAGAAAGTATCATGGAATGAAGCAAGGCTAGATGTAGGCGGTGGATCAATTTCTTTTGAAAGGAATAAGGACATGGTGACTCATGGATAGAAAGTGATGGATGGTTTGTGCCCTATGAAAGAAGACTTAATAGATGAAGACTCCATAGCAAGAAGAAATTCGAGGACATCGAAGGAAGGAGTTCTTGAAGCAATTGGTTTTTTCATTATCTCCACTTGAGGAGGCTGCTGCGGGTCCTAATTAAGAGGGATCTGGAAAAAAATTTCTTACTTGGAAGAAACTTGAAAATTCCTAAGACAAGAGGGAGATTATGTACATTCCTTGTGTAGGAATGAGTACATTCCTTCATTGGAATATTTCCTCCCTAGTTGAGAGGGAGAGATAGACATGTCATATTAGTCTTCACAGGAGAAGGCAGAATGGAAGGATTAGGTAATAATATGGCATACGATACCTTTGAGGATAAGATAAGGCATCGAAGATAAGAGTAGTCATAGAGGACCAATATTATTTGAGGCTGGGAATCCAAGATAAGAATATTTAAGTGGGACATACCCCTCGAACAAGGTAGGGTATGTTCACGAGAGACAACGATTAAGAGATTGTCTGCAAATCATTGGTCTCACAAACATTGACCTCGAGATCTTGTGGAGAGATATAGATGTTATTCAAGGCCTTGCTATGTGAAAATTCTAGTTGATATGATGCTATAGATATGGCTTACAATATGATTATTTTATGAGAAACTATTCGGATTGAATGTCCAAGTACCATTATGAATACCTCCTTAGTTAAGAGGGAGTGTTGAAAAGTATAACTAGGTTCACTATTCATAATGACACGTAACGCTGACTTATATAAAATGATTTAATGAAAGAAAATAAAATTATTATTGGAAGCCTTGATTCATGGGTTTCATGAGAAAGTGATTTTTAATTTAGTTGTCTCTCATTGGAAGCATTAGGATTTTTCATTTAAGTGAAAGACTCAATATCATGTATGAAGATTTGTTCTTGGGAATATAAAGAATGTATATGAGTCAATAGGATCGTCAAGTATCCCTCCAATTCAAGCACTAGTCTCTTCTTGCGATTGACCTAAAGAACAAATGAATGAAGCAAAATTCAAGTCATCTCAAAATGTACACACAATTGTTCACTAGTTCATGCCGGCTTATTCCACGATGGAAAAATACTATATATACCCATGTGTGCTGCCATAAAACACAAAGAAACCGATTCAAGATATCTACGAGTTTTCGTATAGGTAAACAAAGATACATTTCACATGAACCACAACAACCTTCTCAATGTACCTATTACGGAAGATAGTCAAGATGATAAAAAAATTTCAATGACATGTTACGGTTATGGTTCAGTGATTTTCTGTGGATATTTCGGTAAAATCACATTAATATAGTCAGTGAAATCACAATAAAAGGTCTCGGTGCTACATCGGTTATCTCAAGAAAAAGGGCTTGATGCCCTCACAAAGTGAGGTCTTGGTATCATGAGCGTGAGGAGGAGTCTCACTATAAAGCTCTCAATGTGAAAACATTGATAAGATCTCAATGAATATTTCTCTATGGCCCGAAGATCTAAGAGGAAGAGGAAGAGAAGATAGTCAAGAGAACTAGTGTCTTGGTCTTGGAGTGCTAGGTCAAAGGTCTTAGTCTTGGCATTTGTCAAATGTAATCTCTATAAGAAAAATTTGTGCATTTTTTTCCTCTCAAAGAGTGAGAGGTTTTGGCTTGGCTCATAGCCTACATGTTGTGTCTCTTGTCTATTTGTATTTATGCATTAGTTCTTGTTTGATGACGATGTACACTAATAAACTTAGAAGTAGAATATCCTAGTCTAAATAAGTAAAAAGCATTAAAAACGTACTCTAATCAAGAGAAATCACCGAATGCTAATTCCCTATATTTCTCAAACAATCCATTCATCATTCGATGTTGCACATCTTGGACCAATGGTTGCACACATTTGTGCATATGCATGTGACAGTATGAGGGGTTTCTTGGAATAAGAAAGTTATATTGGCCAACTCTAGCTAATGATATTTTTATTTTAGTAAGGGGTTCTATGATGTTAACACTCTAACAAGGGGTTCCTAAGAATCCATGTACCATTTACTTTTTCCCTTTAAAAATTTAAAAGCATGATTTGAATAAAAATCTCAATATTGGATATGAGACGAGAAGCTATACAATGATATAATAAACTATACTTAATTCAATCCATAATTTAATAATTACAACACATAGTATTTTTCCCATGATATTCTTGTTGTTTAGTTTTGTTTCCAAATATCATAATTTTTGAAGCTTGAGAGAGGCTCTACTATTTAGGTCACACAACATAGTTAAATGTAAAGTTAGCTATTCGATGAAAGGTGGTTATTTATAAATATTGTTGGATACTTATTATGTTTGATTGAAGGGTGACTCAACTATTTTGAGTTTTGATTGGAAAATGCATAGTACTACTCCTTTTAAATGAAAACACTATAAAATTGTGAAATATAAATCCTGACTTTATCCATTTATTTCAGAATTAGCACTATTCACGAAAAGGTCCTCTTTTGAAGATAAACTATAAGATTTGGCACCATAAGCTATATGATTGAAGCGATTGATGATATTAAATCCCATAATGGAAAGTGTATGCATGAAAGAGTCCATAATCTTAGAATTCATGTAGTAGGATAAGCATTGAGAAGTAATACAACAAACTATTATGGGAAAGCCAATTTACATTCTACCTTTTGATTAAGATACAAAAAATGTTGTAGGGATATACAATAGTTCAAGGAATAAACTTAACGAAAGAAAAAGAAGACATTCCAAAATATAGAACACCAATAACCTAATCTATCAAGACACTTTGCAAAAGAAATTCTTTAAAAGCATAACCCAAACATGTCTCCAACCTTTGCAAATCCCTAGTAAATCCTTCCCCAAATTGAGAAAATATTATTGAAGAAGATGTTACTAAGAAGATCTCCTCAAATACTTAGTAAGATGAAAGATAAAATGTCCCTACATATAGGCGACATTCCTTGTGATTTTTTTGAAGAAAATGTATGATTTTTATATTCAAATTCTTAACATGGCCTTATGATTCTTTAGAATGGGTATGATAAATTTTTGGTTCACCATATTTGTGTAGTAGCACCATTCATGGCAACATTAAGAGCAAGGAAGATTTGTGCACATGTAAAAAATGTATTCTAGCATAAATTCCACACATTTTCCTTAACAACAACAACAATAATACAGCCTCCTTCAATACATCTATATGTTAGTGAATGAGGTTTTTAGGGAAATTTATAATTGAGAGAGAGAGATAGGGGTCACTTGCATACATTATGGGTCACGTAGGTTTAATTCCAGTTTAGATATTGTATTATATTTTGCAACTTAGTTCTATTTTTAGCTTTTCTTTACAGATTGGTAGTTACACCCAATATTTCCTATTTTCAAAGAGTAACAAATAAAGGTCGATTTAAGTTTCACGAGATTTTAACTTTAAATTTTGATGAGGTTCAAGAGGAAATAAGATATAGTGTAAGCATGGATGTGTACTAGGTTCATTTTGAGAAACAAATTGCATTTCTAAATTATATAAGAAGAATATATCAAAACTTAATAAATGTGGATGATAGCCACACAACCAGACTATTAAACACATAAATCATGAGACATGTAGATGTTTCAATCTAAGAGCGTGAGACACAAAAACTAGTTGTAATAAGTAAAATTTAAGTAGGAATATTCTACAAATTAATTGGTAAAATATCAATGTAGAGCTCATTAGGAACACATCCATTGTCAAGTTGTAAGTAAAACTTAAGTGGGAATGCTCTACAAACTAATTCGTAAAATATCAATGTAGAGCTCATTAAGAACACATCCAATGTCAATTTGTCTTAGTTTGTATTCAACAAAAAGTACAGCCAAATGTGAATTTCCTCTTTATGTCATAACTAAAAACTACCCCAAGTTGATTATATGTGTGTTAATTACAAACATAAATTTACAAGCGCCCTATTTACAAAGGTTAAGGCATATTTAAAAATCCCCCATATTTTCCTTATTGTATCTTTTTAAAGGGGCATGTACAAAAATTACACTGCAAATCAATTCTTAAAATAGAAAAAGAAATAATGGAGAGAAAATAAAACAAATACACACGAGATATTTTTCCGGATCCCAGAGCCCGGCCTCTACGATATTTATTTTCATTATTTTCATTTCAATGTTACAATACATATATATACATTCCGAAGCATTCATAAGCCCCAATCCAATAACCCGGGATTAGAACATATTGTAGTTCCCTTGTTGGATCTACAAAATACAATGGGAAGAAAACCATCATGCCCAAAACCATGTGAAAAACCCGGGCGCAAAACCATAGCTAGGTCGCCCACCTATTATACGGTAAAAAAAAAAAAAAAAAATTCTCGAGTTTCTCCCCCAGGCCATATGTGGGGGCTACTTTACGACGGGGGATGTCGCTCTCCTTTTGTGAACCACTGATGTGATCGGTGTAAATAATATTAAAAAATTAGTGAATAAACTAATAAACATAATTTAATTTGCTTAAATAAAATAAAAAGTTGTATTGTCACCATATTATTGAAAATAATATGCACAAATAAATAAGATCTGAGAGCATTAGGGAAAAAGATAAATGCACTAGTACTTGTCATAATGCAAGTATAGGTTAGCCCTCATAATAAGCTCATAAATTCTCAAGCAACATTATCAAAGGTCAACCTATATCATCACACTTGCTCAAAATGAGTTCCATATAAAAAAAGGTTATCTATCGATATCATAAAAATCCCTATATTGACATGATACTCTTGGCTTCCATGTGTGCAAATTGGCCCTCCATGTAAGCTCACAAGGTGACAAGTAAGGAGTGCTCAATGGTGTGATATATGGCATGCATAGGATGGGTCTAAGTGACAACACATATCCCCAAAACTACCTTAATAGGTTTGATAAATTCCTTGATACACACAAAAGTGCTTTAAACAATGCAAAATTATTAGGGAAATGTTAAATTACCTAAAAATTAGAATGCAACCGGCTCACGGAGGAGGGATAAGCAATGCCACAAACTTCTCTTCTCACCAATGTTTTGACTATAGGTACCCTTGCTAAAGGTGGGGTAATACATCGATACCATATTTTTGGATTGAGGTGCAATCCTTATTGGTCTCTTTTACATGGGTGGGGAGATGCACTAGTTAAGTAGAATTTGACTTAGTCTAGTGGGCATCATTATGCATGTGTCTAGATTTAAATTTTCAATGTACTTTCCATTTATAATACTCCATAAGAGGGCATAAAATTCAAATTGTATGACTATTATTAATTGATCATGTGTCTAGATTTAAATTTTAAATATACTTTCCATTATACTAGTCTATAAGGGAGAGGTGAGAGAGGATAACCATTCAAATTGCATTACTAGTATTAATCTAGTGTTGTTGCTTACTATTTTTCCATTTGACGAATAAAAATAGTTGTAGTTTTGAAACAAAAATTTACTAAGAATGGTTACTATGTTTCAATGCAACATCATATTCTTTCAAATCAGCCTTGTTCATTTTGACCTGGAGGGTATTGACATTTCCCAAAGGGAATGATACTTTTTGTAAATCTATTTATTTAGGATTTACAAGTAATTCTAGAAGCATTCTAGATAGGGATGAATGGTTTGGATTATGTTAATGCTATATTCTCAAGTTTGCATTAGATAATATATTTTGAGACTTATAAAGAAATTTTAGGATCTATAATAAATCTTAGGGATAAGATAGATCTCGAATATAGATCTTAGGATTAGTTAGAAAATACTACGGATTTGAAAATTTATTTATATTTTCATGAATGTATATATTGTAAGTATTTGAAAAAGGATGGGTTTGGATAGTTGATATTATACGTGAAGAATTTAGAAGGAATTCATGATACATTGAATCTTAACACAATTCATGAATGGTTTGAATATGTAGGAATATTATTTTATTGTATTAAGAAGAAATTAGCAGGTTGAATTGAATCAAATCCATTGAGGGAAGGAGAGATAAAGGTTGATAATGAAAAATAGTCCAAGGAGTCTTATACAACCATTGAAGCTCAAAATATAAAAAAAATATGCAAATTGATTTTTATAAATACTGAGTTTTATTTCCTTATGCATTCATGTCTTGTAATTGTTGTGGTTAGAAGGTAGTTGAGTTTGGTTTCATTCCTTGCATAAAATAAATATGAATGCAGCGTATGTGATCATATCCATATTTGTAGGACCAGCATGAATTGCGAGGTTATAGTTAATTATTGGTCTTGGTGGTATAAGTTACTATACTAATAAAATTTATCTAGGCATATATTTCTTGAGATTATTCATATTTTAGTGAAGAAGTGAGTCGAATTAAGATTTAATTTCAGTTAGAAGTGATTTGGGGTGGATCCCATATAAATCTAAATGATATTATCTATATTGGAATTTATATTTTGTTTGATATCCATCTAAACATCAACGAAACATTAAGTCGGCGTAGTAACAATTCTCGAATCCCCGGATTATGAAGAAATAGTGATCTATGTTAGGATTAAGGTTACCAAAATTGGGTTCAAGGGACATATTAGTGGACCCCCTACCTTTTGTGTTCAAATTTGAATTCGGTGGAACATATCCAAGTCTAGACGAGGTGTTGACCTTGTAATAACCCATATCACCGAATAGTTGATAAAGGATTAGAAAGTTGGAGAATTTCCAAGTGAAAGATGTACGAAATTGTTAGGGATATCAACTTTACAATCCGAGGACCTTGAATCATTCAATTCCATAATGCATTCATGTCATGTGAAATAGGAAGATCTATTCGGATTCAATTCATATTAGTGGAATGTATCTAGGTTGGGAATAACTCAACTTTTCATATCTCGATTATAAGGAGAATTTGAAGTTACGCTTATATTATGAATGATCCATAAACTTACATGGATATTCCATTCCATAGTTCGTCAAAATGTATCCCGATAAATTATACTTAAAAATAAAATCTAGACTATGAGTATTTATTTCACTTTAAATTTTTGGAGTGGTGTTTATTGCTTATTACATACGCATGCAAAATAAAAATACGAGAAAATAAAAGAAAAAAAAAAACAAAAACCCACAAACCATAATTTGGAACAGATATAACCTGGGAAACATTTTCTTAAGAAAACCCGGTCATAAGTTGATCATATTTTCTCTCTTACTGCGAACTAGAAAAATGATGTGAGTAAAAAGAAGTAAGGCTTGTGGCTCATTAGGCTCTTATAGTGCACAAGGCCTATCTATGTATTCTTGTCCCTTATCCCTCTTGGCTACTCTACTTGTCTATGGGACAGGAAATGCACTTAAAAACAATGGAACCCATTTTTCCTCCTAGTGGCCTAGTTATAACTTACAATATGATAGCCTACTAGTGGTGAAGTTTTAACTACCTCTCTCTTAACGAGATTACAATTGTTAAATTGTAGCTAGAAAAAGGCTTCATTTGACTTGTGCCTTATTCAAATGGAGAAATTTGAATTTACACATCAATAGGATGATTTGAGTTGTAGTTAGAAGAAGTGACATGGCCAAGTCACTTAGTTAAATCACTTATTTCTTTTTGTGAGATATAAATAGAGTTGTGCATGAGTTGATTGTTAAGATCTAGCAATGTAGTGGAGTTATAGTTAGTGAAACTTGTTTTTAGTGCTAGTCATTGATTAGAGTTAGCGAGAGTTATTTGAGCATTTTTAAATTATTGATAGTCGGTGCGAGTTTAGTTGAGTAGTTGTAACTATTGTTAACTCACTAATATCTCAATTAACTTGTCGATTTACTAAAACTAACTATTCATGCATGAAATTCAAATTTCCTAGTTGAGTTGGAGGAAAAAGGCACATTGTAATAATCAATTGTATACTATTGAGTGTACATGGTTTGCATTGGAGCAGCCCCGAGAAATTTATCTAGGGTGCGCAAGAAAATAGGATATTTTCTTATATTTTAGGAGATAACTCCCTCGAGAATTGCACGTAAGTAAATATGAGGAAGGTTGAGGCCTATTTTGTCTAAGTTCGTCTGAGCGGGAAGAGTAGGTGGATCAGTATTAAAAGTGAAGGTGAGAGCTTAGAGGATTCGAATCTTCGTTGCAATAGATCCATATTATATTTTTATTTAATACAAATAGAGGAATGGTTTTGTTTTGCGAATTGGATTCCCCGGTGAAGAAATATTGTGTTCATTTTGATTGAATGATTACATGTGTTTCTATGTTATGTTTCCTTTCGACGGATTAAGTAGAAGAAATTTTTGTGCAATTTTTTTATTATGAATTCATTAGGAGCTACAAATTTGAGTTATTTCTCTATACTATCAGAGTGTTATTGAAGGCTACAAAGAAACTAGGTCCATATATTCTCTTAGAAATTTCGATTTGTAGAGTCCTTCGAGTAGATTTTATTCAGTCTTGAGAACAAATGTATTTCAATGGATTGAGGGGGCTTGATGTCAATGGAGGAACCTTGAATTTCGTTTGGAAGTAGGATGGAATTTGTTCTAGATGACTATGGAGTGTTGAGTACTAAAATCATATTCCAAAACAAGCCCAGATTGATACTGTAATTTTCTCGGTCGAAAGAAAAGAGACAAGAAAAACCAAGAGGATTATTTTGGAGGGTTTCAAAGATCATGTGGTTTCAAATTCACATGGAAAGGAGACTTATTTTCAATGTGGGAAAATCTCATAGATCTATTCAAAAAACAATGATGCCATGAAATTGGCATTGAGAGATAAGCTCGGGAACATTCGGGTGGAAAAAATGAAATTGATGTTCCAATACCTATCCAAATTCACTCATGTCGAGAGATGAACTTGGAGGAGTAGGAGAAAATGTGCCATCATCTAAAATTTTGATCTTTGCATGCCTTAGCCTTTTGAATTCCCATCATAACTATCATGATTTAGCTAATGGAAGAGATAAGCTCCTAGATTGGGAGAGAATTTGGTATGATTTGGCGGGGGAGGATATTAGAAGAAACACTTGAGATGGTGTCACATCCAAAGTGAGAGGAAGAAAATTTTTCTCTAGCATGAAAAGAAAAAGAAAGCTAATGGAAAGAAGGCCCGAGAAAGGAAGAATCTAGCCAAAACCATGGAAATAAGAAAGACCTCGGTAAAATTAAATTTTTTTGCTGTCTGTGAATATTGACATTATGCAACCAAGTGTCCACAAGAAATATGTTAAACTGCATGAGCAACGAGAGTGATGCTCTCACATCACCGATTCAAGTTGTATTTCTTGTCATTGCATGCATGGAAAACAGCATGCCGGCGTAGTGTATGGTACTTATATTCGAGTACTTCATTTCATATGATAGGAAATACAAGTTCTTCAACGACCTAGAAGAGAAGGACCTATATTTGCGAATAAAACTTTGAGATGATGGGAAGTATAGTACCAAAGGGATTGTCAGCACGTCACCTTTAAGAGGGATTAATGAGGCTCCCATATTCACCTAAATAATGTAGTGTGTGTCTGTGCGAAGAAAAAAGTAGTTTTTTTTTTGGTTGTACTTGAAGTCGTGATATGATGTGTTGTTTAGTAAGGGGAAAGATTCTTTGAAGCTTGTTTCTACTAAACAAATAAAAAAAAAAATTGTGTTTGGGTTAAAATATATACAAGCTATGAATTGGATGCATGCATTACATTAAACGAAAAACAAAAAATGTCTATAGGTCTAAATGTCGAGAGAGCTATGGCATGGGCGCATGGGACACCTACACCATGGATATTTCAAAATAATGCAAGAGATCATCACTGGAACTTAAAAATGAACCCTTGATCAACGTGATGTGTGGAATGGGTGCACTCTTGGAAAATATGTCAAATTATCATTCAGGCCAAGATGGTAGAAGTTGGATCCATCTTGGAGTGAGATCCTAAAAAGATGTGTGTGGAACATTTTATACAACCTCGGTTGCAAAGAACAAGTATTATGTGATCTTTGTAGATAATTTTCTGCAGATGTTGGATCTATTTTATGAAGAAGAAAGATGAGGTTATTCAAAGTTTTTTGAATTTGAATGTGGTCATGATATTGGAAAAAATTAGTTACGTAATAAGTGATAATAGGGGAGAGTATGTGTCTAATGCCTTCAAATATTTGTGTGTCAAGAAGGGTATTAGAAGGGAGTTGACTACCTAAAAACCCATAGAAAATTGGGGTGGAAAGGAGGAAAAATAGAGGCATTCTAGGGATTACAAGATCAATGTTGCATGATCAAGGATTGCCACTATACCCCTATAGGAAGAAGCATGCAATACAATTATTTATTTAACGAGAATAGGAGCCTCACAAATTCTTGGAATGATCACACTGAAGGGGATTTCTGGGAGAAGTCAAATGTCTCCCACTTTCTCATTTTGGATCCATGGCTATTGTCATGTCTCCAAGGATAACGAGGAAAATTTGGAGCCTACTATGAGGGGATCTTTGTAGGATACACGTAGACACCTCATATTTACCCGGTGTATATGTATTCATGAGGATGTTGTAATGAGGATAGATGGAAATTTTGATGAGGATAATTTCATGAGAAGCTATCTAGAGTCAAATTTGAGCATTCCACTAGAGGAGCTTCTAGATCCAAAGGAG
Source organism: Pinus albicaulis (assembly GCA_034641835.2). Classification (NCBI taxonomy): domain Eukaryota; kingdom Viridiplantae; phylum Streptophyta; class Pinopsida; order Pinales; family Pinaceae; genus Pinus; species Pinus albicaulis. The sequence continues at coordinate 368,541,674 of CM076569.1, forward strand.
AGACCCCAATCGGATCCACAATATGTTGTAGAGAAACCAAATGTAGAGGTAGAGAGGTTAGAGTGGAAATTTTCTACTCACCTGAGCCTTCCGAGAGAAGGGAGGAAGAGAACTAGGGAGGAAAACATATTAGTGCATGATGCTCGGGAGCATGTTGGACCTCTAGCTCCTTGTACATATAGAGGAGATCACCAAAGATATATCACATATATGTCACTCATGAAAAAACTTATTTATTCTAAGCCTTCTTCGTTTGATGACGTATTTTCTAGAAAGGTGTGGGTAGATTTCATGCTAGAAGAATCCATCATGAAAGATTATGCTTGGAAGGTTGTGACTAGACCCTGAGGGAAAATATGTTATTTTTTCCAGTGGATGTATAAGGTGAAACATGCGATTGATGGAAGTGTTAAGAAGTCTGAGGTAAATTTGTGGCCAAAGGCTTCTCACGGAGTGGAGGAGTTCATTATGCTTATATGTTTTCCCTTGTGGCAAAGTACTCATCCATCATGACCACACTTACATTGGCAATGCAAATGGGGTGGAATATCCAACAAATGGATGTTAATACTTCCTTCCTCAATGGAGTGGTTGAAGAGATCTACATTGACTAGCGTGAGGGATTTGATAGATTTGATAGGGAGACACATGTGTAGAATCGGGAGAGCCCTTTATGGTCTCAAGATGGCACCTCATGCTGGTACACTCTGTAGATTCCTATCTTAATAGATTGGGCCTCACTAAGAATGAAGTTGATGCCAATATCCACTACATTTTGGTAGTTGGTATTCTTCTCATCTTAGTCTTGTGTAGTTTATTTGATACTAATAGAGGATGAGAAGTTGATCCCAAGTTACGAGGAGGAACTTGCAAGATAGTTCAAGATGAATGATATGGGCTTGATGCACTACTTCCTTGGTTTGGATGTGTGGCGGGGAGATGGAGAGTTGTTTGTTGGTGAGGGGGAAATACACCTATGAAATGCTTTCAAGTTTCCATATGAAGGATTGTAAGACTATGGACACTCCTCTAGATATTAATGGAGAAAGGAGGATGCTTCTACAACGGAGGTAGTAGATAGCACTATCTATAGACAATTAGTGGGGTCCTTAATTTACTTGGTGAATAAAAGGCTCAACATTTTTACGGTTAATCAGCAATCGGTTTGTAATTGGAGCTACCAAGCTTCTTTGGAAAGTAGAAAAACATGTATTGAGATACCTGGATGCCTGATAGATTTTGGTTTATGGTACATGCGGATAAATGGAGTGAAGCTCGAGGCTTCTGAATGTGAATATTGGGTAGAAATTGATAAGACGGGAAGAGAATACCGGGATCTATCTTCGGTGTTGGGTCAATAGAAGTTTCTTGGTACAATAAGAAAGAAAGATCTGTAGCACTCAACTCAACAAAGGCAGTATATGTATTCTAGTAAAAAAGAAACATGTGAGGCTATTTGGATAGAGGAATATCCTAGTTGGTCTCTTCATTCAGTGGATGGATCCTACATCGATCCATTGTGATAATAAAGTTGTATCAAAATCCCTTAAAATTCGGTGTTTTATGATAGGTCTAAGCATATAGACATCGAGGGTATCATCACTTGAGGAATTTGTGTACGGGGAGAGGAGGATCATCGTATTACCGGTATATTCCCACAAAGGAGCAGAATACAAACATTTTGACAAAGGCTTTGTCGAGAGGCAACTTTGGGTTCCATAAGAAGAAGTATAGGGGTAGTTCATAACACTTTTCTTGCTAAGAGAAGTGTTACATTGCTGAAAATGTGAACATTGCCTTAATTTCCACATGGCGGGATGACTTGAGTTGTAATTAGTAGAAGTGACATGGCCAAGTGACTTAGTTAAGTCATTCAATTAAATTTTGAGGGCTAGAATTAGAGTTGTGCATGAGTTGATTGCTAAGATATAGCGATCTTTGGAATATAGTTAGTGAAATTTAGTTCTTTGAGCTCTAGGCATGAATAAGAGTTAGTAGGAGTTCAATTGAGTAGTTGTAACTATTATTAACTCACTAATATCTGAGTTAACTAGTCAATTTACTAAGAATATCCCTATTCATGCATGCAATTAGAATTTACTATTTGAGTTGGAGGAAAAGGCACATTGTAATTATCAATTTTACTATTGAGTGTAGAGGTTTTTGCATTCGACGAGTGAGAAATTTCTCTAGGAATTGTGTAAGGAAATAGGAAATTTTCCTATCATTAAGGGAGTTAATTTTCTCATGAATTTTACAAGGAAATAGGAGGAGAAAGTCGATTACTATTTTGGCTAAGTGTTGGTCAAACGGTGAAAGCGAGGTGGATATCAATATTAACGATTACCAAGTTGAGCTTCGATGATTGAAGTTGTCATTGTAATAGATCAATATTGTCTGTCGATTTAATACAAACATGGGAGGGTTTTTCCAGGTTGGGTTTCCTAGCAAAAAAATGGTGTTCATTGTGATTGAATGGTTGCATGTATTTCTATTGTATGTTTTCCTTTAGCATATTGATTAGAAGAAATTTATTTCTATTGTTTTAGAGTCTAAATTATTTAGAAGCTAGAAAATTTGAGTTATTATTTACAACATTATGAACTATTCTATAGTATTATTCATCAACAATCACATGGTAAGTACATTTTCATTCAATTATGGTAGTTGATGTGGCATCCTCTCAAAGTGGTGAAAACAAGGTTAACTTCTAAGTGGCACTAACTTTTACATGCAAAATTTAAGTGAGGTGATTCTTTCGCCATTGGAAAGGTCTATGTGTGTAGAAAAATTTAAAATTGTGCAATTCTAAGGAAGAAAAGTTTTACCCCTAAAAAAATGTCATTTGATGCCTCAAAATGCTCTAGAAGATTTGAGATCTCAATTTGTTAAATTGGGTCCCACTAGTGAATGCAGCATGTGAGTTGATTCCTCTACTTTTCCCACTCCTAAAAGAATCAATATGGATGAAAAAATAATATAATGATCCAATCTAGATCAATGAAAGGTAATTAGAGTTTGATTGTGGTTCTATTATACGCAAATTGTTTAGAAAGTAAAAGAAGTGATCGACAACTTTTATTTCCTTAAGAGAATTTGTGGGATTTTTACCATAATTTAATTATTGGAGATTCACTTAGGTTGCCATTGAAATGAAAAGTGGATGCCATATCGACATTAATGTCAACGTAAAAATTCTTTGTAATATGTGTAGAAATATTTTTATTCAAGTTACAATAGTTTTGATATAAGGATAGAAAGTTAACTTCCCTCGTGTTAGGAGTTTGTATTTAAGTGAAAATATGAGTACCATGGCATAGAAACTTCCCACAAGGGAAGAGTCTAGGCTTTAAAGGAAGCATTCATAGATTTGACGAGGTGGGCCAAAAATGGAAACCCTACCTCTTGAAATAAGTTTAAACCAAAAGGGTTAATTGATTATATTGGGACAAATAAAATTCTACAAATTCAAGCAAATTTGTGGAAACCTTTTCACCTTGAGGGACCTCCTCTCAATATGATAAATCAAATATTGAGAAATTTGGTTATTAGTGGTATATCACATTTCAAATGTAAAAAGTCGGTGTCATCAATATATCACTCACTCATTCACCTATCACAATTCTCTCAATATTAATGCACCTTTTAGCAAAAAAAAAAAAAAGTTATATTTTTATATGTTTAAAAAGTTTAGTGTTTATATAATAATATTATTCCCTCCTCATTTGTAACTCATATCATTTTATAAATAAATACAACAGTGTTTCTAACAACAAATGCCTCTCAATCCATTTTGGATTGTGTAACACACCCTACTAAATCAACCCCGAAGTGGTTACTATGTTGACCCATGATCTAAGTTAGTGCTATAAAAATGGGGTCTAAAAATTTTGAGACGATTCCAGAGATATAAATTTTCTCAAGATCTGACCTCTGGATCAAAAGTTATGACCTCTGAATAATCAATGAGCGCATAAAGTCATCAACCCACCACATGGCTCCCACATGGTCCCCTTGTGGGGCCACATGTTTATCAGTCAAAATCCTCTCACCACTTGGAAATGAGTTATTATCTACCGGCCCTCCTTACTCCCTTTGTTACATAAGCGCGTTGGTGGCCCCTCTCCACATGTCCTTGCATGACATGCAACAATGCGCACTCGGCCACCACTGCAACGTCATCTTAGAAGAAAATTTCACATATGAAACCCATAGGATAAACTCTAAGACAAAAACTTCTTAAATTGTCGAGGTCTGAGGTTCCGAAGCTTACCACGTCGCCTTGGAGGAAACTCATCTCAGAGAAAAATCTTCTGAGAGAGAATTCTCGGATGATTGGGAGGAGAGATGTTGCAGGAACTTGTGATATCGGGATTCTGAGATATCAGAGAGAAAAATAAATATAAAAAGGAAACCTTTCTCGTATTAAACACATAATCGGGCCCATTCCTTCGACGTCATATCAGTGGAAACTCTTGTCGAGGACAACCCTTCACGACAGAAAATAATAGCGGAGAGAAAATGTGATCTCGAAGAAAAATATCTCTGGAGAAAATCCGAGAAACTATGTTTTGAATCACCAAGACCAAGATCTGGCCAGCAAATGATTGAAGGAGCGTTCACTAGAACAAAGAATACTTTATGTTTGGAAGTTTTGACAATTCAAGAATAGAGATGGAATTGGAAGTACAGGTGACCAAAACCCTTTTTCGTCTCTGGGCAGATTCTTGAAGGTGATATCCCGGAAGAAATAAAGGGAGGTGTAAGCAGCTTGTCTTCAAAATGTCGATGTCTAAGATTCCTGACCCCAGGTCACAGAGGAAGGGGTCATATGTGCCAAAGTTTAAAACAACGAGGGCTAACAAAGGGGTGGGGTGGCACCATTGTGTCATACGCCTTACTTACAAAGAGCCACCTATGCCTTGGTTCCGATGATGGTTCTTTGAATGTTTGAGCCTGCTCTGGGGCTCGACCTATCACCTTTAAGGTTTTATATGGCCCACTATGGATCTTTCTCTCCTGACAGGAGAAGGTTATCTCTCTTGAGCTTGCAAAATTACGAGCCATCCCATTTAGCAACATTGGCCTCTCTAAAACTTTTCGGTCCTTATAAAGGCTGAGCATGAGATATTTAAAGCACATAATCATTTTAATGACAAGAGAACCTTCCCCATATTTAATTCCCACGAAGTAATTTAAGATTCAACTCAACAGTAAACATCAAATTGAATCATTATTTAGAAACATAAAGATCAACATTATGGAAATTTCCTCCTCCTTAGCATCAACCTATTCATATATCATTCAACAAATTATCAGCTTATCAACACTTCATTACACTATAGGAAATCAACGTTCCACAAGTAGACATGAAGTCTCATTCAGAGTGATTAACAAGCATAAACCACACATTTGGGCATTAAATTAACATCATTATAGGCTTATGACCATCACAACATTTATAAAATTGATGAATGCAAGAACCAACACTCCTTAACATTATCATGACATTATCTTGTTATAGATAACAAAGGCAATATAGTAATCACAAGCACAAACATAGAACGATACTTATCTTATGCAAGTCCTAGAAAGCTGAGAGTGGGACTCTAAATATTCACCCAATGCAGTTGTTCTCTCTCTTCTCTTTTACCATGTACACAAACAGATGATTACTAAACCCAACAAGCACCTAGTTCCTTCTCTTCCCCTTCTCTTCAATTTTAAAATTACTAAGTGGTACATTGGCCCCAAGAGAACTTTGTAACAAATAAATATTAATAAGACTAATCGCTCTCCCGTGAATATGGGAACTACCAAAATAGGTAGTATTTTTTTCGACATAAATATAGGTGTATCCCACCTTCATAGGCCCTAGGAAACCCCTATTCTAGGTAATCTACTTGTCCTAATCAACACCATCCCACGAAACACGATTTCGAAGTCTCTTTGTCCTAATAAGCATCGGCCCTAGGGAGTCCCCATTATGGTAGTCTACCTATCCTAATCAACATCGACCCAGAGAACCCCCATTTTGGGTAGTCTACCTATCCCTAAATCAACACGAGGCCACATGAATCCCCCATTTTTGGGTAGTCTACCTATCCCAAAAAATTACTCAACACATGCACATATATACAATGTACAATACAACACATACACTTACACATGACACAATCACAATGAATACACATTTACAACATAACACATACACAATACACATGGCACATTGCGATATGTACACACAAAAATGTTGAAACCCAAAGACCATACCATCCGTATCCAGGATACACCGGAAAGCTTGCTTCTAGTGTCTTTCCCATGCATCTCACGTGCATCCATAGTCCAAAGCCAGGATCTATGGTTTCTTTAATTATCCATTCTTATCCAACATACCGCAGATCACACTTCTTTCATCTTGCTGATATGTCCTTCAACATTCCATTTTTATAATATAAACATGAGCATAATACAAAGAATCATATCCACATGGTATTAAAAGCATAATCATCCAAGGCTACTTTTTCCCAATTTGTTCCTCATAAAACCAAGAACATTTTGATCCACTCACATCTTCCTTAACTAGTGAAACAATCATTTCTCCAGAATTATTCACGAAAATCCTATTAGTCACAATGGCATTTTCACATATATATACTCATCAACATGATCATGCATACAATACATAATTGCATGTGAAATAAGAGTTAAAGTTAAGAGAACCTCCCTTTGAACTATTTTCATTGTTGCAACTTTACTGTCCATTATCCCATGTACCAAACTATCCCACTCGGTTATTCCATGTTTCCTGCAACCCATCTAGTAGCCTTATCAAGTTACTTGAACATGGAAGTTGCAATTCTTGCCACCCACATGATCATATTTGAAGCATAACTTGTATATCCTGCAACTATAATGGTTCTCTACCCAACATCATGTCATACTAAGTAACATCATTGTTGCTTTACTACATCAAAATAAACTTGCACGTGTATTTATGAATTCTAAGATTTAGAACTTCCCTTTTCCTTTTTACCATGTTTTTAGTACCAATTCTTCTATCTTGTTATTTTTACCAGCAATATTTTCTCAATTAATTTACAATAATGCACATCTATTCATTTATGCATGTTGTCATATTCTAGAGGAACATCCATAGGTACTCTAGTGATGGCCTTCTACAACCAATCTTCCCCACATCAGAGGTATTTTCTCTACAATAACAACGAGGGGAAAAATCCTCTTCTCCTTTTCAACCATTTGAGCCGTCTTCTTTCCAACGTTATTTTCCCCCTTTGAGTATTCAGTTTGATATGTCTTGAATTCTTGCAAATGATTTTGCGTTTTATAACTCCACTCAACCAATTCTTTCTATTTCTTGTTAAGTTTCTTTATCTCTTCTTTGTAGATCCTAGAGCCTCGGTTTCAATCTCCTAAGTTAATCCCTCAATATTTTATTCCTCTAATGTTTTTTCCACATACATGCACTTAGCTATTAGTTCATTAATAAAATATTATACTAATGGTGGTCATCTTACCAACTTAAGTCAACACACTGTCTTATAGCCGTTAGCCACATCCATAGGATTGTTATGAGCTATATATCACAACTAACTTAACATCTACATAATATTTCTCTCAATTATATATATATATATATATATATATATAAAATCAATCGTGCAATTACAAAGGTTATAAATCCATATGTGATCCATATTAACAAACTAATTATAATCGACCTTTTCTTGAGACTAACATTATCATTTACATCAAATGTTAAAATGGTTCATAAATATTTGGCCTCCTTATTAAAGCCAATAGTTATAAGATTTGTACTTCATGGATTCAGTTGGGACACTACATGTCACATTGGTATATATAGTATTCTTAATTTTTTCACATTCATAAAAAGAATGCAACACAAGACCTACACATGTTATCGAGAATTTATCATCACATACTTTATATAGTATAAATATTTAGTCAAGCGAGTCATGGGATTTACCCATCAAATGTATATAAATAAACATACACAAAACAAATCTATAAAAATTAATAGAAAAATGTGCAATACCAACCACAAAAATTTCCAAAATCCCCCATTTCCATGTAATGATTCACACACAAATACCTATTCCAAGTGTGTAAAATTACACCACTTATCCACATTAAGTTTGGTACCATACGCCATGAATTATGCAAACCAATACAATAAAATAATATTAGTCATTGGTGTTATAGGCCATTTTTACATCTAGTTAATATGCCTTCAAACTCGATCATTCACACACACATACTTAGACATCAACATCCCTACACAAAGCCCTAGGAATGACTCTCTCAAAACTACTGAATTTATGCCCTTAACTGCTTCATTTCGGTGTTTTAGGCCCAACATGCTGGCCCTCCTAAGGACCGGTGTTCACCGAGTGGGGTTGACCCTCTACTGGACCTACATTTATCAACAATAGGTTTCCCCTTCCACAGGGGTAATGTTGATTCTATAAATTTGGGAAAATAAATAATCCTGACTTCCTCTTCCGGAAAGCTTCCATAGGTTTCTAACTATTTGCTTGGATAAAAGTCTTGAACATTATCCTATACTACCTTGGAGATTTCATCCACATCCCATGAGCTCATCCTCCCATCAAAGTGGATCTGAAGCCTAGATTGGTAATTGAATAATAAATCAAAAAATATTTCTTAAAACCTAATTAGGGTTGTGAAAAAGTTATAAAATGCCAAAAATGGTCAAAATAATTACTTTTCACTTTTTTACCTCTTGTGGAGCAATAGTTAGCCATTTAGCACTGTGATTTTGCGGCGACGATAGCCAGGGCGATCCAACAATCCAATCTCGGTCGAGTCAATTTTAGGTAAGAGCCGACACCTTTCCCTTCATTTGAGTCATTCCTTTCTACTGCAATTTCTAGTTTTGAATTATTTAGGGGAGGAAATGTGAATATTAGAGACACAGCGGTTGGCGGCGGGTTTCGAACGCCCAGTCGCCAACTGCAATTTTCTACACTGAGCTGCGCCCATTGGCGCAAACCATTTTCATGTCTAAAAATTCCAACTAATGGACCAAATTTCTGAGATGCTGATGTTCTCATTAGGCTAACAAATGTCCATGTAACAATATTTTCAAGGATAAAGCGGAAAAATGGTCATAGAATGGAAAGAACGGGAACATAGTGAAGAAGAAAAAGATTGCCATGAGAAACAAGGGAGTCATGGAGGCTCTCGAAACTATGGATTGAAAAATTTCTTCTTAACACCATGCCTCAAGCTCAACCGGAGCTACTCCAATTATATGATCAGTATATGGGATGAAAATCAAGAAAAGTTCATTTTCCGAGATCGGTAACTTGAGATTGATGTCTTTGACATCTATTTTATCACGGGATTATCCTGAGAGGGGCTGACACCAATCTAGGCACTCGGCCTTGCATGGAGAACATGACCGGGGTGATGGATGGGGTATGTCAAGGGCCTGGAAGGGATTGGCAGTGGGAAAGTTGATATCCAAACTATCCAGGACTTGACACTAAAAGTAGTGTTACATACCATCACGCGCGGCGCGGTACGCAAGCACTTCCAACGAGCAACAAAGACACGGTTGCTTCTTGTTGTGAGCTTCTTGTCACTTGAGCCATCTGGCGGGGCGGAGATCGTGATATTAAACATGAACGCTAGCTAAAAAAATGCAAGAAGGGAAAATTGAAGTAATTTGGTTATGGGTATATTGGTACTATTCATCTTGGAACGATTACCAATATTTCGAGTGGCGGGAGATCATGGTCCCGACACCACCGGTAGGAGAACCATGGATGGCCCAATGAGAAACTACGATGCCAAAGGGTAGGGGGCGATCCAGAGATGTCTTGGAAATTTGGAATTTTTATTAGCTCACGCAAATAATTGATTGTCGTGGAGGACTAGCCCTACTACGGTACAAATTTCAACGATGATCTAGACCTCCCCGCCTCCCGAGGGAGAAGTTGAGATGAATTTGGGTGAGACTCATTTTCATTTTCACGAGTATTATGATGATTTTTTTACTTATGCATGTTACGACATTAAATCCATGTGTTTACGAGATGTTGGCATAGAGAGACCATGGTATGTCACCGATAGTGAGACAAATCCCTCACAATTTCGACCCTCAAGGTGAGGCGGCGAGGAAGAGAGGGAGATTGTGCGCAATCGGAGGAAATCATGCGTGTTGTCCTATACTATGCAATATTTTATGATGTTCATCACGCATACCAGAGGCATATTGTAGGGGTGCGTACTGGCCAGATTCACCGTTTATGAGCGCTCGTACGGAGGCGTGACACGCTACGATGAGCATCATGCCGATTAGACACCTAGGTTTATGCGAAAATTTTGAGAGATGTGATGTCTCAAGATGTAACGAGAAACACACATATTTTTTGAAGTTATGATGCCTGCTTGATGCAAACATTCGATATATATATATATATATATATATATATATATATATATATATATATATATATATATATATATATATTCCACCATGGATCTTTTACATATGATGTTGTTTTTACAAATTACACAAATATTTATCTAATACAATGTTAGCCTTTGTATCGGTTAATGCATTCATTCGATCCAGGAATATGTTGATATGTAATAAAATCAAAATGTCTTTCCAACAAACGAATACGTAAATACAATCTTAGAATGTGTGGATTTCTAGCTGAATAATGACCATTGAATTGTAGAACGACAAAGAAATTTGTGAATCTAGATTTATAAGTAATGCGCGTATGTCGAGGTTGATTGCACTCGATTAATAGTTGATGAGGAGCGCTATATTGACAACATTGTTTGTAAGTGCGTCCTAGAGAAATACCTAGTAGATCTATCAACTCACCAACGGGATCATAAATTACCCAGGCTGCTGAAGACAAATTCCTAGTATTGCGAGAAGCACCATTCGTGAAACACGACATAAGGGTAATGAGCATCTGCAAAGCAAAGCGAGGCCCGATAGCCGGGGAAAACACTCCCACCAAGCACATAAACCAAAAACATATGAAATGAAAACAACACTTGTGTACACCAATTACACATGAATGCTTCACGCATAATATTTTTTGAGATAAAACCCATTTTAAAGGGTTTGTTCGAGATGACCTTTGTAATCAGCAAGCTCTCATAGGCCCCATTCTGCAATACACACATTTTAGCGATACTTAGGGCCCATGCCACATGGGTTGTACTGCCCCCCATCTTGTCATGAGATTGGTCATATAGGAGGATGAGATCTCCTTCAACGAAGGAACGAGGGAAATTATTTGTGGTCAAAACGAGCTTTGACCCGCTTCTTTGTGCTTCGATAACCAAAGCGGCAAAGGGCGAGTTTCATCCAAACTTTCTAAATAAAGGAGACACTCTTCTTCTAGCGAAGTATTTGGAAGTAATTCAATAGCAACTTGAGTGAAGGTATTTCACATTCAATCGGAAGAGTAGCTTCTAGACCATATACTAAGCTGGAAAGTGAAACCGGTTGCGTTCTTGGCGAGGTTGGTGCCCCCGAGAAGGTCGAAAATAACATGAGATGCCAATCAGATTTGTGGATCCAAATCATCGTTGAAGCATGGTGACAAGAAATTTTTTACAACTTCAACCTTATGGTGGCTTGAGGTAGTACGGTGTTGAGTAGTCATGATGCGGACCCAACCTAGAAGTCAACTTCGCCACCATATAATGCCAAAAATGAGAACCATGATCGGTAAAGATGGCTTGAGGGACACCAAACCTAGCAATGATGTGATTGAATATGAATTGGGCGGTTGTTTTTACCGTTGCCGACAAGTGTAGGCATTACTTTGGCCCATTTGGTGAAGTAGTCCATGACTACGATAATATAGGCATACCCACGGCCGAGTAAGGGTTACACGTCATTAAATCAATGCCCCCACTCACCAAAGGGGACAACGGCAATGCTCAAGTTACCTTCTAAAAATACTTCATGTATCTGAATAGGTGTTTGAAGCGGAGGAGAGGGGAGCACCGAGAAGAAAACCACTCGAGACGGAGGTAGACAATACTGAGACTTGGTAGAAACGAGGAACAATGATGACCATCGTCCCATGGGAGATCTATAAGATACATGGTTTCCATGATGGCCTCATCGGAGGGAAACACTTCTTTTAAAGGATCGGGTGAGTCGAGAATCACCAAGCGAGGGATTGAGAATAGCTATCGAGAGACATGCTCAACGGATCACAAAATTAGAAGGTGAATTTTTGAAGCTATTATGATTTCACAATAATCAATTTCAATTGGACTCAATGGCATCGAATCTCCAAATCGATTTGTTCGGGTGAGGATAACCCATGGGTCATCGGTGCGAGAAATCATGTTGACTGAACGGTATTTGGTGGTGGAAGGGGAAAAATACCCATGAGGGTAGGGTCCTTGAAAAGGCCCAACCTACGCTCTCATAGGGAGTAGGAATATGATCCACATATGGGCAGTTGTTCTCGAAGTAGAAGTGAAGAAGGGCAATTGATCAACGATAATAATCTTTCCTTCGTGTGGGAATTTCAAAACACGAAGAAGTGGACGGAACACAAAGCATGGCGTGAGTCCAAGCGTGGCTAAGAATATTATAATTGAGTTTAGCATCAATGACTTCCAACCTCGACATTGATTGTCTTCCCTTTCAATGTAATCAATAAACTAGCAAGAACACCAAGAGGTTTAGATTCTCTTCCATCACCTCAAGGGCATTGGGTAGACAAGTGAGGTACACGAGAGCCAATGGCTTTCCAAAAAGTAGACGACATGACACATGTAGATGAACCCTCATCCACAACTCGGTGTATATGCAAAGCATTAATACTAACTTGGATAATGAGCACAATTTGGTGTGGAAGTCACGGGATGAAATTCTAAATTGAAAGCGAGAAGGCTAGTATCGGTAGGATCAACCCCACCTATACATGAATCTTAAAGACTTACATTAAGATGGAAAACTTTGAAGTACTTCTAGAGAAGACATAGGAGACGACGCCTAAGTCAAATCCTAAACAATCTTGTAATGTTGGGCAACCTGGAGCATTAGGATTGTAAGAAGACTTACGGAGTACACCTTTGGAAGGTGGTTGGTACAACGGATTACAGCGCCCCAGGCCGTTCAATCTCAAGAGGGCCGAGGAAAGCGGGTGGAGGAGGACCATCATTGATCTCCTTCCTAGTTGCCTAATGCGAGACAAAATAATCTTTCAATCGAGTAGCAATGGAAATAGGTGCAAAGCCATTCATCATGAAAACCTCGCGAGCCAAATGGGGCGAACCTTTGAGGTTGCTCAACCATGCAGGTTTGATGAGATGGGAAAGGTTCTTGAAGGACGGTCCAGCTCCTTGGGTGCCTTTTGAGCAATCGGCTCACTCGGACCATCGATGATAGTCTTTGGTGAAGTGTTGTTCACAAATCAAACAAGGATACTTCGGTTTACGTTGAGAACTATCAACGGTACGAGGGTTTCAAAGAATCCTATTTCGGGGTATCGGCTTTGGCCTTACCTTTACCCTTCTTCTTACCTTTAGAGAAGAGCTATCGCGTAGCATTGGCTGAATGGAATTTACCTCGTGGGTTTGCCGGGGTCGAAGTTGGATGAGAAGCAACATTATTGGAAGAAGTAGACTTTTCTTCCCACGAGTTGGATAGAAGAAGACTTACGAAGTCGAGATACGGAAACCGATAATACCATCGACGGATGGGTCGGTGGTGGTTTAGAGTTCAGTTCGAGGAGCATTAGGCAAGATGTCATATAATGCATCGGACTAAGAGTACACAAGATCAAGGTGCGGCGTAAGAAATGGCTTGTTCCTCGAGTTACACATTCTTTCATGGCTATATCTTTGCAATATGATTGACAAAGGAGGTAGTGAACCAATGAGTCGGGGAGCTGATCCAAAATTTCAAATTTTATCATGCAACGAACGATGTCGCCACTCATGAATATGATGCGAGATATGAGTAGCTCGGTCCTTGTTTCAATTAAGTGAGGAGATGCATCTGGTCTCATAGCGGATCGATAGCGAAAATGTGTAAGGAACGCCATGGCTAAGGAATTGAAATCTTGGAAAACTCCACGAGACAACTTAATGTGTACCACTTTGCAGCGACATCAATAAGAGTTTGCTAGAAAGAGACGAGAGTCTAATAGAATCGTCAACAGAGTTCGGGAACACCACAAGTGGTAAGTCATAACATGTGTTTGGGGGTCTTCGCGAGGCTTACCCTCAAATTTAGGACAATCACTGGAATCTTGGTGAACCGGAGGCCAATACCGGGTTATGGAGAATAGGATCATTCGTCAATTTTGATACATCGGAGTAGTTCCAACGTAGCGAGAAATGGTAATTGAGTATTAAAAGTCATGGAGGAGGTCTTTGATAAGGACTTGTGTGTACATTCCACCCGGTCCCAGGCGGGATTCTGTCCCCATACATTCTATCCGGAGGATTTGGATCATAGGGATTAGAAGTAGGATAATTTAGTTGATACGGGGTTGAGGACCAAGATATTGAGTCAAAACGAGACCATAGAAAGTCCTTGTTGAGTAGCATAAGGATTCTGTATGAATGTAACCATGGCTTTCGGGTTGATGATATACGGGTTGATTTTAGGGTAAGTAACTTGGGGCTATATACCGGGTTGATATGAAACTTGAGGGTAGTAAGCACCTTACAGTTGAGCAGGTGGTCCCAGCTGAATAGGTTGAGCAAGTTGCTGAGCAGGAAAACCCTGTTGACTATAGACAGGTAGAATCAGTTGTTGAAACGATGGAATCAGCTGAGGAGCAGGTTGAATCAGTTGCTGAGCCGGTGGAACCGAGTACTAAGGGCCACGAGGTTGTCCTTGTGGGAAAGGTTGACCTGATGGTTGCGATGGAACAGGTTGTCCCTGATAACCAATTTGACCCAGAGAAGGACCGTAGGGTTGTCCTGGTTGCACAAAATTTTGGCCATACTGAGCATGTGACTATGGTTGTGGTGCAACAGGTCATCCCTGTGGTGGGTTGCTTTTCCCCCTAGGAGCATGAGATAGCCCTGGTTGATTTTGAGGTTGACCAAACAGACCAGAGGGTTGTCCTTGTGGGATCGAAGGTTGTCCTTGTGGACCAGAAGCAGTGCTCTACTAAGGCAAAGGTTGTCCCTGAGAGGGTTGTCCTTGTAAACTAGAGTGTTGCATGGGCAAGGTAGGTCCCAAATGAGTAATATTCTGATAAGGATCATAAACATCCTGATAAGGATCAATAGGAGGAAAATAGACCGGATTACCATACACATCATAATGGTGTGGATATACATATACAGGATTACCAACAACATCATACTGATGGAATTGAGGATCTCTAGGAGCTTGGGACTACTGAGAACCCTGAGACCTCTATTGTTGAACAACCAATAGATATTCTTTAAAGTAAGACCACTAGGAATCACAGGAGTAGTGGAAACTGAACTAGAAGCCACAAAGACAGTCGGTTGGACTAGAACAGATGTAACAGTAACCGACGAACTAGGAGTCAAAGGTGATAGCCCTACCAAAGGTAGTACCAAACTCTGAGGAGGTGTTACTGTACTGGATTGTGAAATGGAGGCAACACTAGACATAATCTGACTCAACGACCTATATCCAAGTGGAAGTGACACCGATGGTGGAGAATATTGGACAGAGACACGGGGGAGATCTTCGGGAAAAAGGTGATATTCTCCTAAGGAAACAAGCATATCTTCACTACCAACTAGACTCGAGGAATCCATATCTGACTCTTCCGTAAGATCTACGAAAATACTACGGGGACTAGGAGGTATCGCAACAGTAATAAATTGCGATCTTGACGTAAGAGGAGGAAATTCTCCTTCTTCCCCAAAACTAGACCAAGCACTTAAAGGAGGCCAATATAACTCAACCGGCTCGTCAAGAAGAGATCGAGTAGCAAGAGGCTGGACAGATGGGAGAATAGGCTTCGAAAACTCAGCAGACCTAGTGGACAGAGGGATTTCGAAAGAAACATCCGGAAAAGACCCACCACTAGGAGGCAGTGAGGACAATGAAACTGGAGGTTCTGCCACTTTGACTGTATATCAAAATAGAAAGGAAAAGAGTTAACCAATCAAAGGCTCCAAGATCAAAACTAAGGAAAAAAGGAACAGGCCAAGTAACAAAATTTTTAATGGGTGTGTAATCGTAGGTGATTTATTTTATGACACTGAAACCAAAATTTACTGTTTCTTGTTTTAACAGTTGAGAAACAGGAAAAATATGACTCTAGTCACTTTCAATTTGAAACGAGCGTGAAAATAAAAGTGATCGATGATCTCTTTTCTTGTTTAAAAAGTCTCGAAAAGATCTAAATGACTACTCAGGTACTCTAAGCAAAAGGGTGTACCAGGTTTTCGTGAACTGCCATATACACCTTGATGATCAAATGAAAGAGAAATGACCAAGGACTTAACATACTTGCAGGCAATCTCCCTGAATGTTGTGTTCGGTGTATCACAGTTACAAGGCGATAGACTCAAATTCCTATGGATAAATGATTGCAACATAGAGGGGTCTCCCTTTATATACGTCACGGTACGGGGAGCACAAGTCCGTACTAGCACTGTCTAAAGCCAAAAGGTGAATGAAATCTACTTGGTTTTAAGATGCCAGAACACGTCTCTAGCCTAGACCACTAGAAATTTTGTGTTAGGTTTCAATGTTGCCTTAGGTTCATTGAGTGAATTTTAAAAATTGATCTTGGATTATGTTTCAATTTTAAGGCCCTATCGAATTTGGAGCTCAACTTCCTAGATGCAAAGTATATGCAAATGAAAATCATTTTCAATTCGATGAATGCTAGTTATGAGAAGGATAGAAATCTTTCAAACAATAACAAGCAAAAAAGGTATAGGAAGAAAACTGCTAATGCCTCTAATGCAATCAATCGAAAAGGAAACTCTTTCCTAGATTTAACAAATGCTAGTTATGCAAAAGAAAATTTCAATTTCGATGCAAAGAAGGAATGCAAAATATGTTTTTTTTTTTTCAAATGAAACAAAGCACACAATGCACTACTTCAACAAAAAATAAGGATGAGCTTTAGTATGAGAATTTAGGAATTGAAATTGAATGGCTCAACCAAATACAAAACAAACACAAGAGAACACTCAAACGAATGTTGCAATTTTCAATAACAAAGAGAGAGTTTTCCAAAATGACCCAACACAAGCAATGTAATCAATGCCTAGAGCAATAAGGGGAAGGATCAATCGATAAAACTAAAAGACCATTCAACCAAAATAAATACTCAAAAGGATCACGAAAACTCAGCGCAATCGACCCAAAACGAAACTGACAACAATCAAAGAGACTTGATCTTCAAGCAGAAGGCTCAGCGCAAAAAGACACCTAGAAACCCTAAGGCCTTAAAATAAACCAATAATAAGATGGAAAAACAACTGAGAAAAACAAGTCTACAGTGGTGAAAAAAATCTCAAAGGTTTAATTACACACAATAAATAACCCAAAGGCAAGAAAAATTGACCAAAAAACTCATCAAAAAAGGGTAAACCTAAGTCTACAGGAATGGGCGCGACTGTGAGGTTGTATTTAGCACCAAACAGGGGTTGGCGCAACTGCACCAAGAGCAACCTTCGCTAATCAATCTGATTGTTCAAATGAAAAGAGCGCCAAGCCAGATAACTATAGGAGGAGGGAAAATCCAATGAGCAGAGGTCAAAGCTGACACTTTGGAGCTGAACAGAGGATGGCAAGCAACTAGAAAAGCGGAAAAAGGCAAACAAGAAAACTAATCAACTAAAAAACGACTCAACAAGCTAAGAATACAAACTCACATCACTTTCCCCAGTGGAGTCGCTAATTTTTTATGCAGGAAAATCCTCTCTGCGGACAGAGACGATCCCTCTAGCCCTAGGGTGGGTCTAGAAACAAAGAGACATGCTAGAATGTAGTTTCCTAACTACAAAATGAAAGAGGACATGATAGATCGACCTATCTAGTGTCCAACACTATTGTTGCAGTTGTAATGGTGGTGACCACTCGCTCCTACCTTGGAAAGTCACAATCCGCTCGCAGTCATGCTCGGATACCTGCACATAACACAATACACAAGAGAAGCATACAGCATAATAATTTCATTCGCAATCACTAACCAGTCAAAGAGAGATAAGCATGTTGCATTAAATCAAATGAATATGACACAAAACGAGAACCTAAGCACTAGTCATGTATATATATAAGTAGAAGGAAGAGGTACAACCGATGCTTTGACGTCGCAGTCTCCTCCAGCGGGGTTCAGCCGAAGCGCGTCTGAATACTTGTCAAGGGATTCGGACAAGATGAGGGCATGGACTCAAGATCTCTCAAAGAATTTCCTCCTTGCTCTATCTCTTTCACAATGCAACTCTTCAATCTATGCTCAATTATTCAACTATAGTATCAATTCTCCATGTTCAGCTAGTTGATGCAAAGAGAGATAGCTTCTTTTATAGAGGAAAAGGAGGAGGTTGGGATCCCTACAAAGGTGGGAGGGAGGCCTATCCTTTAGGAGGTTCTCATGGGAGGTGGAAAACCATAAACTAAAGGAGGGAGTCCGTAGTTATTTAGTTCAACCACTCCCAATGACTGATCCTTGAAGTTGTTGAGGTGGAATCTTCACCTCTATTTTTTTTCTAAAATTCTATAACAGCTTGGTGTGGGTGCTTAACTGACACAGAGAAGCAACTGGCATGGGCTCAGTGTTAATTTTCCCACTCGGCGTGGGAGTGTAACCGAATACTCGCGCCAAGTCAAAAACAAGGGTTTTTACAGTTCTGCTCAGGGAATTGTAAACAGGAGGAATATTTATCTCATGTAAAGGGATGCAATGATGGTATTTGCAAGGCATGATACTTATTATTAGTCACAGAAACGACCCTCCAATGTGTGAGTTGGGGACTGTAGGGAGATTGAAAATTTTTTTTGTAACAGTCACCCACTGACCAAAGCAGATTGCTTTTTGCTCTTGACTACAAGACTAGGAAGATGCAGATGACCTTCCTGCAGCCTAAAGTAAAGCATCCTAAAACATCAGCAGATTACAAAAATTCATCATATGAAGTTCAAGCAGATGATATTCATCCAATAGATCAAATAAAATTTCACAAAAAAACTGGTGAAATGCTTTATTCAACAATGAAAAATAAAGCCATGAGTGTATAGAGGCTTCAAAACACTCTTTGGAACATTAGAAATCAACTCAAATTAGAAAATGCATCCTCATAGGATAAGGATAACATAATCAAATCACTGGAAGATTTAGTTATTGAAGTAGGATATGATCCTATTAATGTAAAAGTTGCAGATGAATTGATAAAGAAGAAGAATGCAAACATTGTTGCATTAAAGAAGCAACTAAAACTGCCTCCTATTGAACATCCTCAGGCAAAGGAAGTGTTACAGGATGAAAATCAGAAAGATGAGATGATGAATATGATTCTTCAATTGACTTCCCAAATAAAAGAAATGGAGAATGAAATGGACAAGTTGGTCTAGGAGAAAAAGACCAGAGAAAAAGAAGTCCTTGTCACTGTCATCCCTGTAGTCACTACTGTTGTACCTTTCACATTAGCAAAATCATTGGCCCCTACAGTCCCAATGGCTACAACACTTCTTGTCACCTCAGCGAAAACTTCAGCAACAGAGTCATCAACAATAGAAGTATATTCTATAGATGAGGAAAGTAATTTAGTTAAATCAATGCAGTACATGTCTATTCAGACAAATGAAATCAACATACTTAAAGAACTGCTAAAAATTATGGAGGATGAAAAGAAAATTCTTCAGATTCTGCACGAGAATGAAGAAGAGAAGGAAAACAGGTTGAATGAGAAATTTAAGAAGTTAGAAAAATATTTAACACTAAAAGAACCAATGGCACACACCAAGCAGCGGCTATGGGCCAATATCATTGAATTTTTCAATGATATTTGGCCATCCATACATGTTATCTATGAACAAAAAGATTTAGTCAAAGAAACAAGTGAAGCCATCTAGAAAATCAAAGAAGAGCTTGGCAAGAAGCCATAAGAGGCTAATGAAATTATCAAATTCCTCAATTCCAAGAATAAGCAAGAACTTGAAGAGATTGGAAATAGTGATAGAACATAAACCATCCTAGAAGTTAGGAAGGTGATTTCAAAAAGGAATTTAATGATTCAACTTGAAGAAAAATGCCAAAACATGAGGTTTCCATAACCAGGTTCATGTTTAAGTTTGACACTCTCAGAAAAAAAGGCCTTCCAAATCCACTAGTCATTCATGATAGATTAATGAAGCAGGATCATTATGATAAGAAGATGAGAGAAGTGGCTAAGAAGCAAGCTAATAATTTATCCATGCAGGGAATTCCAACAGGGACGGTACTTTACAAAAGCTTTGAGAATCTTTTTTACCTGCAACATGAGGTAAAACACCTATTTGTGAACAAGCCTACATTCTCAAAATACATAGAGGCTAATGAGATATTCAGAAGGATGGTGAAGATCAAATTACTAGAGGCAGAGAATTGAGAAAAATTGACTGATTTACTATGAAGGTCAAATAGTAAAACATGGCAGTCAAATGAAAAATATATCAGTCAAACAGTAAAAAGAGCATGCATTTTTTACAGTTACAGAATAGTGAATAGTGAATGATGAAAAGTAAAACAACAGTCAAAAGGTTAAACAGTATTAGATTCAAAGAGTATCAGTTTAAATTCAGAGTTAAAGTCAAATCAGAAATTACAAAGAAGAGATAAAGATGGCCAGTGTAAAGGACACTCCACTGCCTAACTGCAGCCTTCATTGAGCAAATAGAGAAGAGACAAATCAGCAACAAATCAAATACATCAAACATTAAATTCAATAAAATCAGGGACAACTTGCATTAGTTAGATAGTTGTCTCTATCTTCTTGCATGAAGATATTTATTTTTCCATGAATAATTCATGAGTTTGTTTTAGGATATTTTGTAAGAGGTTTTGTATAAATACTTCACATTTTGAAGTATTGAGGGTGGATAAATTTCTAAACATTTCTATAGTTGTACTATTATGGAACTAGTGGGTGATTGTACCAATTTCAAGTCAGCAGACTAGATTAAAGAAATAAAGATATTATATTACAGGATTCATGTGTTGGGCCACTACAGTGAAGTACTTTCTACTTGTTCAATTATTTATTTCTGAATTTTTCACAAATACTTGTATTTTTTCTAAATCTAAATGATATATCAGGAATGTTATTTCAGAATATGTTTAATTACACTATGTCTTGAACTGTTTATCATTTATATGTTTTCCACTGATGCCCAGATTAGGGAATTATTAATTGCTCCCTAGTTTCTATTGACCTTTGTCTTTTCACTCATTATCCGGATTTGAGAACCCTTAATTGCTCTCTTACCCCGATTGAAACCATTTTCACCATTAGCCTAAGGATCTAAAGTTACTCAGCTATCTTGCCCTATGAATACTTCCCTTTAGAACCTTGATCCTGCATATGTCGCTTGACACTTTCACTCCATTAGCCCAATGGTAAGTAGACTTACATCTATCCATATAAGTAAGTTATTTCACCACCAAACCAAATCAAAATCAAAATCCCAAGTAATCCTACATAACTAGCCTAAAATCAACTAAAATCAACAAACATAAATCATATAGAGAGAGCCCTCTCTGAGCATTAGGAAGGCTAGATCCTAAGGCTTAAAATTATGTTTGTGGTTACCTCTAATATTATTTAAACTAAAAAATACAAAACCCTTGAGAATTATTGGAGTGATAACACCTACCACATAATATTATAGTTTAATACACTCCAAATAGAAAACAAAGAATAGAGAAAGAGGAAACCTAACCACACCAAAAAAAAACAAATGTTAACAAAAACGAGTTGCAAAGGTCACTATTATAAAAAGAAATTTGAATGAAAAATGTCCTTAAATTCTCATTCTAGCATAACAACATCTGTCACAACTACAAAAGGATAAGGATAAGAGCATTGTGGTGGGTGAGAGTGTCAATTTATAGTTCAATGGCACATTGCATGAAAATTTAGGATCTCAACCTGAGTTTTTAAGCATTGACAAGTCATCGATTATCATACGTTGATACAATTGTCATAACAAGCATAAGATGTTGAATAGTTTTTATTCAAACCTAACATATTTATTTTATAAATTTTGAGAAAATACATGCCGAGATTATTACAAGATAATGGCTAATGTTTAGTCTTTCTAATATGTATGCTCAAAATACTTCTTGATAGTTGGGGGCTTCTTTTTCACTTAAGATTAAAAAGTGTTCAACCTCGCAAAGGTACATCTGAAATGTTAGGACTATATGATCTAAACAAATTCATGTAAAAACCTAACTATGAAATGAAATTGGTCTAAGAGGATGCACTTTCTGCTATGTCACATGGTATCATCGAGATATTCATGCAGAAAACAAAAATATTTATTTACCCAATTCATAACTCTGTTATTTGCTTGTTATTTCCATTGCCATGTTTTTTTTGACATTTTTCTAACAGAATTTTGGGGCTTTTGGTTTTTTATATTTCCACATCACTTTGAAGCTTATGTATCCATAATTTTGTGTTTCATGTTAGAGTGAATATATATTTTATTTATATCACTATGTTCTTGTCATTTTTCTCCATGTGAAGTTTCTAGAAAGGATTGCACCACCAACAAAAAATGGGCTAGACATTTCTCATTGCTTCAAGCCTCAAGATTATAAATCATTTGTTTACAGTTTTTTTCGTCATATATTAAGAAGAATAAAAAAAACGCATTTTCCCTTCCCCTCTTTACCTCACACATAGCACTGAATATTATAAAATTTAGTTGATTTCCTCTTAATTCCTCTTTAATGTGTAGGAAATCACTATTCTATGCAATTAGAAGCCTTGGTTTGTGCCTGATTATCTTTACACATCATTTACTAACTTGATTCCACATCTTGATATTAGAATGAAATTTATGCTGCACCTCTTTACATTATTTCCAAAAATCATATTCAAATAGTATGTATGCTCTTGGAAAAAAATAAAGGTGTTATTTTCTCCAAGGAATAGTTAAAAAAAAGAAGGAAATGTGAAAAAAATATGACCATGAAATATTAAATTTTTGTGTCTAGGAAAGGAATCCCTACAAAATGAATACTTAGGATTTGATACCCTTTTCAGATGATGAGTTGGAATATATTTATAAGCTTGATGTCATCAAGGATACAAAAATGTTTAGATGGGAGTTACCCATGGTATGAGAGGACTTCCATTGTTTAAGGGTTTGATGCATGTATTGTTTTCCTAGAAAAGGTTGTTGAAGTGGTTCTTTTCCTTTCAGAAATCAGTGCAATGATGAGTCATGAGTTTCATGGAGTAGGGGATGAATCCAATGAGAAATCTAGAAAACTTATGAGTTAAGTGGTTGGGTGAAAGAGTTGTTTGTAAATTTCAACAACAACCCAACGTCCATGTTAGAAAATGGTTATAAATTGAAAGAAACACAGAAAAGTGGGGATATGCCTTACCTTATTCTTGTATCCTAGGACTATAAATATTCTCCTTAAATTTATTCTCAGATGGCTTCATACGATTGATTAATTATATTGACTACCTCAATTCGTAGCCTACAACTACATGAGAGGGTTGGTCCAAAATGGATGCAGAGGAGGACACTTGATTAGGTATTCAAAAGCACTCTTTTGATTTTGTAAAGTTAATGCATATGAGAGGGGGAGGAGGGAAATGATGTAAGTTTCATGTATAGGGAGAGGGAGGAGGGTGCTTATTCAAAAATGCATTCGCCATGACATTAGTTTGGAATGTTGGGTGTGAAGCGTGATTATCTTCTTTATTTAGATGTATTGCCACGTTGGACCCTTATTCTTAACGAGGCAACAACGTCGTCCGTCGTTTTATTGACATCAGGGGGGTTGAAGGGTTGGGGGGGGGGGGTGGAAACCTTTTGGAGCCCCCCCCCCACCCTTGGTGGGGGATTTCGGGGGCAATTCCACCGAAGTTAAAAAAAAAGATGTAAAATTGCCTTGTAAAATATTGTAATTTTGCAGTCAATCTGGGCCGTTCATTAGGCGGATGATCTGACAATAGAATTTATGTTTAATTTAGGGTTTTTTTCCCTAGAAGACATCCCTATGTTGTATGAGGGAATTGTACTGCGGTTGTGTATCGTGTGTATATTCTGAGTGAGAACCATAAATGAGGATTGTGTGAGAGAGTAGAGGATATTACAACGGATCTGATGTAGGTTGTGTCTCTTCATTTTGCTGGATAATAGAAAGGAAGGACTTGTTTTTTCCATGGACGTAGCCCAAGTTCGGTGAACCACATATATTTGCGTCTCTCTTGTTTTATATGTTATTTATGTGTTTTTGTTTCCGCATATTTTATGTGTTTTATTACTCTGTAATATATAAATTTCTAACATGGAAATGTAGGCAATGTGTGAGTGAAGCCATGAGATTGGCATTTAATGCATGGAAGTGTTGGTAGGTGGATGCCAAATAGGAACGAACAAGGTGGTGACAAGCTGATAGGCCACAAAGGTTAATGTTGATGGTTAATGAAAAAAAATTCTAGGAGATATGATGGACGATGATAGATTTGGACTTGTTTGAGCACTAACTATCGTCAGTGGAAGGTCAATCACCAAAAAAGGGCATTGGTTAAGGTGCATATCATTTTTACTTTGGCCTATGCCCCTATTAAAGTGATATAAGATAATGATGTGGAGTTATTAATTCACATAATTTATTTTTTCTATATGAATGCCATTAATTGTATATGCACATTAATATCTTAAATTATGGATAATATTAAACTTTATCAAAATTTACAAGTTAAATAATACTTTAGTCATTATATTGAATGAAAAACATAAAGTGGCTTTTAATAGACCACTTTCTCATTTATCAAAAAAATTGAGTGTGTGTTATACTATTTCCATGACTAGCCTACCCTTCGTTGCACTGGGTGCAGAAAGCGGGTCACAAGGGGGGTGCAACCCCCCTTAACAGGGGTTTTACAAAGGGGCGATAGCCCCCCTGCAGGTGGTCAAGGGCAGCGCCTTAGGAAATATTTTTGGACCCTATATTAGGTGGGCAGACCTACCTATGGTTTTGTGCACGGGTTTAACACATGGTTTTGGGCATGTTGGTTTTCTGTCCATGGTGTTTTATAGATCTGGTCAAGGGAACTACGGTTATGTTCTAGTCTAGGGTTAATGGATTACTGTTTATGAATTCTTCGACCTGTATATATATGTATTGTAACATTGAAAGGAACATATTGAAAAATCAACCTAGTAGTCCTGATTTTGGGATCAAGGGGAAAATCTCTATGTATATATGTTTTATGCTCTCGCTATTATTTATTTTCTGTTTTAAGAATTATTTTGTATATAAATTATGTACAGGGTTAAAACCTACAAAAATAGTTTTCATTAACACCTAGATGGGGTGCTTATCATAAGGGGCATGACGGCTCCTATGTGTCATGCATCGACATGCTTGTGTGACCCATCATCGACACCATCTCTAGGAAAAAGAGAGGTTATGACAATGAGATTTGACAAGCAAAGGAATGTGGGGAGGAGTGCAACCTACTCCCTGATTTAATTCCATTGTAATGTAAGTTGGCTCTAGATTTCAACCTTGTGCACACCACGTACTTCAAGATATGGACTATAGGCCTGTAAAGTGAAGGAAAACCAATCTTTTTGTGACATTATGAATGGTCGTGGAGTTCTTATAATTTGCAATGCTTCTAGTCTTTAAAGGGAAAACCAATCTTTGAGTATGATATTATGAATGATCATGGGGTTCCTATAATTTGTAGGGATTTGACTCTTTAAAGTGAAGTGCTTCCATAATTATTAAAATATTTATAACGTGTTATAAATTCAATGTTGAATAATGATTTTAGCCATTCCTACTTTATTGAGATTGAAATATACATAATTATCAGTATTATGTTAAATAAATTGTCTATAATAAATAACAACATACTTGCAATATATAAGAACCTAATAATATTGAAAGAAACAAATATAAAAGAAAAATTGTTATATGCAAAATATTCTTATACCATTTTTTTTAACAAGATTAAATAATAACTATTATATTAAAAGACATTGAGCTAAAGCTTAGTTTAGATACATGATTTACATAAGAAAGTTGAAACCACTCGACATCTTGAGAATGAATTATGTATCAATGACCATATATAGAATCCCAACCTTGAAGTTTTTGAACAAAATGTTACAATATCTACAGTATTCCACTTTTACATTCACCAATACTAACCTAACAAAACCCAAAATTTACAAAGCATTAAAATATTCATTTAACTATAAGAAATTATTCATGTCTTTGATTTATGAGTTTCCTTATTAACCATTAATGAAGGGGCACATGCCCCTTTTTTCCTTGCCACCAAATTTCACCTTGCTTTAGCCTTAACTCAAAAGTAGCCATGTGATCAATCTTGGAGTTGTTTGATCTTAGAATGTTGAGTCATTTCTTCTTGGGGATAGAATGATACAATTGATAAATCTACTTGAAATTTTGACTTAACTATTTTATTTGAGAAGATAGATCCTCAATATAAATGGTGAATTATATTCAAGGAATCAATAAAAACAATCAAATCCTGAATTCCCATATTCACAATTTCCTCAAACCTTGATATAGGACATAAACTTTAATAACATTGTTTGAAGTGTGACTTCCCTAAACATAAATATTTTACTCTTTCTTTTGAGAATAAACAATTACACCCCACCACCCCCATTCCTATCTCAAATTTTAAGAAATATTATTATTTTAAAGGCTTTAATATTGAAACTATAAATCAACACATACCATAAAATTATAAAAAATATATAATTATAAATTTTTTATTTTCCAAATTAAATTAATAATCATTAATTTTATAATAAGATTAATTATCATTTTTTATTTTATATCTCTAATTTTAAAAACATACATATATTTATAAAATTATTATTATTATTATTATTAAATATTTATAAAGATACAATTCTATATCTACTATGGGTGTATTATTATTATTATTATTTTTAAATATAGTGAATATATTATTTCTTTTCTTACTTTTATTCCAGGATAATAGATAAATAATTTAAATAAACAATAATTTTGTTATTACGTTTTTTCATTATTCTCTATTCTTTAATGAAAGTTGTTATATTTTTCATTTTATTAATTATGATTTATTTCATATTTTTAATATAATATTAGAATAATTTAGAAATTTAAATAATTATTAAATTAATATTGTAAAATTTATAAAATAATTATGACCTTTACTATTACACAATATTAAAACATTTTAACCATGAAAGAAAAAAGAAGTATTTTACCAAGGTACAAATCACAAGTATAAAAATGTAAAATATTTGTATTTAAAATATTTTATATATGCATACACTAGAAATATAAAATTATAAAATATTTTTATCCAATTTTTGTATACCATTAAAATTTTGATTTTAAGCTTTGACAATGGTTTAGAAGCCTTTCCATTCCAGTATGGATGTCTTTCCATTCCAATATGGATGTACCACATTGTTATGGCGTGAATACTTGTATTAGGGTTTAAAAATAAAATAAAATAAATGTTTTTCTTAAATGTGGGAATATGATTTAAATAAATAAATCTAGTAAAAGATTTTTTTTTCCCTCTAAGATATTACAAACATTAAAAGAATGTATGATAAAATTGATAATAATAAAACAAGACATGAAAAATTAAATTATTAATAAAAGCAATGATTGAAACACTAAATTCACATAAAAGTATATAATGAAAATAAATACAAAATATATATATTCTTTTAAATATATAAATTTAATAAAAATAAAAAAATTATATTTATAAATTAAGAAGGAATCATTTATAAAAGAACCTTTAAACTAGGTTTACAATTAAAAAAAATATTTTATAAGAAAAAAACTTACTAAAAAAACATGATAATATATATAAAAGATAATGTAACAGACCTACTCAATCTTAGGACTTATTCAACTTTAAGTAAATACATATGGTAAATTTATTTTTACTTTAACTTTTTAATCAAGAAAATCAAGAATCAGTTTGAATTTTTGAATAAGTATTCATTATTTATGGTGAGAGCCAAACTGATTTTAAAAAAAAAAAAAAGTTTTCTATTCCAATGGAAAAATTGATTGGATAATCGTAAAGGGTGGCATCTACTCCATATTGGCATTCGATATTGCAGAGAGTGGCTCGACAGAATTTACACTGCCAAACTTGGCAGTATCCACATGTGGAGGTTAAATGATGGTGGAGAAGTTGCAGAATGGCATGAATTGCATAATACATGCATCCCACAATTCCATAAGTTTTATTTGGTGGCAGTAAAGAGCGAGCGAGTGGCTATTGATGGTTGACCGAGAAAATGAAGAAAGAATGTTTCTTCCTCGAGCTACTGCCATGCCATAGCCTATTTACAGAAATGCACGATCGAAGGGTTGTAGTTTGAAGATAGATAAGTTAAATTCTGGGAAAGTTTATTTATTTTTGTGTAAGTTGGAAAATGAATGAAGTTTTGCTTCAACAATACTGGAGTGTTTTCCATATCATACTTCTCTGAGACACCGTGGCTGAGCATGTTTATGTGATATATGCATCTTCACAGAGACCATACAAATTATAAGAGGATGCAGGTTATGAGAGATGATTGGTAAGTCTCATTGGTTTTAACATTGAAATGTATGGTTGACTATATTATTTTATCTAAAATGATTTCTTTATGAGACTTTGTTGTTGTTCTGCAAAAAGATATAGTTAACACTGTGAACATCTTTGGAAAGATTTTTCATATTTATTAAGTTTTATATCTCATAAAGGTTGTAAAAGTTGTTTGTAGAAAGGCTATGCTAGTTTTTTGGAAAGTAATAAAGATTGCTATTATGTCAATATTTTAGGAAGATATTGTTCTTAGTAATATACCAGGGTGAAAGACATAATCCATGTCAGTTATTGAAAATATTGGTATTATGTTAATCCTTTAAAAAGATATTATTTTTAGAGATATACCATGGTAAAAGACAAACTTACTCTATTAGTTTTTCCAAATAAACCATGTGAGTTTTTGCAAATATTGCTATATTTATCTTGAAATATGTTTGAAGTATTAAAAGATAATATAAATAATTTTACTTGTCTTTATATATATGCATTTTATGTAAGAAAAATGAGATGCTTGTTTTTTTTCTAAAAGAAGGGAAATGATAAGGAAATCCAAGTTCTTTTCTTGGAAATGAATATAAATTAAAGAGGGTAAATCTTGAAATATTTTCATGTGTAGTGAAGAAGAAAAGAGTGTGTTAAATGATAAGAAATCCAAGTTCTTTTCTTGAAAATAAATATAGATTAAAGAGGGTAACTCTTAAAATATTTTCATGTGTAGTGAAGAAGAAAAGAGAAAAGTATATGTATGTATACATTAACCATGTTGTGAGTATGTATATATAGATTACCATGGTGTTTGTAAATATTAATTATTTAATAAATCCATGGATAGATTACCATGGTGTTGGTAAAGATTAGTTATTTAATAAATCCATGGATAAATGAACTATTCATTATATTTCTTTAAAAGAACAAACTATGTGATTACTTTTATGTTATCATGATCATGAAGTTAGTTTCTTTTGGAATATGATCATGCATAGGCATGCAATGTTTTTATTAACTTTCATTGGAAAGAATATACATATTTGTATATGGGAAAGATAGCATGTTGTGTTAAACTACATTGGAAAGGATTGTTAGTATAATTTTTGAAAAAGAAGACATGTATTTGTATGTTTATTTACATTAGTATTATAGAAAGAAAAATTGTGGTTGCATGCTCTTTTGTATTAAGAATTCCTTTGGGAAGACTCTTTTGGAAGCTATGTGCTCTGTTGTGTTAAGAATTCCTTTGGAAATACTGCTTTGGAATCTATATGAATTTGCATGCATGGGAACAACAATAGTTATGTTAGATTTCCTTTCATGCACCAAAAGTAATAGCTTAAGGGTTATTTTTTTTTTATTAAATTTATGTAAATCGCATGCACGAACATCATAACTATTATATCAATCTTTTAAAGAAATGTTGGGGAGATGTAGCTATTGTCTTGCAGGAATGTGTGCTTATGCGAGGGAAACATTAGTTAATGTGACAACTTATAACTAGCACATATGTAGTATGTGCTATTAAAGGGAGAATGTCAAGGTATTTTAATTTCATGTCATGAATATACATGAGTAGATGGAGAAGCTTCTCTAGTATAGATTTATGAAATGGTTGATTAATACTTTATGAAACTTGACATCAATGTATATTGAAGGCATCATTAGCAGGAAGTGACGGTGACATATACAAAGGAAATATTATGCTTAACCTTGTGGCAGGTAGATGATTATGGTTCATACAGATAAGTGTCAGTTGCAGGATGATCTAATGTATGATGGTCCATTATAGGGCATCCATGCCACCAAGATATGAAGATATGAAGATTAGTGGGTAAATGTTGTCATATTTATTGTAATGGCTTTAAGCTAGATATTTGTATATTTCCTTGTAAGATTTATAATGATGGTTAAGGGATGGTATCCCTTATAATCCATTGAGTGAGAGCTGAACACCCTCACGAGCGTTTAATAATAAAATTAAACGTTGCTGGTTTTCACCCTACAGGGTTTCCAGGGTATATTGGTGTTCAATGATGTGATGGATTAATGTTTCAAATTAATGATGTTGATTCCTTTCTTGTTGTGATGTTCATAATTTCAAGTATGCAAGGCTACATCAATAATGAAATGAATGCAAAGCTACATCTTACAGTTTTATGTTAATGTACTACAATAAAGGTTGTTAATGGTTAAGCCACTTACTATTAGTATACTAAGGTTACACTATGAACTGATGAACAATATATCTAATGATGAGTAAGGAATACTTAATAATGATTTGGATTGTTATCGTGGGTAACTTGTATAAAAAAAAATTAACTCCTTGCATTTTCATGTGAAGTTATTAGTGTATGTTACAAATAAAATGACTAAAATCTTTTCTTTAGGTAAAGAATTGTACCATCTCCACTTCATAATGAAAAACTATAACCTTAAATAACCTAAATGTCATCTTATAATAAATTTAATTTAATATTTTTAATATTAAACTTTAAGTTATTCTACTTAGTTTTAACGGTTAAATTTTTTTGAAATACCTATTGAATAATCTGTATTTTCACTCACCCTATTATTTTGAAAAACAATCAACCATCTTATAATGAAAATATTTCCAGAACTCATTGACTTAATTTCAAATTTAAGGACGTATAACTTTTCAAAACATATAAAATACATGGTAGGTCCTTTGTAGACTTCAACAACATAGGTAGCAGAGCAGAGAGAAAAATGCATAAAGACATCTTATTTATCGTATGTTTTATTATAACAACTTATTACATATGAAAATGACTCATCTTACCGAAGTCACGAAGTTGAAATTGGAACATGTGATTTGTCAGAAGAGTAGAGAGGAGGAGAAGGCGAGCGTGGAGTTGGCCACATCGAATTGGAGTAGATTATCGTACGTCTGATACGTCTCTATCACGATCTATGTCACGAGATACTCCCCTGAATCAACAAATCCCAAACACAACACCTTATCTCTCACCGCCACCATGGAGTTAACCCCAAATATCCTCAAAATGGTAGCGTTGCTCTACAGCACAAGGTCAATGGCCGGCACAGCAGGCCCCACACGAGTGGACCCAATGATGCTTGAGTTGAAACATGCACCAAAAGGGGCCACTGAAGCAATGAGCAAGAGTTTCCTTTGCTTGGCAAAGACGTGCACGATGGAATTGTAGATCGGGGTTACTAGTTGCCTGTAGCGCACCTGTTGGTGTACATGCCCCTAGATTAGCTTTAGTTCAACTCTAGAAATTGCATGCAATGTGCACTTGTCTTTAACTAGTTAACTTGAGTGCTTTACTTGCACATAGTTCACTTAATTAGCTTTAGTTCAACTCTAGATATTGCATGTGATGTGCACTTGTTTTTAGCTAGTTAACTCGAGTGCTTACATGCGATGTGCACTTGGCTTAGTTAGTTGACTTAATGCTTACATGTGGTGCATGTGGATATTAGCAGAACATAAAGCACACTTAGCTTCAGTTAGCTTTAACTATCCATAGTTATTTGCATGTACAACTAAGCTTAACTTAGTTGCTTTTATGTATTGATTCCAAAACTAATATTGATGAATTAATTTCATTCTTTTCTCCATTCTTGCTCACTCATTCATTCTTTTGCAAGTTTGTTCATTGTTTTGCAAATCTAGATCTTTGTATCTCAAAATATCGCATGGTATCAGAGCACAAATATTTGTAATCAGTGCACAAGAAATATTTATTTGCAGGTTCAAAAGATTGAAGCAACAACAAATAATGGAGTCTAAATTGGAATTTCCACAATTGGCAATTCTTACTCCATATAATTACTTCGAATGGAAGCCAAATATTCTACTTCATCTCAGAAGTAGAGGCTTATTTCGAGTAACCATGGGAAAAAAAGTTGAACCAACATCGGCAGTGGAGAAAACAAGATATTTCAATCGCATGGACGAGGCCTTCGGCATCCTATGTTTATCTATTTCTCCAGAACTGATATTTCATGTTGAATCATGTTCAACTCCAAATGAAGTATGGAAAACTTTGGAAGGATTGTTTGGAAAACAGGATGAAATGTAAAGTCACATTCTCGAAAATGAGTTAAAATAATTAGATTCGAGAAATTTTGAGAACATTCAAGATTTTTTCACAAGGTATAAAGCCTTGTTGCTTCAGGTGAAAGGATGCGGGATTCACAAATCCAAGCAAGAAAATCAGTTGATTCTTTCCATTTTATCAAAACTTGGTCCAGAGTATGCAGTATTTGTCTCTACATTCCACACAGTAAGATTTGCAACCAATGCAGCTTGGAAGATCCCCTCATTGGATTCTTTTATTTTGTCTTTGATGCATGAGAAAGATAAGCTCATCAAAATAGTCACACTTAAAAATTCCAAAGTGCATGCACTTACTGTGCATGATAAAGGAAAGGTAAATCCCAAAGACCATTAGAAAGGAAAATGGAAGAAGGATCTTAATCCAAGAAAGGGAGGAAATCCCAAACCCCCTGATGGATCATTCGGCTTAAAGGGAAGGAAAGGAACGAAGGGAAATCAATGTGCAATTATTGCCATCGTGGTTTTCACCCGGAATCTACATGCATGAAGAAGAATATAGATCTTATGGCGCAGACACTCTAGCAACACAATCTTGGAGACCACATTCCTGAGAATGCGAAGAAGAAGTCTAGAGAAAAAGCACCAGATCCAAGAGGTAATGGGCATGCTTTGATTTCTCTTCATTCTGCACTGCAAGAATGGATCATCGATTCAAGAGCTTCACATCATATGGCTTCTTCATAGAAATCCTTTTCTTCTCTACATGCATACTCATGACCTCCTATTCTCATGGGGGATAATTCTGCAGTTGCAACAACTCGACAAGGAAGAGTGCAATTCAAAGATGGAAGTTTTGAGAATGTCTTGCATATTCCAAGGTTTTCTATGAATCTTCTCTCAGTGTATCAAATGACACACACAGGAAGTGGAAGGAAAGTGAAATTTACCCCAGATTCCGTGAGCATTTATGACATGCAAACCAACTTGAAGATTGCATCTAGCAAGGTAAATGATCAATTTCATCTATATATAGTTTTTTCTTTTGTTCCTCAATCAGATTCCATTTTACTACTTACACATGCAAATGAAGAAAGTAGGATTTGGCATGAGATATTTGGGCACTTGAATTTCAGATATATGAAATAGCTTAACAAGCAAGGGATGGTCAAAGGATTGCCGACCATTGAATTTTCAAATTGTGTTTGTAATGGATGTGCTCTTGGAAAGCATCCATAAGACAAGTTTGAGAAGGCATGCATGGAGAGCCTCTTCACCTTTGGAACTTTTACACAGTGATCTCATGGGTCCGTTTCCAATGCTTTCAATGAGCAAAGCAAGATATGTGTTGTCATTTATAGATGATTACACGAGATTCACTTGGGTTTACTTCTTGAAACTCAAGTCTAAAGTTTTTCAACATCTAAATATTTTCAAAGCGCATGCGGAAAATCATCCTGGAAAATGCATCAAGATACTTCGCACAGATAATAGGACATAATATGTCAATAGAGATATCAAGAATATTTGTAATCAAGCAGACATACAATTGCAGCATACAGTTCCTTACACTCCACAACAAAATGACATGGCTGAAAGGAAGAATCGATCTTTGAAAGAAATGGCCAATTGCATGTTTCATGCAAGATCTCTTTCGTCAAAATTGTGGGCTGAAGCTATCAATTGCGCCTCATACATCCAGAGTAGATCTCCTCATAAATATATTACTAAAAAAACACTTTTTGAGGCTTGGACTAGAATGCAACTTGAAGTCAGTCATTTCCGCATTTTTGGATCTCAAACATGGGCCTACATTCCTACAGAGAAGAGAAGCCTCAAAGTAAAGCATGTGTGTTTGTTGGATATTTTGATGAAGTCAAAGGGTGAAAATTTCTTGATATCAAAACTGAAGAGCTCTTTATTGAAAGGAGTGTAAAGTTTGACGAAGATATTTTTCATGCACCAACAGATGAACTTGTTACCAAGTTTCCATCGCCACTCATTAATGAGTATGCAAATGAAACTTCAGATCATAATTCTGATGAAGATGAGTATTTTCTTGTGACACCTGTTGGACTGTCAGTTGAACATTAAGATCATACTTCCGCATGTAGTTCGGAAAATTCTCGACCACCTTCAACACAAAAATGGCATAGCATGAATGATATCCATGATGATCTTGCCTGTATACCTCATTTTGAAGAAAATCCACAAGCACTCTTAGCTATGGAGCCATGCATGCCCATGCATGCATCTGATCCACAGACATATGCAGAAGCAATTGCGCATCCTGAATGGGAAGCAGCAATGGATGAGGAATATAACTCTCTCATTGAGAACCAGACTTGGGATTTCATTTTGCTACCTTCCAATGTCAACTTGTGAAGTGCAAGTGGGTTTACTAGACCAATAAAGCAGCAAATGGCCAAGTTAGTCGATATAAGGCATGATTGGTAGCAAAAGGTTTTCAACAAGTACATGGTGTTGACTATGATGAGGCTTTTGCTCGAGTGACAAAAATGGATTCCATTCGGCTAGCTCTCTCCATTGCAGCAACAAGAGAATGGGAGGTGCATCATACGGATGTGAATAATGTCTTTATTTACAGTGATCTCGAAGAGGAAATCTACATGGAGCAGCCACAAGGATACATGCACAATTCATCTCTGGTATGTAAACTAAAGAAGTCTCTCTATGGCCTCAAGCAGGCACCTAAAGCATAGTATGCAAAGATGGATTCTTATTTGTTATCTCAAAAATTTTTACGTTGCAGATCTAATTCTAATGTTTATTTTTTGAAGAAAATTGACTCCTTGTTGATCATATTGCATAAGCGGTTTTCTATGATAGACATGAGCTTGCTAAATTTCTTCCTTGGAGTACATATCATTTAGAGTGGTTATAGGATTACCATTTCTCAAACAAAGTATGCTAGAGATCTTTTGACACAATTTCACATGAGTAACTGCAAGCCAACAACCACATCTTTCTTATCCAGTATAAAGCTTGAAAATGGCAAAGACACACATTGGTTGATTTCCCCCTGGCAGACACATGGAAAACTTGTGACTGAACCCCTCCACTGCGGACAGCTGAGATGGCAATGCCAACGTGGATGAACTCATCCCTGCAATGCCGGTCATCCCAGTTATCGGAAGGGAGGGATATAGCATGCAGGCTAAAGCCAGCTTGGGAAACCTGACGAGGCGTCCTGGATTCGAACCGTCGGTGCTCGGAAGCACCATGACGTCCTGCGCGAGTTCCACACTCGATGTTTTCTTGTAGGGCACGACACAAGCGTTGTTGTTGCAGCCGGGGCAGGGGCCTCGGCGGAGAAAGCGGGTGCCGCAGCCCGAATACTGATAGGATGTGCGCAGTTGCGCACTGCAGCCAACCGAGGTGTAAGTAGAGGAATTGTAATGTTTCTTCTCGCATCTTACCCACCTGTAGTTTTGCTCGATGTCTATCATTAAACGCTGGATCTGCAGGGGGGTTTTCTGCCGGATTTGGATGGTGTAGAGCTGCGACTGTTGGGTGATTTGCAAGATGAGAGCCCTCGGGAGCCTCTCGTATGCATTTGCAGGCAATTGATAGAAACAAATGATGACGGCGGCGATCAGGAGCAGAGGGAGTGAAGCCATTGCGTCGGTAGTTGGTGATATTGGCACGAATGATTTGTAATGTGATGTATCGGATTGTTATGTTACTTGTTTAGATGGATCCATTCAGTAGGATGCAGTAAGGAGTAGCACCCAGCTGCGGGGCTGTACACCGTTTGATGGCGATATACACTTTATATGTTATAGGCGGTAGTCTAAAAACAAATTCACAGAACAATCTAGAAATTTGGTAAGATTACCAAAAAATTTTTGGTAAAAGATTTTTGAAAATTTCAGTTATATGGTTAAAATTTAGTGTTTTAGATATTTTAAAATTCTTTTATAGCGCTGAATGTATTTCTACTAAAAAAAAATGCAATTCAAACACGCTAACTACCTATTTTTGAAAAAAATTACCAAATTCTAACCCAAAAAAACTACCATCCAAACAATTGTATTGCATCCATAAACAACTCCCTATAAAAAGTGGTGTAGCTTGTAGCTGTACACCGTTTGATAGCAATATACATTGTTACAGTGGGAGGTGGTATAGCTCAGCCATACATACCACCTCCCGCTCTACAAGTCCTCTAATTACGTTCAAGTCTTCGGCTTTACTTAATGTCTCATTATTAAGCTGTGTGATTAATGAGTATGATTGGAGGAAGCATTGGACATATTGATATTTATGTGCATATAACAAATATAAACAAATGGGATGAGCAGTGCACATTGGTAGGATATTGAAATAGTTTGTCATAAACAACCTTTTTGTTCGAGAAAGGAAAGAATGAATATTGATATTCACATTGTGCATTAATGCCATATTTATAAGTAAATCTAATTTAAAAAAAATGATATAGATAGTAATTTTTTATGATAAAAAGCATTAAATTAAATATTTTAGTTTTTTAAGAGTCAAAATTAATTTAAATAATTTTTTATAAGATAATATTGGTTTTTTTAGTGTATGTAAATGAATTTAACATCTTAGAAAATTTAAATTTATATATAATATTTGTCTTATGTAATGTTTATTTATCGGCCGTGGTTTTTTTTTGTTGTTGTTTTTAATGAATTCAACATCAAAATTTATTGTGATATCATATTTAATCAAATTTAGGATACCAACTATTTTCTATAATATTTTAAAAAATTAATAAAAAAAAAAAAAAAAAACCTAAAAAACTAAAACACCTAAACCTTGACCTAAAATTGTTATGCAACCTTAAATTAGACAAATAAGTTATACATATTTTAATAATATTATATTACTAAGTTATACATATTTTAATAATATAATATTACAGAGTAAATGGGAATGGGGTGTTGATTAGTTAAAGTCATTGAATTTTTCATTTAATTTAGTTTAGTGGTCAAAATATTCATTAAACTTTTAAATGTGAATACATATTTATATCAGGAAGAGAGAAGCAACTGTCAAAACCCAAAAGTTAAAAAACGATAAAAAATAAGAAAAATTATAAAATAATCCAAAAATATAACTAACCATCCTAAAAATAATTTAAGAACAGTCAAAAATAAAAATAAAAATAAAAATGTAAAAAGATATAATCACCCCTTCATATAAGTATATAAATAATTTGCATTAAATTATAAATATATTGAATAAAATATGTATAAATGAAATACATATATAAATTAAAAAATAAATATCGATTTTATATGGTTCATTTTATGATTTGTGTATGGATAAGGAGTTTTTATGTTTCGAATTTTTTAATGATTTTTTTATTTACTTCAAGTATTAATGTTGATAAATTGATTCAAAATTTGTATCATTTGAATTGTATTATTTATGTATGTTTTTATTTGAATTTGATTTTTTTTCAAAATTAATTCTTATATTTGAAGATTTTGATATTTTTTCTTGATAAATTATTTTACTTTGTTTTCTAACTACTTGTTCTTCTTAATCATATATATATATAAATTTTTTTGTTGGATTTTAATACAAATTGACATAAAAAATTATGTTTAAAAAGGAAGAATTTGAAATAGTGAAATTAATTCTAATGTTTTAGCTATAAAATTTATTTTTCCAATTGCTTTATCTAATATATAAATAAGTTTTTTTAAATAATATATAATATATATTTAGTTGGCATTAAAATATTTTATATGACATGTGCATTGAAATATTTTTTCTACGGAGTACATTATCCACACTAAAAATGTATTTTTTGTTATTAATATATTTTTAAGTATATATCAATATTACTAAATCCTACATATCAAAATATTTTATTTATGACAGATTGATTTTTTTTATTATTGTGAATATTTTTAAATGTTACATATTAATTTTATATTAAGAATTAAATGAATAATACATCTCCCTTATTATTCTTACTAGAAATTACTTATATTTTTTATTTTATTTTTTACAGTTTAATTAATTTTTTAATTAGACATTGAATATTTTATTATATAGAATATTAAAGTAATTTTTTAAACATTATATATATATATATATATATATATATATATATATATATATATATATATATATATATATATATATCTAAAAATAGCTTAATTAAATAAGGCGTTGAAATATTTTTAAAAAGTATAAGGTTAA
This sequence comes from Pinus albicaulis, assembly GCA_034641835.2. Classification (NCBI taxonomy): domain Eukaryota; kingdom Viridiplantae; phylum Streptophyta; class Pinopsida; order Pinales; family Pinaceae; genus Pinus; species Pinus albicaulis. The sequence goes on from CM076569.1 coordinate 368,580,753, forward strand.
AACATTTTAATTACAATTTTTTAATCCTAATTATTTGTCTCTTTTTAAAGTTGATATGAAATTATATCACGTCACGGGACATTGAAATATTTTATTTATGATTCATAATGAGTGAAATATTGTCACCAACTTTGATTGAGGGGTTCAAAATATGTTCAAAATCACCCAAAACTAGTGCCAAATCGCAGGTCTCGTCATTTTTATTCCAACGATGCTTGAATTGCCTCAATCTAAAACCATATGCGAAAGTTATCATGTTTTGTAATTTTTGACAAACAACTAAAAACTCAACTTGTAGGGTTGATTGGGATTCTCAGTGGGGATGCCATACAGGTGACGTGGTGTTGATGTTAGCATGTGAGTGGGTTGTAAGGCAGATAAGTCAGCCAATCATGTGATGAGACATTGATTTATTTGTTTTTGAGGTGGCCCAATTAGGAGGCACCACGTGGCCCAATGGGAGGGCACCATGTGGCTCTCAAGCTCTATGCAAAATTTTGTTGGGAGGATTGTGAAATTTTTTTTTCCCTTAATGTGATAGTGAAGAATGTATCCCAAACAAAGAACCTATAATAGTTTGATCCTGCAAACTTGTTGTCTACCAAAAAAAAATCGTGATAGGAATTTGGATGAATACAAAATTTAAAACATACTTGAGGATGTATCTAGTAAAAGATGATGTAATTTGTGGCTAATCTAAATTAAGAAAGAAAACACATGCTGGAAATTTGTAGCAATAGACACATATTCAAAGGGAAATGAAGCATTGTTAAATATATTCTAATAAGCAGCATGGTTATTGGGATTATATCTCTTCATGAATGAATTTGATGCAAGAAATTCTAGAATTCATATGCAACATTATTTAACCAAAAACATTTTATCTCATAGTAGAAATCTCAAACTTACAATGTCTTCAAGATATTTAACAAAGGTCAAGGGGAAAAATCCCCAAATCTAACCATGGATAGCAATGGATAATAAGTGAGAATATCTTGCATTAGGGTTTCCCTTAAAGGAATACGTTTTTATGACAAGAAGAAATGACTTTCTCTTCTCCAATCAAGCTAGGAAACTCTCTATGGTTATAATATCAACTTCTACAATTAAAAACCCGCAATGAAAATATCCAGTGGTATGCTGAGAACATGTAGACAAACATAACAAGGTTGTACATACAAAGAAATCATAACTTAAACAAATAACTCATATTAATTCCACAAGCTTGGACCTAGCTTACACACAATTGCTTTTATTAATCAACTCCATTAGTTGCAAAAGGAGAGAGGAAACACTTACATAGGTTTTAGCTCTAACTCTTCATATAATAAACAATGAATTATTTTCCTAAATACTTTAGTGCTCTAAGGAAAAATGGTAAAATAATCATCTCCATCCCCCTGAATTAAATTCTTACTTTAAATATACAAAAGTTTGTTTAGAATGCATTATATGGTGGTATCACAGGATATTATGATTGGTTGTAACATTATTTTTTAGATGAAATTTCAGCCTAAAAGTGGCCTCCTAAGGAAAAATATTAAAATAATACTTACAATAATAAAATAATAGTTATGAATTTTGGAGGGAAAAGAAGAAACCTACATTTTTTTAATTGTATTTTTTGCTTATAGCTCCTTATAGTTTTACTCAAATATCAAGTGCAGACACTTGTTGGATGCAGAATTAAATTCTCCATCCAACGCTTACCCATCATGCATATTTTTGAGAAGACCCACATTGAAAAACATTGAAGATACATTAAAAAAAAACGTGTTGAACAAGTTTATTTGATGTATCTTCAATTTTTATCAATGTGCGTATTCTCAAAAGTATGTGTGATGGGTACTCGTTGGATGCAGAATTTAATTCTCCATCCAACGAGTGTCTACACTTGAAATTTGAGTAAACATAAAAGGAGATAAGCTAAACATACAATAAAAAAAAAAAAGTAGCTTTTCTTCTTTTCCCTCCAAAATATGCACATGTACCTACTTTTAAAGTTAAATGATTTTAATTAGTTTACATATTATGACATGGAAATTATGTGAAAATTTCATGGGCACTTTTAGGCTAAAATTTCTTCTAATGATCCATATCTCTATCCATCTATCCTTTGCCTTGGTTTTTGAACTTGGAATTTGAAGCAATGGACACCAACTTTGAATTTGAAATAATAAAAAATGATTAATCAAGGTGCATTTTTAACAATTCTATATCATTCAAATGGGTTGGATTAAGTGACAAGAACCTCAAGCAAATTTTAAGGATAATATTCTATAACAACTTGGGACAAAAGATGGTCTATTTCACGAGACTTCTTGGGACAAAAGATGGTCTATTTCACGAGACTTCTTAGGTAGCTCTATCTACAAACTCACTAGAATGCACTTCACAAAAGAAGGAATAACAATTGTGCACTTAAACGTGTAACAAATAATTGTCATCACACAGTTACGAAAACATGTGCATGTCTCTGTCACATTTTTTTTTCTCTCTAAATTACGCTAAAATTCTATTCATATGTACAAAAATACAAAATGTGATTCATGACAGGTGGTTTTTGAGCTAGCCAACCCCTTTTTGATGAGAAATGATAAAAAAAACCAGAGTTTGGGCTGCCCTTCATGGGGAAACCATCCTTTAATATGTCCAAGACTAGCATAGTTTACAAAAAGCCAAAAATAGGCATAAAAAATAGAGATACGCCTATATAAATTGAGACATAGGAGAGCTAAGGGACTGCATCACCTGATTTTGTGCATCATTATCCATCTGATATGGATTCTCCTCCGTAAAAAAGAATCCAAATTCTATTGGGTCTCTATGTCCTCCTTCGTGAGCTCAGGGTCAGGCTCTGAAGTAAAAGAGGAGACCATATTAGGTTGCTGGGCCATTGTTGTGTGAGCCATGTTGTCTGCATCTGCCTCTTTTTTCTAGGTGCCATCCAAAGGGAGGCTCCAGTCGCCAGCTTAGTCATCCTCTAGGTTTGTGACCTGGAGTCCAGCAAATTATTGAGGCAAAGGAGAAGGAGTGCTCAAGATAGTAGATATGTGAGGGCTCTTCCTTCTGCGTATGCCAATGTCAGGGTGGCGCTCTTCCGAGAGACGAACAAGAAGCTGGGCAGAAAGCAACGGGAGGAGGAGATAGGGTCGAAGACTTCTGGGGTCCTCAAGGGCAACATAGAGGAAACAAGTACATGTGGATGAACCAAGGGTCAGAGCTTAGGAGGTGGAGCCTTTATCACCTCTACGATAACTGCACATGCAGCAGCGATGTGGCATAGTCACAGAGTAGATGAGAATACGCAGAGCAAAAGACAGATGCATAGAGGGAGCCAGATGGTTAGCCAGAGCCAAGAAGCAAGCGAAGGAGCTACAGGGATGGTTATCTGCATACTGATATGAAAATTTTTGGTACTCTCAGCCATTAATTGCTAGCGAGGAGTAATGAATGCTAAGGGAGGGGGAGTGAATGCCGCAGAGTGCCGACGTCCTCCCCTGTCAACCTTATTAAGTTTCAGCATGAGCTAGAGTGAAGGATCATCCTTAATGTTTGTCTTGGTGTCCCTATATCGATGAACCAGGTGGCTTCCCATCCAAACCATGTCAAACACCTGCATCTGGGAGTCGAAGATCTTTAAGGACCAGATGATTGCAAGCCGTGCACATAGATTTATCAGATATCGAGTGGAATCTACTGGAGAATAGAGGAGAGTCTTGGTCAACACCTTTGTTGGCTAAGAGATCCGCTACTTCATTGGCTGATATACAAACATTCATGAAGGTAATGGCTTTGTGGATTTGAAGCCAATGTTCCAAGTTTTCCAGTCTAGAGGCTAAACACCAACTCTTTGATATTTTGGAAGAGGATGAGCCATGAAGAAGACGTTGAGCTGCATTCATAATGATCTGAGAATCCCCTTCCACCTTTAGGGGAAATAGATCATTCTCTTGAGCTAGGTTGAGACCTTGGGCAAGTATTTACAGCTTGGTAGAGTTGTTGCTATCCCAACCAATGGCGCCAAAGAAAATCAACAAGGGTACCCCCATAGAGTCACAAAATATTCTAGTAAATCCATCTTCAGCCAAATTGTCTTTTAACGCTCCATCAAAGTTGAGTTTGTAAAGATACTTAAGAGGAGGCTTCCAAGATCTTCGAGATTCAGAGAGGGTGTTGAACGAAGGAGAGACAACAATGTTACATGTGATAGAGAGGTTCCAATTGGCCCATATGTGGCATTATGAGGGCAGGGTCAGGATATCCGAGTTCATTCACTGACGCAAGGCTAAGGTTTCCTGTATATTGTTGCAGACTTTGGTCCAAACAATCTCGTGGGACATTGCCAAATATTCAAAGATTATGTTGTTCCTTTCCTTCCATATTGTCTAGAGCAAAAGCCCGAGTATGAGAAGTGAGAGTGAGTTGAGAAGATTATTGGTGAAGGGAGCCTTCTGCCAATGATGGATTGTATTAGTAACATCACTAAGCCTTGTGTTGGATCGATGAAAAAGAGTGTAAACTCTGTCCCAAAGAGTGCTTGCGAAGGGGTAGAGATCCAAAAGATGATCCATAGTTTCCTCCTGATTCTGACATACGGGGCACCATGAAGGGCTAATGAATTATTTTTTTAGAATATTGTCCCAAGTTAAGATGTGACGCTTGATGAGCATCCAGAGGAAGGTGGAGACTTTTGGCCAAATGATGGTGTTCGATATATTTGACCAAATTTTATCAGCTTGATTAAGATCAGACGGATGGAGAAGATGATAGGTTTCATCGGTAGTGAAGACTCCTTGGGGAGCATGACCCCACCTAAGAATATCTGGTCCATCGAGACATCGAATTTTCCTTTTTACAAGTTCGTACCAGATGTCATCATGGGGTTCATCGTGCCAATTTTCTTTCCATTGAGTAATGCGAAGCCTTTTGTGAAATCCCTTAGTGTTCAGCGATGTCAAAAAGTACTTGAATTGAATGTTCTCCCTACCTTGAATATTTGATTTCCACTGAGGTTTTTGAAAGAGTGTTGCAAGACTAGGTTTTTGCTGCCACGAGTCTTCCTGAAAGAGAGCCAGGGATCCTGAACGAATTTTCCAAAAGTTGTGTAATTGGATTAGGAACTTGTGTTGATTTCCCGCTTTCCAGATTTGGGAGCCTCCGATCTCCAAATTGTAGCAGAATAAGACCACCTTGAGGCCAATTTTATATGTATTTAGCTACCTAGAGTTGGGCCCAGGGAGTATGAATACTGGACACCCATTTCCACCAAATATGATCCCCCAAGATGATATTTCTTTTCTCAGGGTCCCTCAAACCCAATCCTCCAGAATCTTTGGGTGAGGAGACCTGAGACCATTTAATTAAGGTCCATTTCATGCTTCCCTTTTTGCCACCCCATAGGAAGGTGCGTTGTAGATTATGAATGGATGTCAACACCCATTTTTTATCAGCCAGCACCAGAATAAGGTAGAGCGACATAGATTTAAGGAAAGACTTGATCGACACAAGATGACCGGCAATGTTTCAAGAAGTTAACCTTGCTTCCAATTTGTCTGGAAGCTCTTTCCAAGAAGTATTCTTGATGGCAAAGTCTATGAGAGGAGCTCCGAGGTATTTTGGTCGGAGCGAGGGAGTGGTAAAACCCAGGATACACGCAATTTTATGTTGAGTGACAATAGGAGTATTGAATTTTTTTTTTTGATTTTTCAGCATTGATAGTGGTTCGAGAGGCTTCGGAGCAACACTCGAGCAGAGACTTAAAAGAGATAGCTTCCTGAACAGATGGATGGCCCAAGAGAATGTTATCATCCATGAACTATTGATGGGAGAGGGGTGGGTCGTTGTGAAGAGAGATTCCCCTGAGAGTTTGAGTGTGGATAGCTTGATGAATTAAACAACCTAGCCCTTCTGCCATGAGGACAAACAGGAAAGGGGAAAGAGGATCTCCCTGACGAATACTTCTTGAGGGAGTAAAGGTGGTAGAGGGAAAATTGTTGACCAGAATGGATAAGAAGGGAGAGGAGATCATACTCATGATCCGTCTGATCCAAGTGGGACTGAAGCTGAAGGCAAAGAGCACATGTCAGATGTAAGTCCATATGAGCTTGTCAAAATCCTTTGAGAGATATATCTTGAGAAGCATACCTGGATTTTTCTGCACTTTTAGAGAGTGGATGACTTCATGCATGAGGATAATACCATCCAAAATTTTTCAACCCTCCACATATCTCGTTTGTTCTGGTGATATGAGTAGTGGGAGGAGAGGTTTAAGCATGTTGGAAATCACTTTTTATATGAGCTTATAAATGACATTGCAAAGAGCTATGGGGCGGTACTTACCCGGAGTGGAAGCCTGTTCCTCTTTAGGGATCAACATGATAAAGGTGATGTTGAGTGCTCGTATAACCCAATAAATGCTTCTGGATTCTTAGAATAGGTTCCAGACGTCCTACTTGATCACATCCTAGAAGAAGTGGAAGAAGTTGGAGGTGAAGCCATCTGAACCTGGAGCTTTGTCATCTTTGAGATGCAACATTGCTTGTTCAACCTCTTGCAATGAGGTGGGTATCAATAGCATTTTATTGTGATCTTCTATGATAATCTTTGGGACATTTCGGGTGATTCTGTTGATAGCGGGTTGACGATCGATATTGGGTTCTTTGAGAATGTCCTTGAAATATTCCAACAACTCCTATTCGATGTTGCCATGTGATTCAAAGCAGTCTCCCTGATCATTCTTGAGGATTTATATGTGATTGTGAATTCGATGCTGGATGGTAGAACGATGGAAAAACTTAGTGTTTTTTTCACCTTATTTGAGCCATCAGATCCTGCATTTCTGCTTCGAGAGAATTTCCCCCTATTGTCTCTGATCTTCCAATTTCCCCATTAGATCTGCCTCGTGGTCTATGAGTGTGTCTGAGCGACCTTCTAGAATTATGTTTTGTTGGAGGCGGGCCATCGAAGCTTCTAGCTCTGTTTGGTCATTGAAGATGTTGCCAAAGGATAATTGATTCCATTGCTTGAGCTTCACTTTGAGAGTTTTGAGTTTCTGCTGGAATTGAAACATTTTAGAGCCCATCTGTGGGGTAATGTTATGCCACCTATCAGTAACCAAATCCTTGAATCCAGGATGAGTTAGCCAAAAAATTTCAAAATTGAAGGGCTTGTTACCACTTTGTTACTTGTTGTGCCAAGGCGAGACCATTGTAATTGGATGGGCCAGTGATCAGATTTGGAAGCGAGCAGAATGATGGAGGAGAGATTGTCACCGAAATGGATAGAGTTGTCTGAGACGAGGAATCTGTCAAGGTGCGAAGCTATTTGGTGAGATCCTCCTCAACGATTATTCAAAGTATGAATGTCATTGAAATTTGGAGATTGATGAGCTGACTGATCTAAATAAACTCCTTGAATATGTGGCTATCTGCTTCAAGCCTAGAGCATCCTCCTTTTTTTCCCTGTAAGCTAGTGACCACGTTGAAATCCCAACATAGAAACCAAAGTGAGTGGGTTCGATGAGAGTTCATCCTCTTAATATATTCAAGGAGATTTATTTCTTACACAGTTGGTTGGGGGAAATATACATTGGTGAGATGGCCATGAATTTTGGTACCTAGAAGATGGAACGTGGCCTGAATGAAGTTGCGATATGAATGCAGATTATTTAAAGTGATTCGGAGAGGGTTCCAGGCTATTGCTAGTCCACCTTAAGCACCAAGGGAATCTACAATGATAGTGGCATCCATTCCATAATCTTGAGAAAATAGTGTTCAAGGTGGTACTAGAACATTTGGTTTCTTGCATAAAGAAAATAGTCAGATTTTATTGATCAATTATTTTCTTGATCAATTGATGCTTGGAGGGGTTTTTTAGCCCTCTGATATTCCACGAGAGTAGTTTCATTATGAACTATGAGGAGTGGTAGTGTAGAACCTGGTTAGCTTCGGACATCTTCCTTTTTCTGGATTCTTTCATGATTTTTTGGGTGTCTAGCAAGGTACCGCCTTGAATGCCAAGAGTAGGTAGTTGTTCGGCTATGGAGAGAAATTTCTCAAGACATTGGATCTGCTGAGTGGGAATCTTGTGAAATTCTTTACTCTTGCATGCTCCTTCTAGACCTAGGATGTTGAGATTTCCAAAATCGATGCTCTCCATCTCTTCATCCATGGCAGAGGGTTTCTCTAGCTTTGTTCTTTTTCCTTTGTTTTCCAAATATTCATGTGATGTTTGGGTAGGGATCGGTTTAAGAGGTAAGGGTGCTGATGGGTGGCAAGGATATGATAGGGCAATGCTTGCTTCTGAAGGGGTTGTTGCTACATTCAAGGGAGGCTCTGGAGGCAGAAAGGTTGGGGCATTCTGGGAGGGCTGACTTGCTAAAACATTGAAGATGTTTATAGTCGAAGGTTGAGAATCCTTTGGGGCAGTTTGAGGTTTTCTTGTATGCTATCTACGACGTGATTTTTTTGAAACCATCTGGATCTTGGGCGTCCAAGATGGTGTTGATTTTCTAGCTTTGATTGAGGGGGAAATCTCTGAAAAGATGCCCATGCTCGTGAAATTTGCTACATCTGAAAGGCACATGTTCATAGTCAACAGTTTGAACCCATTCAAAGTCATCGTGGAGAAGACTTACCGAGTCAGGAATGGTATTGACTATGTGCATGTAAACAGAGATCCGGGCATAAGTAGTATATCGGTTGATCTTGGTTTCTTCTGCGATTTTGATGAACACTCCCAAATTATTGCCAATATTTTTTTGAGAGAGGTCATCCCAATAGTCTTGAGGAAGGGAGTACAATCAGACCCAAATTGGTGCCCAGTTGAAGTCCTCTTTGTCGAGGTTGAATCTTTCCACCCAATTTCTATGGAAAAGACCTACTGAGTTGAAGAAGTAGGGTCCCCCATCCATGATTCGAATCTTGTCCTCAATGCATGTGAATATGATGTTGAAAAAACCTTTCAGTCTTAGTTGGAGAGCGATTTTTCCCTTGGCTTCCACTTTGAAGTGATCCATCCCAGAAGGGCTTTCTCGGTGGGCCAAAATCCAATGAACTTACCGATGAGTGCATGGTCCTTCATGTATTGTATTCTGTCATTGATTCGCTATGCCGATTGGTAGATCTTGGGTCTTTCCGTTGCCTTGGGAATACATGTTGATGAAGTTGCTTTCTTTTGAGCTGTTTTGTCTGCTTGCAAATCTATCAAGGGTTCAGTCATCCCCGTGGGGCTTGAATTCCCAATAGGACTATTATGGGAGCAATGTTAGATCTCGTTGTCGCATTGGTTGCAGGTGGATTGGAAGGGGGGGAACCGATGTCCCCCCATCAAGAGCCTCCATGACAGAAAACCTAACCAAACATATTATGAGATGCATCGTATAAAGAGTAGGTTGTGAGGAGCCACAGTCGGCCTCTAGCCCTAGGTCAAATGAAAACCCTAGATCGCCATGGATCACATCCTCTCCCACAAGAGTTCATGTCTCTGTCACATATTAATATACATAAACATGTCTTTTAAATAAATAATTCTTTGAAGAGCAAGCAAGCATATATTTTTCCAACTTTGATATTTTTTCTTTGATCCATAATTTGGAGGACGAATGTAATGAATTATAAACTCTTACTTGTAGGGTTGCACCATGTTGTAAGTCTTTTCAAGCCAACCCAAGGTCATATTGATGCATATTACTTTTATAGGTTAAATATTAAGCTTGGTAAATGTTTGTCATGTCTCTTTAGAAAATTAGTTAACAAGAAACTGCATGAGAAAATGGTTGGATATATAGATTATATTATTTTTCATGAGACAAGACATAAAAGGTGCTCACCCAAAACACATAATATTATAATATTATAGTTTAAGACACTCCAAATAGAAAATAGAAAATAGAAAACAAAGAACAGAGAAAGAGGAAACCTAATACAGAAAATATAAAGACATATCATCAAAAACAAAGAAAGAGGAAACCTAACAATACCGGGCACAAAAAATGTCAACAAAAATGTGTTGCAAAGGTCACTATTATAAAAAACAAGTCGAATGAAAAATGTTCTTGAATTCTCATTCTAGCATGACAACATCTAGCACAACTACAAAAGGGGAAGGAAAAGAGCACTGTGGTCGGTGAGAATGTCCATTTAGAGTTCAATGGCATGTTACATGAAAAAGTTAAGATCTCAACCTGATTTTTTAAGCATTGCCAAGTCATCCATTATCATACGTTGATACAATTGTCATAATATTGCCTTTGGTAAGCATAACGAGCATAATATGTTGAGTTGTTGTTATTCCAACCTAACATCTTTATTTTATAAATTTCGAGAAAAGAAATGCCGAGAGTATTACGAGACAATGGCTAACGTTTAGTCTTTCTAATATGTATGCTCAAAATACTTCTTGATGGTTGGGGGCTGCTTTTTTCAGTTAATATTAAAAAGTGTTCAACCTCGCAAGGGTACATCTGAAGTGTTAGGACTATATGATCTAAACAAATTGATGTAAAAATCTGACTATGAAATGAAATTGGTCTAAGAATATGCACTTTATGCTATGTCACATGGTATCATCGAGTTGTTCATGCATACAACAAAAATATTTATTTACCCAATTCATAATTTTTTTATTTGCTTGTCATTTCCATTTCCATGTTTGCTAACATGCTTTTGGGGCTTTTGGTTTTTGATATTTCCACACCACTTTAAAGCATATTTATCTAGAATTTTGTGTTTCATGTTAGAGTGAATATATATTTTATTGATATCATTATGCTCTTGTCATTTTTTTCCATGTGCGGTTGCTAGAAAGGATTTTACCACCAACAAAGAATGGGCTAGACATTTCTCATTGCTTCAAGCCTCAAGATTATAAATCATTTGTTTAGAATTTCTTTTTCATATATTAAGAAGAATAACAAAATAAGGCAATTTCCCTTCGCCTCTTTACCTCACACATACCATTGAATATTATAATTTTTAGTCGATTTCCTCTTAATTCCTCTTTAATTTGTAGGAATTCACTATTATACGCAATTAGAAGCCTTGGTTTGTGCCCGATTATCTTTACCCTATCATTTAATGACTCGATTCCACATCTTGATATTAGAATGAAATTTATACTGGTACCTTTTTACATTATTTCCAAAAATCATATTCAAATACTATGTATGTTTTTGGAAACAAATAAAAGGTGTTATTTTCTCCAAGGAATAGTAAACAAATAAACAAAAAAAGAAGTGAAGAAAAAAATGACCATGAAATTTCTTTTTCTTTTTATTTTTATTTTTTTGTCTAGGAAAGGAATCTCTACAAAATGGATACTTAGGATTCTAACCTTTTTTAGATGATGAATTGGAATATATTTATAAGCTTGATGCCATCAATCATACAAAAATGTTTAGATTGGAGTTACCCATGGTATGAGAGGAATTCCATTGTTGAAGGGTTTGATGCATGCATTGTTTTCCTAGAAAAGGTTGTTGAAGTGGTTCTTTTCCTTGCAAAAATCAATGCAATGATGAGTCGTGAGTTTCATGGAGTAGGAGACGAATCCAGTGAGCAAGATAGCAAAATTATGAGTTCATTGGTTGGGTGAAAGAGTCGTGTGGAGATTTCAACGACAACCCAACATCCATGTTAGAAAATGGCTATAAATTGAAATAAACACAGCAAAGTGGGGATATGCCTTACCTTATTCTTGTATCCTAGGACTATAAATATTCTCCTTCAATTTCTTCTCAGATAGCTTCATACGATTGATTAATTGTATTCGCTACCTTAATTCGTAGCCTAGGACTACATAAGAGGGATGGTCCAAAATAGATGCAGAGGAGGGTACTCGATTAGGTATTCAAAAGCACTCATTTTCTTTGGCAATGTCAATGCATATGAGAGGGGGAGGAGGGAAATGATGTAGGTTTCATGCAGGGGGAGAGGGAGGAGGACGCTCATTCGAAAATGCAAACGACAAGGCGCTAGTTTGGAATGTTGGGTGTGGAGCATGATTACCTTCTTTATTTAGATGTATTGCTACGTTGGACCCCGCGTGTGGAGCTTGATTACCTTCTTAACAGGGTGACAACGATGCCCGTCATTTTATTGTCATCAGGGAGGTCTAAGTTGGGCGGGGGGGGCAACCTTACTGACCCCCCGCCCCCCCTGAAACTAAAAAAGAATGAAAAATTACATTCTAAAATATTGTAATTTCGTAGTCAATCTTGGTCGTTCATTAGGCGGATGATCTGACGGTAGAATTTATATTTAATTTAGGGTTTTTTTCCCTAAAAGGCAACCCCTATGTTGTATGAGGGAATTTTATTGCGGTTGTGTATTTTGTGTATATTCTGAGTGAGAACCATAAATGAGGATTGCGTGAGTATAGGATTACAACGGATTTGATGTATGTTGTGTCTCTTCATTTTGCTGGATAATAGAAAGGAATGACTTGTTGTATCCATGGACGTAGCCAAGTTGGGTGAACCACATATATTTGTGTCTCTCTTGTTTTATATGTTATTTATTTGTTTGTGTTTCTGCATATTTTATGTGTTCCATTACTATGTAATATATAATTTTATAACATGGAAATGTAGGCAAAGTGTGAGCGAGGCCATGGGATTGGCATTTAATGCATGGCAGTGTTGGTAGGTGGACGCCAGATAGGAACAAACAAGGTGGTGACGAGCTGATAGGCCACAAAGGTTAACGTTGATGGTTAATGAAAACAATTGCTAGGAGATATGATGGATGGCGACATATTTGGATTGGTTAGAGCACTAACTATCGTCAGTGTGTTAGGTCCCTATATTACTAGTATAGTCCCTTATTGTTGTTAGTGTAACCCCCTTATTGTTATTATTGTACCCTTGTAACCCCCATATTGTTATTATTGTGCCCTTAAATTATTATTGTTAGGTCGGCTAGGATTACATTTTGGCCCCACTAGGATTACATTGTGGCCCCATGGACTCCTATATATAGAAAGGAGGTTTTGTAATTTGAATCATCGAAGAATTGTTCATTCATGTAATGTTTTGGAGGTTTACCCCTCGAAGTGGCTTATTTCTAAGGCATTGATATCTCTTTTATTCTCTATTTGGAGCTGGTTTCACAACCTTTGGTATCAGAGCTTTGAGATTCTAGGGTTTTGATACTCCAAATAGGTCATCGTAAGGTTCGCAATATTTTCGGAGATATGATCTGTGGAAGTAAGGGCTTTTTGAGGCTTATGAATTTCATCTCAAAGAGGTGATCGTGGGAAAATATTCATAGCTCTCTCTCTGAGCATCATATTGGAATGTTGTAAAAAGTGGCCGCAAGTACACGGACTGTAGTTTTCGGGCTATCAATTTTAGAGCCAAAGGAAGAAACAGTGACACGTGGTAAGTTGTACAAGTTCGCTCTACTAAACAAGTCCAAAATTGGGTCATTGTGGGAGATTGGACATAACTTTGCCTTGAAGAATCCAAATCAGATCAGACCTATGGCATTTGAAAGAAGCTTCAAAGGGATACTATAGGGCTGAATTTCAGATATTGAGGATCCACAATTATAGGGATAATTCAATTTCAATATCGAGCTCCTCAAAAGCAAGTAAAAGGTGTGTATTTTTTTCCGAACTGCATAAGTCTTGTTTGAAGAATCAAGTTGAATTTATTCCAAGGGCATATTGTAGAATAGATATCAATATTGGAGTCTAAAATGGCCCCTAAAAAGAATTCAACACCCATTAAGCCTTTAGAAAGCTCTACTATGACTCATGAAGACGAAGAATGGAAACATTACATATCAAAATTACAAGAGCAAGTGCAAAACATTTCGCTCTTCCAAAGAGCAACAACAAATGACATGGAAGTTTTGAAGAAAGGCGTGGAAACTAAGATGGATGGTTTGAAGAAAGGCTTGGAATCTAAGATGGATGTTTTGAAGAATGGCATGGAATCTAAGATAGAAGGCATGAAAGCTGGCATGGAATCTAAGATGGATGACATGGAAAAGAAAATGGAAAACATGAAGAATGATCTAAAAGAAGACATGGAAGGTTTGACAAATTTGATACAAGAAATGTTTCCTAATGTTGAAAAGATAGTAGAGGAAACTCACGATGAGAAAAAAAAAATGTTAATCGTGATTTCATAAAATATAATGTTGGTGGGAAGAACCACCATATTCCAAAAATGGATATGAGGAAGTTTGATGGAAAGGATCATGTAACATGGATACTACAGATGGAGCAATATTTTGATCTCCATAATGTGCGAAACACACAAAAGGTACGCATTGCAACTTTACATTTAGAACAAAATACGTTTGTATGGTATCGATGGCTTTTCTCCCGTAAAACAATTGTCACTTGGTCAATTTTTATAGAGGAAATAAATAGCACATTATGAGGATACAAGAGCGGCACATTATTTGCTTAATTGATAAATATCTAAACAAAAGGGTTTAATGTATGAGAACATTGAGGGACTTCCTCAAATTGAATATAAAGAATTGGCGATATTCCAAAAATAAAGGAACACAGGTTGATCTCTTCATAGGTACTTTAAGATAACATGCAACAGAAGTTCACATTTTTGAACTACGATTTATTAGAGAAGCATTGAGTTGGCAAGAAAAGTTGAATGTAAAATTATGGCGACAAGGAAGCCTACCACTCAATTCTATAAAGAAGTAAGTGTTGCTACACCTAGATTTCCACAACCTACAAGGTTGACACCACAACAATTGGAAGAAAAAAGAGCAAAAGGGCTTTTCTACAGTTGTGATAAAAAATACACTAAAGGTCATAAGTTTGCAGAAAAGAAATTATTTTACATAGATTGTGAAGAAGAAGAAGAAAATGAACAAGAAGAGGATATACACCAGGAACCAATCCAACAATGAAGATAGTGCGGGAATGTGTGTCATTGGTAGGAATTACACTCTCAAACTCTCAATATAGAAGGAAATATCAAGAAGAAAAATGTAATAGTGTTGATTGATTAATTAGTACCCATAATTTTATTCATCGTAAGGTAGCCCGAGGAATTTAATTGTTTCCCCCACTATACGACACGGAATGTCAAGTGATGGTTGCAAATGGAGGAACTATATATTTCTTTGGAAAATGCCATAATATCAAGCTAACCATGGGGGAATATGTATTGAATAGTCCAATGTTTTCCATTCCTATGGGAGGTGCTGATGTTGTACCAAGAGTACAATGGTTACGATCTTTAGGGACGGTAGCTTTTAATTTTCAAGAACTTTTCTTGAAATTTTTTTCAAAAGGAAAGGAAGCCAAATTATGAGGTATTGCAGGGAAGCCGGGAAATATAATAAGCTCTAATGTCATGAAAAAGATTCTAAAGAAAGAACAACGAGACATAATTGCACAATTATGCTCACTAGAAGTCCCAACATCAAAATCATCTATTTCTGCAGATCTCCAAAAATTCTTGGACAATCATTCCTAGGTCTTGAAACTCCAAAAGGACTCCCACCTATTATTGATCATGATCATGCTATTAATTTGATTCCAGGAAGTGTTCCTCCAAACAACAGGCCTTATAGATATCCTTATGTCCAAAAGAGCTAAATTGAACGTATGATTGCAGAAATGTTAGAGGCTGGTATAATTCAGCCTAGTCAAAGTTCTTTCTCTGCTCCTATAGTATGGGTACACAAGAAGGATTGATCATGGCGCATGTGTCCGGATTATATGGAGCTCAATAAGCTCACCATTAAAGATAAATTTCCCATTACTGTGATTGATGAATTATTGGATGAATTACATGGAGTAATTTATTTTACCAAGTTGGATCTTTGCTCAAGATATCATTAAATTAGAATGAAGACTGAAGATATTTTGAAAACAACATTTCGAAATCATGAGGGTCATTATGAATTTTTGGTTATGTCATTTGGCCTTGCCAATTTCCCTTCTACACTTCAAGGGTTCATGAATTCCATTTTCAAACCCTTCCATATAAAATTTGTGTTAGTATTTTTTGATGATATACAAATCTATAGCAGGTCTTGGAAGGATCATGTTCAAAATGTTGATAGGGTGCTCAAACTATTGGAGGAGAAACAATTATATGAAAAAACCTCCAAACGTTTCTTTGGAGTACAAGAGGTAGAATATCTGGGTCATATTGTATCTCACGAGGGTGTTAACGTAGGCCCTAACAAAATTAAAGCCATTAAGGAATGGAAAGTCCCCACAACCATAAATTATTTGTGAGGATTTCTCGGGTTAACAGGGTATTATCGCAAGTTTGTTAAGAACTATGGGAGAATAGGAGCACCTCTAACAACATTATTGAAGAAATATGAATTTCCATGGACTCCTGAAGAAACTAAGGCCTTTGAACATCTTAGAGAGGCAATGTGCCTAGCACCAGTCTTAGCTATGCCTGACTTCATAAAAACCTTTATTGTGGAATGTGATTCCTCAAGAAATGGAATTGGTCTTGTTTAATGCAAGAAGGAAGACCCATTGTTTTTTAAAGTTGTTCAATCAAAGGAAAGTATTTACATAAAGCTATTTATGAGAAGGAAATGTTGGCAATATTGCATGCACTAAAGAAATGGAGACCTTACTTAATGAGAACACTTCAAGGTAAAAACTTATCATGATAGTATTAAACACTTTTTGGAACAAAGACTATCTTCAAAAGAGCAAAAAAAATGGGTCACAAATATGTTGGGTTATGACTTTGAAATCATATACAAAATAGGGAAGCTAAATGTTTTCGCAGATTCACTCTCAAGAAAGGATGAAGAGGTGGAAGCATTGCTTTGTGCCATTTCTATTATCCAACCAGATTGGATAACCGAAGCAAGGGATGAATGGAAGAAGGATGAAGAAGTGTGGATACTCATTCAAAATTTGCAGTAAGATCCTAGTACATCTAATACATTTAGTTGGAAAAATGATTCCTTATGGTACAAAGATCACTTATATATTTGTAAGAATTCCCAACTAAAACAAAATATTCTTTTGGAACTGCACACTTCTCCTTTAGGAGGACACTCGGGATTCTTAAAAACTTACCACATGGTGAAGAAAGAATTTTTTTGGGATCGCCTTAAAACTAATATTCAAAATTTTTTGGCGGAATGTTTGGTTTGCAAGCAAAATAAAGTTGAGACAATTAAGACCCCGGGTCTTCTACAACCTTTATCCATTCCAAGCCAACGTTGGGAGGAGATTTCAATGGATTTTATCACAGTTTTACCTAAGTCTGAAGGAAAGTGTGTCATCATGGTGGTAGTTGATAGAATTACCAAGTATGCACACTTTTGTGCATTATCTCATCCATTTAAAGCAAGTACAGTTGCTACTATATTTATGGACACAATTCAAAAGTTACACGGAAACCCAAGGGCTATTGTGAGCAACAGAGATCCCATTTTTACTGGAAATTTTTTGACGGAGTTATTTTCTTGTTTGGGTACTCAATTAGCTCATATCTCATCTTATCATCCTCAATCTGATGGTCAAACTGAGATAGTAAATAAATGTTTCGAAGGATATCTTCATTGTTTTGTATCCGATAAACAAACACAATGGGTCAAGTGGTTACCTCAAGCTGAATGGTGGTATAACACTTCCTTCCATACTTCAGCAAAATGACCCCATTTATGGCACTTTATGGATATCATCCACCATCCAACACATCATATTTAATGGAAAATTCGAAGGTTCAAGCAGTGGAAGATCACATCGAGCATCAGCAAGAAGTTCTCCAACTCTTAAAGGATAACCTGAATTTGGCACAAAATCGAATGAAACAACAGGCATATCAACATCGCAGTGAGATAATTTTTGATGTAGGATATTGGGTATTTTTATGGCTACAACCATATAAACAAATGTCCCTCAAGCAAGCTAAGAAGGATAATAAATTATCGCCAAATTACTATGGTCCTTACAAGGTGTTGCAAAAGATTGGTACTATGGCATACAAATTGGAGCTTCCTGCTTCTTCAGGAGTGCAGTCAATTTTCCATGTTTCATGCTTAAAGAAGGTTATAGGTGAAAATCTTCTAGTTCAAACAATATTGCCAGAACTTGATGAGGAAGGAAAAATCATATTGGAACCTGAAGCGGTCACAGAAACAAGAACTCGACAACTATGAAATCGATCAATTTCAAAGTATCTCATCAAGTGGAAGAACTTACCCACTGAATATTCTACATGGGAGGATGAGAATTTTATACAGAGGTACCCAAAGCTACTCAAGCATGGAGGAAAACACATTTTTGAAGGAGAGGGGCATGTTAGGTCCCTTTATTACTAGTATAGTCCCTTATTGTTGTTAGTGTAACCCCCTTATTGCTATTATTGTACCCCTGTAACCCCCATATTGTTATTATTGTGCCCTTAAATTATTATTGTTGGGTCGGCTAGGATTACATTATGGCCCCATGGACTCCTATATATAGAAAGGAGGTTTTTTAATTTGAATCATCCAAGAATTTTTCATTCATGTAATGTATTGGAGGTTGCCCCCTCGAAGTGGCTTATTTCTAAGGCGTTGATATCTCTTTTCTTCTCTTTTTGAAGTTGTTTTCACAACACAGTGGAAGGTCAGTCACCAAAAAATGGCACTTGTTAAGGTACATATCATTTTTACTTTAAATCCTATGCCCCTATTAAAGTGATATAAGATAATGATGTCGACCTATTGATTCAAATAATTTGTTTTTTCTATATGAATGCTATTAATTGTATATGCACATTAATATCTTAAATTATGGATAAGATTAAACTTTATCAAAATTTACAAATTAAATAATACTTTAGTCACTATATTGAATGAAAAATTTAAAGTGGCTTTTAATAGACCACTTTCTCATTTATTGAAATTTTTGAGTGTGTGTTATATTATTTCCATGACCAGCCCACCCTTCGTTGCACCGGGCACAACAAGCGGGTCACAAGGGGGTGCAACCTTGTGCACACCATGTGCTCTAGATTTCAACCTTGTGCACACCATGTACTTCAACATATGGACTATAGGCTTGTAAAGGGAAGGAAAACCAGTCTTTTTGTGACACTATGAATGGTCATGGAGTTCTTATAATTTGCAATGCTTCTAGTCTTTAAAGGGGCAACCAATATTTGAGTATGATATTATGAATGGTCGTGTGGTTCCTATAATTTGTAGGGATTTGACTTTTTAAAGTGAAGGGCTTCCATAATTATTAAAATATTTATAACTTGTTATAAATTCAATGTTAAATAATGATTTTAGTCATTCCAACTTTATTGAGATTGAAATATACATAATTATAAATATTATGTTAAATAATTTTTCTATAGTAAATAACAACAAACTTAGAATATATAAAAACTTAATAATATTGAAAACAACAAATATAAAAGAAAAATTGAAAAGTTGTTATATGCAAAATATTCTTATACCATTTTTTTTAACAAGAATAAAGAATAACTATTATGTTAGAAGACATTGAGCTAAATATTAGTTTAGATATATGATTTACATGAAGTATGTATCAATGACCATCTATAGAATCCCGACCTTGAAGTATTGAGAAAAATGGTACAATATCTGCAGTATTCCACTTTTACATTCACCAATACTAACCTATCAGAAACCAAACTTTACAAAGCATTAAAATATTCATTTAACTATAAGGAAATATTCATCTACTTTGATTTATGAGTTTCCTTATTAACCATTAATGAAGGGGCACATGCCCCTTTTTTTCCTTGCCACCAAAATTCACTTTGCTTTAGCCTTAACTCAAAAGTAGCCATGTGATCAATCTTGGAGTTGTTTGATCTTATAACATTGAGTCATTACTTCTTGGGGATAGAATGCTACAACTAATAAATCCACATGAAATTTTGGCTTAATTTTTTATTTAAGAGAATCAATCCTGAATATAAATGATGATTATATTCAAGAAATCAATAAAAACAATTATGATTTATTTTATATTTTTAATATAATATTAGAATAATTTACAAATTTATATAATTATTAAATTAAAGTTAGAAAAATTATAAAATAATTATGACCTTTACTATTACACTATATTAAGACATTTTAACCATGAAAGAAAAAAAAGTATTTTACCAAGGTACAAATCACAAGTATAAAATTGTAAAATATTTGTATATAAAATTTGTAAAATATTTTATACATACATACACTACAAAAATAAAATTATAAAATGTTTTTATCCATATTTTGTATACCATTAAAATTCTATTCTATATAAGGTGTTTGAGTTTAAGCTTTGACAATGGTGTAGAAGCCTTTCCATTCGAGTATGGATGTCTTTCCATTCCAATATGGATGTACCACATTGTTATGGCGTGATAAAGTTGATTTTAAGATTGATAATAATAAAACAAGGACATGAAAATTTAAATTAATAATAAAAATCATGATTTAAACACGAAATTTATATAAAAATATATAATGAAAATAAATATAAAATATATATATTCTTTTAAATATATAAATTTAATAAAAATAAAAAAATTATATTTATAAATTAAAAAGAAATCATCTATAAAGAAACCTTAAACCATATTTACAATTGAAAAAAATATTCTATAAGAAAAAAACTTATGAAAAAAATGATTATATATATGTATATAATAAAATGAGTAAAATCTTTTGTTTAGGTAAAGAATGGTAGCAATCTCCATTTCATAATGACAAAATATAACCTTTAATAACCTAAATGTCATCATATAATAAATTGAATATAATATTTTTAATATTAAACTTTAATTTATTCTACTTAGTTTTAACGGTCAAAACATTTTGAAAAACTTATTGAATAATTCGTATTTTCACTCACCCTATCATGAAGCATTTTGAAAAACCAACAACCATCTTATAATGAAACCATTTCCAGAACTCATCGACTTAATTTTAAATTAACGACGTATCACTTTTCAAAACATATAAAATACATGGTAGGTCCTCTGTAGAATTCAACAACAGAGGTAGCAGAGCAGAGAGAAAAATGCATATTAAACCTAATGTGAGAAATATCTCTTATGGTTTATTATAACAGCATATGAAAATCACTCATCTTGCCGAACTCGTGAAGTTGAAATTGGAACATGTCGTTTGTCGTAAGATTAGAGAGGAGGAGAAGGCGAGTGTGGAGTTGGCCACGTCAAATTGGAGCACATTACCCTACATCTGATATGTCCCTATCACGATCGATGTCACCGGATACTCCCCTCCATCAACAAATCCCAGACACAACACCTTATCAGTCACTGCCACCATGGAGTTAGCTCCAAAGATCCTCCAAATGGTGGTGTTGCTCTGCAGCACAAGGTCAATGGCCAGCACGGCAGGCCCCACGTGAGTGGACCCAACAGCGCTTGAGTTGAAACATGCGCCAAAAGGGCCACTGAAGCAACGCGCGGAAGATTCCTTTGCTTAGCGAAGGCGCGCATGATGGAATTGAAGATCGGGGTTGCTAGTTGCGTGTAGCGTACCACGGTGCTCAACTTGGTGCCGCCACGGCCCTTCGCACGAATTTGCAGCATAGTTGCGTCGATTGTAAGCTTAATAACTAAATGTAAGCTTAATGATAGTTTTAATAACTAAATAACAATTCTTTAATGCAGAATATAAAACTATAATGTTGAATATCGATTCTTTAAAATGCGGAATAAATATTTTAAAAAGAATTGAAAAGTAAAAATTGCCCAGTAAATTTTTAAATACATCCAGCCATTGATGGCTCATAATATATGAAAAACTGAAGAAAGATGCTCCTCCTTTTCTCACCAAATATGAGTTGACTTTTGCTTCACGGCCTTCTTTATCTCTCCTTTATGATATGTTGTCTGATAAAAATCTCTGACATCAAACGACCTTGAAAATTCCACTATTATGCTTGGTATTGGTAAAACGTGAATATAGATTTACTTTAGATTCATGTGAACTTCATTAAGCACCTTTGAAAAGAAATACTTGATAGAGTTTCACAAACTTATGAATACAAGTTTAATCAATACTCCGTGTGGTTAACAAGCAGAACTTCGAGATGATACCTGATCTACTTGATGAATATCACCCTATTTACCCAGATTTTTTACCTCAATCTAGTAAATACATATATTTCCACCGTAATGTCTTAACAATGGCTTTGACTCGATCAAGTTCTGAAGTTCCTTCTATTAATTTCTCAATCAAAAAAGACAATCACACATTTCACGGAGACCTTTTGTGGAATAGGCCAACATCGCTCCTAACCTTCATTTCAGAAATAGAAATCTGATTTCAATTTTCTCATGATGCGCAGTCCAACACAAGGGGAAAAACTTTAATCTAAAATCTGAAAGGGCTTCCAAGCTCTGCTAATTCTAGTTTGATGGTGTAAAACTGAAGGGATTGATTTAGTGAGCTTGGGGACCAAACAGAAGAGTTTATAGCCAAGCTTCCATCAAGCTTCTGTTGGCTATGTTTCAAATGTTCCACTGATCATGGTAGAGAACTGCAGTGGGAGTAATGGACCACTTCAGAAGATCCCAACAAGAAATTAATGAACTGCAGTTGATTTCCATAATTTAAGGAAATTACTGCAGTTAGTTTCCATAAATTAAGGAAATCATTGCAGTTGGTTTCCATAATTTTACTCCATTTGTTTCCAGAAATAACTCCAGTTGAGAGAGGGAGCGTAACATTCTCCCACTTGTTCCATACTTCCAAACTTAATGACTCTTCTTAAAACCCATTGATAATCTGTATTTGTTGTGTAACCAGCTCCAAAATAGAAGAGAAAAGATATCAACGCCTTAGAAATAAGCCACTTCGAGGGGGCAACCTCCAATACATTACATAAATGAAAAATTCTTGGATGATCCAATTTACAAAACCTCCTTTCTATATATAGGAGTCCATGGGGCCATAATGTAATCCTAGTGGGCCACAATGTAATCCTAGCCGACCTAACAATAATAATTTAAGGGCACAATAATAACCAAATGGGGGTTACAAGGGTACAATAATAACAATAAGGGGGTCTACACTAACATAATAAGGGGCTACACTATTAATATAGGGACTTAACATGCCCCTCTCCTTCAAACAAGTGTTGTCCTCAACGCTTGATTATTTCTTGATGCTTCTGTATAAAATTCTCATCCTCCCATGTGAAATCTTCTACAGGAAAGTTCTTCCACTTGCTGAGATACTCTGAAATTGATCGTACTTGTCGAGTTCTTGTTTCTATGACTTCTTCATAACTTCTTTCGATGTCATGTTGATCTTCCTGTTGTTTCATTAGATTCTGCACCAAAGTTGGGTTATCCTTTGAGAGTTGGAGAACTTGTTGTTGATGCTCGATGTGATCTTCCATTAATTTATCGTCCATATTTTCTATTATTTGATCCTTCAAACCATCCAACTTAGCCTCCATTTCTGCTTTTAAACCATCTATTTCATCTTCAATTGCTCTTCGTAAGATTGAAACTTGTTGCACTTGGTACCATAATTTTGATATCTCATATTGCAATTCTTCCTCCTCATGCGTCATAGTATAGCTTTCTGAGGGCTTAATGGGTATGGATATATTTTTTGGAGGCATAATAGAACCCATTACTGACAAAAATTCTTCAATATGCCCTTGGAATAAATTCAACTTGATTCTTCAAACAAGACTTACACAATTCGGAAAAAAACAATACACACCTTTTTCTTGCTTTTGAGGAGCTCGATATTGAAATTGGATTATCTCTGTGATTGTGGCCCTTAAATATTTGAAATTCAGAACTACAGTAGCCCTCTGAAGCTTATTTCAAATACTACAGGTCTGATCTAATTTGGATTCCCCAAGACAAAGTTGTGTCCAATCTCCCACAATGACCTAATTCTGGACTAGTTCAGTAGAGCGAACTTGTACGACTTGCCACGTGTTACTCTTTTGTCCTTTGTCTCTGAAATTGATAGCCAAGAAACTACAGTCCGTTTAATTGCGACCACTTTTTATGGCACTCCAATCCGATCCCCAGAGAGATAGTTATTGAACTTTTCCCACGATCACCTCTTTGAGATGAAATTTAGGAGCCTGAAAAAGCACTACCTTCCACACATCATATTTCCAAAAATATTGCAAACCAAGCTCTAAAATTTTTTGAAGAATTTCCTCAGAATTTTAGCTTCACACCATATGAATTTCAGATTCTGAAATTTCGTAGAAAAAAAGTTATAGTGAAAATGCCACGATGACCTGTTTAGGAGCCTGAAACAATACCTAACTTCCACAGATGATATCTCCAAAAATATTGCGAACGAAGCTCTGATTTTTTTAGGAAATCTTCCTCAGGATTTCGGCTTCGTACCCTAAAAATTTCAGCTTCTGAAACTTTGTAGAAAAAAAGTTATAGCGAAAATTCCACGATAAACTGTTTGGAGCAGCGAAACCCTAGAATCCAAACCTCTGATACCAAATGTTGTGTAACCAGCTCCAAAAATAGAAGAGAAAAGATATCAACACTTTAGAAATAAGCCACTTCGAGGGGGCAACCTCCAATACATTACATAAATGAACAATTCTTGGATGATCCAATTTACAAAACCTCCTTTCTATATATAGGAGTCCATGGGGCCATAATGTAATCCTAGTGGGCCACAATGTAATCCTAGCCGACCTAACAATAATAATTTAGGGCCACAATAATAACAAAATGGGGGTTACAAGGGTATAATAACAACAATAAGGGGTCTACACTAACATAATAAGGGGCTATCACTATTAATATAGGACAGGTATTAAACAATAGATACATGAATCATGGCGATAAGTCCTCTAATGATGAGTATTATCTTCCATGTATTACTATGTATTTATTTCTATTAAAATTTATGTGGCAACAATTTCTTAATGAATAAACCCGATGGTTATTCTTGGTTCTACAAAAATGAATTCTTTCAAATCAAATTAAGGTG